>JAPXFQ010000231.1:2520000-2977971 GCA_028564705.1 Apricaphanius iberus
AAACTGAAAACATATATATATATATGTACTCAGGTTGTTTGCCTGATGTGAACATTTATTTGATTATCTAAAATATTTCATTGATACACAGAAGAACATGCAGAAGCTTTTCACGGCACTGTAGAGGTTGCAAGCAAGCTACACTTCCTCTATGACCAGTTGTCAAAAAGCACCTGTCTGTCCCTGCAGGACTTTCACAATGGCAGAAGATGTGAGCTTTCTTAGAAGCCCAAGACAAGCAAACAGCCAGATGCAGATATCTCTGACTTTTCTGTGGCCCAATGGTTTCTTCGTCCAGGTTTAAGGGGCTTACTGGAAAGGGAGCAGCAAATGCACTCATCGATCAGAGAGGATCTGCTGACTCAGAGCTCGCAGCAACCACTCCCTGCCCATAAAGAACACTGGGCCAAGTGCAGCTGGGCACAGGAGTGAGGCAGCAGCTTCTGTTTGTTTCTGTGTACTCATGTGTGGGGTCTAGGAGAGCCTGTGCCAAAGTCTTAGACAAAAGGTTTGTGAGATCAGCATTATAGACACGAGCATCATTTACGAACAGACTGCTGAGATGCTGCATGTTATCTCCAGGCTTCCCAGCTCAGAGTGGCCTTCGCCGACCAGTTTTTAAATGCGCAGTTAGGCAGATAACATGTCTGTAAAGCATGGAACTAAATGCATTAGCAGGTTCTCCTTTGTTTCCCATAATAAAACAACTCAGGACATAAACTGCAGTGACCCACAGATGCTAAATTATGTAGTTGTGTTAAAAAAGAGCACAGTTATATCAAAATCTTATGATTTTATTATTACAATTGATATGGACATTTTTCAGTCAGATCTATTTCAACGTGAAATATTTAAGCAGCCCCTAAAGAACACTTTTTTTGTAAAATGTAAAATGTCTGATGTGGTAGCTTTTGTGAAAAGTCGCAACAAAGGTTGCAAAGTCTTTATATATAATTTGAGTTATTTTTCACCATGTTAAATTCTGATATTCCAATATTTTATTGTAATAAGTGCTCAGGAAGAACACTTGACTATCCAGGAGAACACTCTTCAAATTGTAGCACTTTGTGTGAACACAGAAAGAAAGATAATTCCAAGTTCATAGAACTTTGGAATGCAAAAATAATAAAAGTTATTTTCTTAGTCTTTGACAAATAACTGACGTGTACATACAGAAAAAAATATTTCTCAGTGCTGTGTAATCTTGCTTTTAAAACTGAGAGGTTTGATTACACTTGAGTTGACACAAAAGTATATGCCACTCTCTATTCTAAAATAGAAAATTTAAAAAATAAATAATTTTCTCTTGACAAACAAAAAACTAGATTAAACAATTGTTTAACATAAACGGATAAAGTTGTTTTTTAAGTATAAAAGCATCATAATATGGAAAAATTAATTAACTAATAATCTTAAGAGGTGCAAATTCAAAAGTTCAAATGGTCAGTATCTTACTTGAGTATCCATTCAACATAAAGAATGAACCTAAGCTGAAACCTCAGTCCCCTATCCTTTTATGAACACAGTCATTTGTGTATGCATCTCAATGATTTAAACCCTGAATTGTGAGCATCCAAATTCTACAAAATATACCAAAATAAATAAATATTCCACAAAATATACCAAAATAAACAAATAAATACAGAAATAAATTAATATTGCACAAAATAAACACAGAAATTTACAAAATAAAGTGTGTATTTATTTATATGTTCATATATAATTTATCTATATACATTTAATTTATTCATTTAAACTTTTATTTTATTTTACCATTTTAGGAGACTTATTTTGCAGCAGCTCTTTGTGCTGCTCCTTTTTGTGCTTCTCTTTTATATAGTATCCTTATATTCAAATAAAGGAGTGGGGTTCTAGGCTTGGGTCTAGCTCATAGATGGTAATACTAGCTAGCTGCAGCATGAGCTGCTACAACCCACATTTATATTCAAGCTAAACAGAAACCACATTGTTCCATCGTATCAACCCAAGATTGGCCTGAATGTCACAGTCTCACAGCTTGAGGTTGTTCGGGAGGCTGAAATAGCTCTCTGCTGCCAAACTGCAGACTGACTAGAGGCACTTCTAAGAAAGTTTTGAAATGAGGGAACCTTTCTCCAACTTAGGACATCAGAAGTTAAAAAGACTCTGAACAAGCCTTTTCCTGACCCGCAAGCCATCGCTTCAGCAGGAGGTATATCCTGCAGCATCCTGCTTTTGCACTATCGGTTTGCATGAAAGCAGGGTCTTTGGAGCGCGTTTGTAATCAGCCGCACAGATGTGACGTCAACCTCCGGGTAGCAAGATATATAGAGTACAGGGTGCAGATTTTAGAAATTGCTCAGATGCTCTCATGAGAATCTTTTTTTAATCGTTTTGATAACTTCACTCTGTGCATAAAGTTGGAAATTTCTGTTTGTCTGCACAAAGGGATGTGAATTGTAATCTATCAAAATTATTTTTTGTGATAGAAAATGTTTGCATGTTGAAGAGTTTTATATATGTTCAACCACGATATTGCCTGGGGAACAAAGTAATTCACCTCCACTTTCATGTAGAGAAGGAGTAAACTGTAGCCTATACATTGGTCTTTGGCAGTGATTTTTGTTGGCATATGCTAAATGTTTCACTGTGGCTCCCTCTTGCATAAGAAACAGGTAGTGTATGTAATATTTGACGTGTAAGATATAAGGTCGTGAGAAAGAGCATCCCGATTGGTCAAACATGTGTTAAAGTTGCAATGATTTGATAAATTTGCAAGACATTCTGAGTTTGTAACTATTCGGATGGCAAGCGTGAAATCACAACATCACTTCCGTGTCCAACCCGCCACATCTCAATGTAAACACTTGGCAGTAGCCAAGGAACCAGTCCCTTTTTATAAGCATAATTATAATCAGGCACAATAATAGGGTTGTTGTCATGCTAGAGAGTGAAATTATGTCTTGAAGAAAAGTATCCTCTTCCAATGATACTGCAACTGCCATGTGTTACAGTGGGGATGATCTAAAAGATGGTTAATGTGTAAATATTAATGTGGGTATTGGGTTTCCACAACATTTAAAGCATTTTGATCACACATGTTTGCTGTTTCCCCTAAATGACCTGTACCAAACATTAGATGAAACGCCAGATTTCACATGGCTTTCTTCAAACACTAACTTTCTTCTTGTCACTTTGTTTGCCTTTTTGGCAATATATCTATCACTGTGTCAGACAGAGACACAGTTACTGCTCAATTGATAAATTATATTATTAAAGAGGCTACCACAGTTCACCAATTACATTAGGTAGTAAAACTACCACACACTATAAAGTAATTGCCTTCAGTTATTCAATCGTAATAATACGAACTGCGTTTAGGGAACCACAAGAATGGCGAAAGGCGAGCTTTACAGGCAGTTCAAACCTGGATTAATAATTATACATTGGTCACAAATAATTTAGAGTCATTTGTGTAGGATTAGATTAAGGCGACTGCCCAGGCATCACTTATTCAAGAGCCACCACTCCTAATGATATTAATATTAAGAAGATTGCTTTGTCTAATGTTTAGAACTATCCAAAGCAGCAGCTTGTAATGTCAAAATAAGTAAAAAAACAGGAAAATAATAAAATTAAATGATAAACTATTGCAAAAAAAGAACACCCAAAGAAAATAAAATCCTGCCTTACTCCACCTTTCCTTTTTCTTCCACCTTGTGTTGCAGTGACAGCACTCAACCACCCCCTCTCCCTCCGCCCACGTCCACTTTTTCACTCAGCCAAGTAGAGGAGGATGCTGTGTCATCAGAGACTGAGGACTCAGACGGAGCACTAAAGCCCGGCCCTCGGTCTAATTCACTATGCCCTGATAGAGAGAACGCCAGAGACGAGGCGGCAGGGAGAAGAGGAGAGGGAAAAGCATCGTAATGGATGGACGCGGACTCCAAGTGAGAGCAGGAGGAACATAATGTAATGCTGTGTACAGAGAGTCTCAGAAGCTGACGCTGCGGGCTCACCTTGCGCGCCCTCTAGCAGCTGCTGCGAGCACAAACCCGTGCAGGAATTACTGCTCTGCTGCACACTGCTGATACAACCATCATAGCAGCAGTGAGAAAAAAAATAGACTTTGAAAAATAAAATATGGGATTTTGTACTGCTACGAATACTGCTACACACGCTAGACACTTCCAGTATGCATAGCGGTACATGGGTTTTTGTGCTGCTATGCATATTGGAAGTGTCCATCTGAACCCAGGGACACACGTGTACATGCCCGCCATCCATCATGCCCTGCTCTTCCCTGCTTTGACATTGCCTCGTCACATCAGACATTCGGTAAGCCCTGCCAGTCTTCTCCCCATCACAGGGGAAAACAAGAACTGCAACTCTGCATTTCTCTTCCTCACCACTGCCTCCTCTTCCTCTCTTTTATACATGAGAGCTGTGATCGGGTTTCCTGCAGCAACGCTAACGCATACACACTTAGACTCACTCATTGACATACAGTGCAATGTTGAGCAATTGCATGAGTCTCGGTCAAGTAGAGGAGACAGACTGCCTTGAAAGGTGAGGGCAGACACAGGGAGAGGAGCATCGGACCCTAATTTATGATATACGCGGAAAGTCTTCCTCACAGTCGGGATAAAGGTCAGATATATCTGTGGATTAGGCATAATGCTACTTTGACATATAGAAGGATGGAGTATCTCTTTTGTGATAAAGATCCTGAATGCACAGAAAATCCAAAGCTGTTATTAGAATCACAGCCCCATTCACGACTTTTAGCACTACTGGTTAAACCCTGCACAAAAACATTAAAACAGAAGGTTGTCATGGAAACGTCAGATGCCACCCTTTGCTGCAGTGCTCAGACAGTGAGCTTTACAGTCCTGCTGAGTGTGCGTGGTGGCTAACCCTGCTTCTTCGTCAAGCCTTGTTTGTCCCACTTATCTTAAATTTTTTTTAATGATCCATCTGTCTAGAGAGATTTCCTAAAGCTATTTCCTACTTGTAATGACGCTTGTATTTATCATTTTTAAGAGAGGCTTAATTTTTTTTCAGTAGCAATTATTAGCAGTACCGTTACTATGCCAATGTTGCATTGTATTAGAACCAGCACTCTTCAAGTTTTACATATGTGGGCCGCCACTTGGCATAGTGGTTAGAGCAGGCACCCCATGTGCACAGGCCTTGTGTGTGTGTCTGTTAGGGCTGTGTTGAAAAAAAATCGCCATATCGATTCTGAATCGATCCTTAGAGAAATCGAATCGAATTGATTCACAATTTGAAAAATCCATTTAATTTTTTGGAATAGTTTGCCCTTTTTACCACTAAAAAAGGAAGGTAAAGTTCAGACGGCCATTTTAAGTCTCGTGTCTGAAAGGGTAAATACAGTTTTCCCTGGTGAAATGTTACTTACCCAGTAATAAGCCATATTGAAGTACATGTATAAAATTAAGATAATAGCTAAAAATATATATATATATAGCATTGACCCATATCAATATCGAATTGGATGAATCAGATCAACTCAGATCAAATTGTGATAATCGATTCTAACTCTTAAGAATCGGAATTGAATCGATTCATGAAATTTGAATCGATACTTAGCCCTAATAAATATATATACATAGTATTTTTGTACTTGATACAACAAGTTTCTGCTGAATTATGTTAGGAAAGTGTGCAATTACAATACTACAACAGAATATATAAATGACTATTTCAGTTACAATTAACCCTCATCTCACTTTTATACAGAAATGTCAATATTCTCATCATTTCATTAGTTATCTGGATCCCAGGAGCCAAAATCTGAATCAGGTGTGGGCAACAGGGGTGGTGAGAGTCCATACAACTCGGGAACTACAGCAACTACACACAAATATATCGAAATAGAAATATATTTGTAATTGGACAATTGACGTGAAATCCATGTTATATGTCAGTAGCCTATTAATTATAAAACAGAAAGAAGTCAAAACTTATATATTTAATAATTCTTCTAGTGTAATAAAGTGTAATAAAACAAGGAATAAGTACTCAACGCATGAAAAAAGTTTATGCAAAAAGGCAAATACAAGGAAAGCCAAATAACCAGATTTAGAAATTGATCCTACTCCTTTATTGGTATCCTGTAAAAAGGTTTCCCATTACCCATCGCATCACGAGAAGTTCACAAGAAGCGTCTCATGATGGCTAAAAGCAAAACAATTTTATTTTTGCAAAAGTTACAGGATTCTAAATTTGTGAATGTTCTGGTGAGCTTCCCTTGTGACCATATCCTAGGAGTAAATAGAACATTTCTTGACCATAAACCTGCATTAACAAGATTATCCTGAAAAGATTTCTGACTAAATAGTTAAACAAACCGAGAGCCAAGGACCACTCACCAAGAGCTTTAGAAAGACCTAGAGTTAGCAGGTACAGATGACAACAATAAATAATGCACTCAACTGTAACTGCCTCTATCTAAACTCATTCAGCAAGACTCCACTGATGAAGAAAACCAATGTTGAGGACGGCTTGTTTCAGGTTTGCTGCGGAATATTTGAAATAGTCAGAAGGTAACAATGGGTACTGTTTGGTCAGTAAAGTTAAAACTAAAATCTTTGGATGTCTTTACATACACCATGTTTGGAAAAATGGGACTGCATATCACCCCAAAATACAACCATTAGGACAGGGACTTTTGGAGGTGGGAACAGTTTTTTAGTGTTTGTTACAGGCTGACTTAATATACCTGAAAAAGGGATGAACAAAGAATGTACAAAATTACTTTTGATAATATCCTAGAAGCTAAAAGAAAATGTTTCCAAGAAGATGGAACCACCAAACATTCAACAAAGAAAATTCTAAACTGCTTAAGGGAAGGAAAATAATAATATCCATAAAAATATATTTATGGAGGAAAAAGTTCAATACTTATTTTCCCCTCTTGTATGTTGCTGCCATTCAGGTTTTGAATGCATTCTACTGAAAATATGAAACCTAGCAAAAAAAATATATATATACTGTATATATATATATATATACAAATACACAATCCTAGTCAGCTGATTACGTCTTTTTGTTATTGCAGAATCGGTGTGACAGAATATGAATGTTTTCCACAACACAGTTGTTTTCAATGCCTAATTGAATGCACCATTTTCTCGCCATGTGTAACAGGGTGCAAACAAACAGCATCACAGCAAAGAGACTGTGTTCCTAGATCAGCAAAGTAACTCAGAGAAATGAAAGCTAAGAAAGAATGTACAAAGCATCAGGAAAAGTTGGGGGGGATATTAAAGGCCATAATGTAACCCTTCCTGTGGTAACCACCGACCTGGGACTGTGGATCAATAGATCACAAGAGGCACATGCCATTGATGATTCCATCTACCTTAGAAGGGAGTGCTGCACTGTGAGATTGCCAGTCTTGCTGACTGGCCATCTTGCTTCTTTAGAGCCCACAGATTGTCTTATACATTATAACTGCCCAAACACAGGAGACAGGGGAGTCCACATAGCTGCATGCCCCTGCACTTTTCTCTCTACTTCCTGTCCTGCCCTTCATCTTCTACTCTGGCTTCTCTCGCTCGCTTCCACTGGTGCAGAGCTGCAGGAAGGGCAAAGCTCAGACACTTCTGTAATGCATAAACAATCATTTATTTAGCAAATATCTGAAAGGGTTTGAATCAGCTTTTCCACATCAGGATAATTCAAACACTGATTGTCATTGTGATTTTCTTAATTCCCCTTATGAAAAATCACACTACGTTCATAAAAAAGCGCTGCTACTGCATTAAAACAGTAACAATCTTCAGTAAATGACAGCGTAGCTGCAGTGTAATAAAGTTTAACTATAACAAAGGTTTCAATTTGCTGCACTGATACCCATACTTATTCCTTGCCTGTCATGTAGACAATACACATATCATATCAAAGTGTGTCTTATTCTGAAAAAAAAATTTAACAAATAGGACTGTTAGCATAGAAGTTCAAAGGCAAACCTGCCCTTCCGTCCTACAGTTACACTGTCTTTCCCAGACATTAACAGGCACAGCGAATGAACACAACAGAAAAAATTAGACTAATTGCTCTCTACAAAGTGCTTCGCAAAGCAAACCTGTAATTGCAGGAAAAGAGCCTCAATATGCCCTTTCTTTGAAGTTAAGATGTATTTGTAAAGCACATGCATTTTATCAGCTTGATGAACAAAACCCAGAGAATGAGCCCCGCTATCTATGACAACAGAGCATGTGTGGTGGAGTTTAAAAGTTTTTCTTGCCTTAAAAATGTCTTTTGTTTTCAAATTTTACATTTTGGCACCCTTAAATGCTATAGATGATCAGACAGATGACCTTAATAAATACATGAAACTGTTAAAGTGAAGGTTTCACCTATTAGGAGGCAAAGTTATCCAAATTAACCATGACCTTACGCTGCTCTTGTGATTAACCACATATTTTATTTCAGTTTCACTAGACTCACCCAGGCCTGATTACCGCCAGAACTAGAACAAAGATAAGCACTTAAGTAGAATCTGTGTGATGACATAAAGTAGGCTAAATATCTTTAAAGACACATACTATGCCCCAATCTAAAGAAACTTAGGAACAGACGAGAAACAAAACAAATAAGATCCATTAGAAAGAGTTGCAAAGTTATTTCTAAAGCTGTAAAAATCATGGTAAGAGCCATTATTCAAAAATGGAGAAAATATGAAACAGTCGAGAATCTTATTAGGAGTGACTGAGCAATTAAAGTGACTCAAAGAATACAGTATTTTCTCATCCAGAAGGGAACAAAACAATCGAGAACAGCCTCACAACCTCACAATTTCCTCAGTTCAGCTTATTATTCAAGTTTTACTGAGCAAAAATGGCATCCATGTAAGAGTTTCAAGGTCAAAAGTACTTACAAGGACACAAAGGGCCATCAGAAATGTAGTTAAAAAAAATAGTTTGATGATCCACAAGAACATTCCGACAAGACAAAAGTAGCCTTTATCGAAGTGTGTGTCCTATTATATTCAGTGTTAGGCTGCAGATTAAGTCAGAAATGTGTTGTTATTGCATTGTACTGTATGCAATAGGCTTATCACATGGAACAACTTGGATGCAATAAGTGTTACTTAACTATCTTAGTAAATGGGGAGCCTAAGTCTCTTCCGCTGGGTCCCCTGGCCGAAGAAAAATAATGAATGGAAGTCAATTGAGCGATAAAAGTTATTTTCTGGTCCGCTTTGTCTTACGCCTTGAATCACACATATGTTGTAACTTAGTTTAATGATAACTAATGATTTACATTTCGACTTTGTTTATCAAGTGATTTGGGATTTTTTTTTACTGTAAAATTTCACAATTAAAATGCCTTACAAATCAGAAGTTGCATATATGACGTCGTCCAGCTAGCACGACGGCACGTAAAACACTCAGTAAGAGCTTGTAGAGCTTCTCCTCCATGCTGGCTGTCACTCCGCCACCTACTTTACCTGAGACATAGCTGCTACTTTCCACATGGTCAGATTTATAGTGGTTTTCTCCGTGTTTAATCCTCCTTTCTTCATCCTGGAGGCTTTGACCCTCGCTCTCCTTCTTCTGCAGTTGTAGTCTGCTAAACGTTTCTACACAAAACCTAAAGTAACTTTTGCCACTGGTAGAAAATCAGTGTTTTCTCTGCATCAAAATTGGTTTTTAATATTCACGGACATCATATGTTTGATCCACGGTGCATTTCAAACAGGATCAGAAAATAACTTTTATCACGCCATTGACTAGTAGAAGGGTGTGACTTAGGCTCCCCATTGATTTCAGGCTCTCTATGACTAAAAGATAGACCATTTGGTTACACTTGTTAGATTGGATAAAAAGTTTAAGAAGGTAAAGGAGGGGTCAAATTATGAAGAAACCACAGCTACATTGTTTTATTGCAAAAACAGCACATTTGAGGTGGAAATAATATAATTTCCTATATACTTAATAAATTATTGCTGTTTATTTATTTGTTTATGTATCACAAGTCACAACCTTATTACAAAAACGTACCAATATTATCTAATTATTCATGTTTCCCTAATATTGTGCAGTTGTAGTGTTTCATAGGAACATAATATAGACAGTGAATCATGGTGGTGGTAGTGTGGTGGTCTGGGAAGGCTATGCTAATTCAGAATAGTATGAACGACTTGCTTTAATTGATCAAACAAATGATACTGGCATTTACCAAAAACAATCCTTAAAGAAAATGTCAAAACATCAGTTCATGACATTAAGGCAGAGATATCACGCTCCATTTAAATTTTTCCAAAGTCCAACACAAATACACACAAAGTATGTACGTGATTACAGTGTGTTGACGCACAGGTCTATCTACAAGTTGCAAGACACAAACCTTTAGGAACTGGAGTTTGACAACTGAGCCTTATGCCCCAGCCCAGACTTGGGACGAGCAGCAGGACAGTGATCCACAGTACTCCCACCCGCCCTGCCTAATGGCAAAAATCACTACATTTGTGTAGAGCTTTATCAATTCCGAGGACTACAAAGCCTTTTAAAATACAACCACTCATTCACCCACTCATACACACTTTCAAACATTGAGTGTGGGAAGCTGCACTGTACCCACAGTTGCCCTTAGTCAGACAGAAAGATTTGGTAGCTCAAAAGAAAACTAGATTTAGGTTTTGGGGTGGCCTAGTCAAATTTCAGACTTAAATCTGATTAAGAAACTTTGGCCTGGTTTCAAATACATCAATCATGCTTCAAAAGTCACTAGTGTGGCTGAATTAAAACAATACCTCATAATGTGTTTGATGATCTGTAACATTTAAATACAATAAAAAAGTAACTGAAGCAGCACATCCGGTACATGTGCAGTTAATACTCAATTGTAAACGAAATAATATGAAATATTAATTATGAATAATTATATAGCAGTCCTGCTAATGATATATGTCCATTAGAAAGGTTCTTCAGCAAAGCTTAATGATAAAAGAAAGTGTGTCTAGTAGTATAATGGCCTGTGTATTAACTTACTTTCTGGTTCAAATAGTATGGATCCAAGTCCTCCAGGGGCGTAGCCACCATTCCATTAGGAATATCACCATAGATGAAGGGCAGGCTCTTCCCTGCCTCCAGGTCGCTGTTGGGCTTCGCCTCATTGTCATCAGATGTGTCACGGTGACTACTGTCCGATCTCGGCTTGGGTGGCTTCTTGTTTTTCTCTTCTTGGATCCGTTTCTCGATGTTAGCGAGAGACTCCGGAGTGAACTTCTTGAAGCTGTCAGGTCCTGGGGGTGCAAGAAAGGGTGCGGCCATGTTTTCATCCTGCAGCTAATTTCCCTTTTATTTGTTTTCCATCCCCGACATCCAGCTCTGGTAAGATGGAAACAGAACGATTAGAGGGTGGAAAAGTTAAAAAAAGAAAGGCACATAAGAACTTTTTTTTTTTACTAAAAGTTATAAGACGCTCCAAATTGACCAAAGATCTAAATCTGCCATTTTTTTCTCAATTATTTCTGATTGGAGAAAGCAAGTGAAAAACTGAAAAATCAGATATTTAAAACATACTTATTAATTCTCAAGACAAAATAAAATCATAATAACATAAATACTTTGATGCATTGTTTTTTAATGAAAATTGCATAAAGGTTAGGGGCAAATGCTTTACGGCTTGGAGAGGATATTTTTGTAATTTATTTATTTATTTTCATTTATTTATTGTTGCATTCAAAACTACTATGAGAACCTGCACAGCAGAACTCACAAAAAACAAAAAATCTACATTAACATAGAGAAGCCTGATAGATGTGAGGACTATGGCATGAGAAATAAAATTCTAACAATAATTTATCAACAAATATTATGAATAGGCCTGGGCAAAAAAAATCAATTCATTTAATTAATTAGAATTTTTTGTTGCAGGGGATTTTTAAAATAGTAAATTGAGTTTTTGTGTATGGCACATTTTTGGCTCCCCCGAACTTCCGTAGTACTTATGTACTTATGCCATTTGGCATAATACATAAGTACATAATCGTAAATCAAATGAAATCAATAAAATTGGATATTTTATTTTTTAGGCCATATCGCCCAGACCTAATTATGAACAGTTATTAAAAAATACATCAACCTTTATACCATCCGCTAACTTTGGAGACTCATTATTCTGCACTTTTTATAAATTCTTTCTTGCTATTCTGCAGGTTGTTTTGCATACTAAAGCAATAGACAAAACAAGGATTTACGCAGCATGTATATATCCATCCTTTACTTTTCAGATCTCTTTTTTGGAAATGGTCTGATGTAGTTTATGCCAACTGTTGGGGGGAGCAAGATGCACCCTGGGCCAGGCTAAGACAGAAAAGTCAATATGTCAATATGTTTTCTTATCCACTTATTTAACCTAAAAATCACATTGGATTTGTCTGAAAAGTGCGATGGCTGGGAGACCAGGCAAACACCCCAAATAAAGATCCTAACAAAGATCCTGTTCAGGATCCGCTAATAGTATCAGGTGGCAGTGCTAAAAATCACACTTTAGTTCTCCAACACCTTAATTTATTGTCATATTAATACATCATTAATTGTTAAAAAAGGGCAAGGAAAAAAAGTATAAATTCTTAGTAATAATATCTAGAAATATGAGCTATTGTTAAAGCAGCAAAACTACAAGTATGGTGACAGGATATCAGCCTTTATTTATATAGCAATTTTTGTGATCAAGGTAAGGGAGTGCTCTGCAACACTGACATTATCTGAATACAGTAAACCATATCCAAAACAATAACATTCAAATTCACATAAGAATACAGTTAATAAAAAAGAAAAGGAAACTATTAAAAACATAAAAAAATCAAAAATTATGTATAGAAACTAAAACAGCATAGTGTTTCACTCACCACTCTGTGTTCTTGTGCTGTCTGATGCACTAGGCAGATTGTAACCAAACTTTATAAGCCAGCAAAAATAGAGTTAAAAACTAATTTTACAAAGCACTCAGAGGAACTCCACAAGCTTGACAACCTGACAATCCCATTAAATACAGCTTGGGGAAGAAGTCCAGCTGAAGTATCCGGTCAGCACAGCCTCCAAGAATTGTCTTTCAAGCAAGGTTACATCAACCGATCCTTCCAGGCGATCCAAAACAGGACACAAGAACATAACTATCATTGTTTCCTTTTAAATTTAAAAAGTAATTTGGGTTTATGGCTACACAGAAACACATGCAAAAACTACAGGCATCCCGCAAATTTTAAATAATCAATAGGCAGCTGATGCAACTTTTACAGTATTTAGTCCCAAGAAAAAAAACAAGGAAAAAAAATAAAATATATAATTTCAGCAAATTGCACCCTGCGCCGAGTTACAGAAAAGATGACAAACATTTTAAAAACCCATATAGCTTTTACTGCTTCCCATGCAAAAAGAAAGTGAGGCTGTGTCCTCTGTGGCAAAAAAGGCAACCGACGCAGGGCGCCACACATCTGGAAACAACTCCCTTTATTCTCTTCTGTACATTCAGATGATCATCTGACGGGGTTTGAGCTCACTGGATGCAACAAAGATCCAAACCAGGTGGTCAAATCCATACAGAACATCCATCTATTTATTTATTCTAAAAGGACAATGAATATTCATGAACATTTAAATCTAAATATGCCAGAATTAGCCCAAAGGCTACTTTACATTTGCTGTCCCTGGTAGGTCAAATGAATCGCCTTTGAACTTCATTATGTGTCTGTCTTTCCTCTCCTGTAGTGTGTTAATGCTGTCCCTTCTGTGATAAATCAGATTGTTAGTAACTACATAGAAGCAGGACAGGTTTGTCTCTCAGATCCAGAGCCAACCCAAGGATGTACGGGATCCTGAGCAGAATTTAATTTTGAGGCCTACTTCCCGTTAAGACCACCAACCATCACAGCTCCATTTACCTCCAATTCATACTTAATTAATACAATTTTGTTTTTATGTGTGCATAAAATACAATACAGTCTTTAACACATTTTATATTGTCTCGTTGAAATTTGTGGTATGATATACCCTTTTTTGTCAAAATACTACTGTAAAGAATGCATGTTTACTTGTAATACCTTATTCATTTAATTTAGTTATGGTGAAACCTGCAATAAACTCTTCCGGGTTTTTTTATTATGTCACCAGCACATACTATTTATTTTGTGATTTTGCTTCATTTTGAAACTAAAAACTAAACATACCGCAATTGGGAATTTTGATATGGGCGATTGCCCACAGTAGCAGTAAAAGAAGGGGGCACAAAAACAAGATACTTTAAAAAAAAAAAAAACTTGTATTCCTGTCATTTGAAAAAGTTTTCTACAATTTATTTATGAAAGAAATTAATGAGGAGTGAGCACCCCTGTGTGATGAGTAGAGATCCCAGTTTACTTCTTAGATCAGAGAGGCCAGATCAAATTAATCAAATTGTGCCAATGCTGGGAGAAGTTTAATCTGTCACAGCATCTCTCTGTCTTTGGGCACTAATTTTAGCTACATTAAAATAGAAAAATCTGAACTTTTTCTGTGGATGTCTGCATCATGGAAGCAACCTCAAACAGAAGAGAATACAGTGCTAATAGAGAAACATGGCATAAATCAAGAAAGAAGTTAGTAGTCAAAATCCACGGCATGTTCAGTGCGCTTCTGGTACAGCTGTGTTATCAAGGAAGGTTATATATATAAAAAGGACTATTCGACTTGAGAGGATGTTTTTATAGTGTGTTTTGGAATTGTGTATATGTGTGGAATAGAAGTCAGAGCCTCAATAGTCTTTATGACGAAAGATGATGAATTGGCTCAAAACCATGATGTGCTTGCTGCATCCTGATTGAGATGAATTCGCATCCACCAGTTTCATAATATAATATTTGTTAGCAAATGATGCACGTAAATTCTTGTGGCTGAATTTGGGTTAGAGTAGCTTACAGGAGGGGCTGCTGCAAAGTTTGCCTTTACTTTAGTCCTATCCAATCTTAATCTGAGAGAATATATACTCCCTCAACATTAAATATATTATTAAGGAAGCTAATTAGGTTGGGGTAATACCACATTCTTAAAGTGTCATCTATGTGCAGGCAGGAAATGGTTGTAATATAACATACACTGAACAGAATCTCTTTTAAAAGACAAAGCAGTTTGGGGAGAAAGAAAACAAAACTCACTTCATTTCCTTGGAGAACTTCCTTCAGTTTCAATTGATGACCGCCTGCTTCCTCTCACAATGTCATATCGGGACCATAGTGCTATTCTTACCCAGACTGAAAGCTCTCTAGCCTGCAGTCCTCACTAAAGTGTTTTATTCCGGGGTGCGTCGTTATTCTATAGGGCCAAAGCCTCAAATGCTGCAGTGTGCTGCTATAGGTTCTAACTAGTAGGTCAGTGGAATCTAAAATCTGCAAGCTGACGACTCAAACCTGCAGTAACCTGGCAGCGCACATTAAGTTACTGCAAACCAATATCGTAAAAAACATGTTTATTTTAAAATAGCATTATTTGCAAAGAGGGGAAAGTCAACCGCACCCTGCAAGGCCGTGTCGACAGTGATGTATTAGTATAGTATGTGCAGTTGTGGAGAGTGGATGAAACAATGCGAATGTTGTGGTTTAATAGGATGCCTGAATAAAAAGAGAGACAAGATGCCGCGGTCCCTTCAGAGGACTGCCAAACTATAGACGCACCTTCAACCCACTCACGCAATACAGTCTCTGACTGCAAGTGTGAGGGAGGGGAGGTGGGGGTACACAACTATTACCGACACAAAAAAAAATCTTAGAAAAACATACAGATACAGTTCATGTATCAGCGACGCAATGTTCGTCTAGACAACCTGGCGTTTGTTTTCCACTCAGGGAAGTTTGACATGATCACTTCCACATCATGTGTCTCATTTTGACCCACTGAAATGTCATCCCATCCAGCTGCAGGCCAACTCCCAAACATAAAAAATAAATAAAACAAAGCCTCGTTACCCAACGCGTCGCATCATAGCTTCCCGTTTTAAAGAAAATATCCTCCACATTTTCCCCACTTCTGGCAGAAGCATCGCATGCACATTTGTTCATGTACTGGCAAGGAGCCCCTCCACAGCCGCTACGGGGGGAAAGATGCTGAGAGAGGGACCCGCTCTGCGGCAGTGGGATGCAGTCAGTCGACAAAAAGTACGGCTGAGCTCCATCCCGCGGCCATACCTGCCGGACAAAGACGACACATAGTTCACTTACTTTTTCTCGCATTAACAGATATCCTGACAGCTGGCACTGAAATGCAGATGTGGAAAAGAGTCGGGAGTAACTGCGGCTGTCGCCATATTGGTGCTGCTATCTTCCTTCCCAGTGCGTGCCGCTGCCCTGCATAATTGATGACTCTCAGCAAATTGTTAGGGAGTGTCGTTAAATGCCTTTACTCCCAATAACGGGCAAGACGCCGCAGCATCGTAAGCACAAAAAGACGTTCATTTAAAACAACACGCACATATATTTGGTTTGGTACCATTATTCGGCATCTTTTCTTATTTTTATGCTTTTTTTGTCAGAGACTTTCGTGTTTTTTTCATAAAGATTTACATTTATTTTCTTGAAATTGAACAGCATAAGCCTTTATCTAAACTTGGCCTGTAACAATACAACATTTTCTGTAATTTTTCGTGTGTTTACATATCACGGTTATCAACGTTACCACTGGTTTCATTATAATTCGCTCAAATTATCCAGAACGTGTGTTTACAGGCTTTCAGATAAATACTAATAATATTTTTTATTAGTAGTAGTAGTAGTAGTATCAGTAGTGTTATTAATGAACTGATTTCCATTTGATAATTTGCTGGATTTAAGCCCCTGAGGTTTAATCCATCATTTTGTGCTCCCCCTGTGTCTCTTGGATACAAAAAAACTTTCAATATACCATAAAAATACTATACATCAACATTGTATTATGTAATGAAATAATCTGTCACATATTGATGGATTTTCTGGAATTATAACCCGTTAAGTGTAAAAAATGTTGTGTAGAGTAATTGCTCCATTATTAATCAGCAAACGTTCTTTTAAGGCAAGGCAAGGCAATTTTATTTATATAGCACACTTTCAACACAAGGCAATTCAAGGTGCTTTACATGATTCAGTGATAATGAAACCAAATACATGGTTACAGAAGCATGATTAGAGAAAAACAGACACAATCAATCAATAAGAAAAGATGATGTAAGGAACAAATGTATGCAATATAGATTAAAAACAGATAAAACACAAATTTACGCAATATAGAATAAAAACTGACAAAACACAATACATTAAAAATGAAATTTAAAAAAATAAGAATAAAAATTAAACCACAAGAATCAAATAGTGATCAGAAAATGCAATTTAGGGCTCAAAGGCAGCTCTGAATAGTAGAGTTTTAATCTTTGATTTAAAAGAGCCTAACGATTCAGCATTTTTGCATTCTTCTGGAAGTTTTTTGCAGATTTGTGGAGCATAGAAGCTGAAAGCTGCCTCTCCTTGTTTAGTTCTAATTTTAGGAATGTTAAGTAGGCTCGAGTTGGAGGACCTGAGTGGTCTGCTGGGTTGGTATAGTGACAGCAGATCTCCAACATACTCTGGTGCTAAACCCTTCAGTGATTTATAAACTAGTAGGAGTATTTTAAAATCCATTCTCTGAGCTACAGGGAGCCAGTGTAAGGACTTAAGAACTGGGGTGATGTGTTCTGATTTCCTAGTTCTAGTGAGGACACAGGCAGCAGCGTTCTGGATCAGCTGCAGTTGTCTGATTGCTTCTTTAGGTATACCTGTGAGGACGCTGTTGCAGTAATCAATCTGACTAAAGATAAACGCATGGATCAGTTTTTCAAGCACCTTCTGTGTCATTAGTCCTTTAATCCTAGAAATGTTCTTCAGGTGATAGAAAGCTGACCTTGTTATTCCCTTTATGTGACCCTAGAGGTTCAGGTCTGAGTCCATTATTACACCTAGATTTCTGGCCTGATGAGTCGTTTTTAGTTGTATTAGCTGAAGCTGTGTGCAGACTCTGGATTTTTCCTCCTTAGGTCCAGAAATAATTACTTCTGTTTTGTTTCTGTTTAGGAGAAAGTTACGGGACATCCAGTCGTTGATTTGTTCAATGCATTCATTTAAGGTCTGGATAGAATCAGTCACCTGGTGACAATGTAATGTATAGCTGTGTGTCATCTGCATAGTTATGGTAACTTATCTGATTGGCTGCTATAATCTTGGTTAGTGGGAGCATATAGATATTTAACAGGAGGGGTCCCAGGATGGAGCCCTAGGGGACCCCACATGTGATTTCTGTTTGGTCTGATGAGAAATTTCCAATGGACACAAAGAACTTCCTATTTTTGAGGTAAGACTCACACTATTGAAGTGCTGCACTAGTGAGTCCAATCCAGCTCTCCAATCGTTCTAGTAATAGATTTTAAAGTTTTCCCTAGAAATATCATATAAACTGTCATGTTAAAAAAATTTAATATATGCATCAGAAGCAAACTCGCAAAAGTAGCCTACCTTTTGAAAATAACATTTAAGCAGCTGTTACGTAGGTAATAGATAGATAGATAGATAGATAGACAGACAGACAGACAGACAGACAGACAGACAGACAGACAGATAGATAGATAGATAGATAGATAGATAGACAGATAGATAGATAGAGAGGTCCAACTAGTACTGTTTTCAAACGCTCAATTCCCTGAGAATTATCTGTTTGCAGCAAAGTGACGAGCACATCAGTCTCTTTTTCATCGCTTGGAACTAGCAAAGAGGTAAAAATTTATTTATGGCGAAACAGTTTTTGCATTTTGAGGGGAAATCAATGTTTTAATAGCGGGCGTGTTCCGTGCGCTTTGTCCGTCCGGGCTCTTGTAGAAGTAAAGACATCATCTAATATGGTTTTCCCCTGAAAAGAGGACCCCCGCCTTTTAAATTTAAATGGCTATTTTCAAAGATGTACCGCAAAAACTACAAACTGTCACTTTAACAAACAGAGCACTTCTGTGAGGCACTTTGAACAATCAAATAATAAATTACAATTCCTCACTTTTTGACTTTATTGCAGCAGTAAATTTAAAAAAAAATCTAAAATAAAAACAAATAGCACCTCAACTTAAATAAACTAATACTGACAATGTTAATACATATCAGGGGTCATGTTCACTGAATATTTTCCATATTTGATTGGGTTATTAGAACACTGATGGAAAAATATGAAGGCTGTCTGTCATTTTTTCAGATTAATAAAATTGATCAACACTGCTTGTTGCAAATGTGCAGATCCTTTCAACTTAACGCATGGATTCCAAGTAAATAAATTAATTAAAGAAAAAATTTGTGCCAACAGTAGTAATAACGCTGACTGCTGCTGCTTTCCTTCTGCAGGCTTTTCTGCCACTGAAGTATGGGGGATTTTTTCTGCCATATATCTGCAACTTCAAATTACTAGGTAATGACACTTCTCAATTCACGAGCGAGCACACAGAATCCGCTAGCAGAGAAGAGAGGTTCATGTTTTGATCTGCATAGAGATACACTTTGCAAGCAAGGAGAATATCTGTGTGCAAGAAACATAGAATTTGAGAGAGAATAGAGAATATCTGAGAAAGAGCAGAAGTTTTGAGCGCAAGCATCAAAGGTTTTGAGGGAGAAGAGAGAATAATCCTCTCCTAAATTGTAATTGTATTCTCTTGATAAATGGCAGAAAAAAAATTCCCCATGCCTGAAGCATAGTTTACGGATCAGGGAATTGTTAGTTTCGAGTCTTTGAGACAACTTATCGGTTTAATTCGAGAAAGGTTTCCTCATTTTAAAACTTTGGCTAAAGCAGTCATTTCAGTCTCCATTGCAGCAGCGCATGGATATAGCTTCAAGAACAACATCTAATCCCCTATGAAATACAATGTCCATGGCAAAAAAAGGAAAAGAAACTAAAGCTCAAGTTTACATTTAAATTGCAACATAAAAAACAATTCTGAGTTTTATTTTATAACAACAAATATCTAGTGCATCCATCTGTCGATTTTTTATACATTTTCTACCTTATATTTTCACCCTTAACATGTTGGTAGTGGCTACATTACAGGGCAAAACTTTGAAAAACAGGAATATCTGATAAGAACTATAGGAAAAAAGAAGTTAACCACAACACAAAAGTGCAATCAAAATGTTCCCTGTAATTTTAAACTTAAGAAATTTCAAACAGTTTTAACTAAGGAGATTATACAATTCAACTGCTACATACATAGAAAAAAAATATGTGCGCTTTTGACACAAAAGAACTAGGCTACAACATATTTACAGGCACATTTATACAACTTTATTTTGAAAATCCCTATAGGACGTCACGTTGGACTTTGGCTGATTGTTGTTTAAATTACTGGCTCCACAGTCCATTTGGTCCACACACGTTGTTTCATGCAGGCGCAAGAATGAGTCTTGCAATAAAATTCTGGACCCTGGTGGTTAATGCATTGTGTATTCCAATGCATATAATCAGAGTGGTCGGTCTGTATGAAGGCTACAAACGCGTATTTCCCATTTTCTTACAAAGGTTCTCGGCAGCATACAACAAGAAAATGCACGAAAGGAAAGCGGAGTTGTTTGGCACTCTGTCAAAGTTCATCAAGCCTGGCGGAAAGCTGACAATTCTGGAAATCGGCTGCGGCACAGGGACAAATTTTGAGTTTTATCCAACCGGCTCCAAGCTGATCTGCACCGATCCGAACCCGCACTTCCAAAAATATCTGGAGAAAAGCATGAAACAGAACGACCAACTCATCTACGATCAATTCGTGGTGGCCTCGGGGGAAGACATGGCTTTAGTCGGGGACGAATCGGTGGACGTTGTTGTGTGCACCCTGGTGCTGTGCAGCGTCCGAGATATCCCGCAAACCCTGAGAGAAGTGCACCGCATACTACGACCAGTAAGAAGTTTAAACTGGGCCAATATTTAATTATCTCAAAACCAAACTTTTCAAGAGATATGGATCTGAAGCCACCTTTAGAAATGTGTAACTCTGAGGTTCAACCATTTCCTCTCAGTGTTGACCTTGTGTAATGTGATCTTACAAACAAAGATTATGAGCTGCAGATCAGCCATTTACTAAGAAGTTGATAAACAAAGATAGAGATTATAATTGATAAAGTCAGGTGACATATTCGGTCTTTAAAGCCTTAGAACTTACTAATCAGGTATTAGTGGAGCAGCAAATATTTTTCGAATGTTTCCCATTTTCCTTCTATTGTCCTATGGTTTCATTTTACAGTTGTTATCTAACCTGTTGCACATTATCTGCCTTCCAAATATAAATGCAAATCCTTCCATCTTGAACAAGCGTTTATCTCAGAATTTTGTTGCTGAGAAATTAACACTTCTCGGTCTGGACATATTATTTTTGAGTTTTCAAGGATGTATAAAGTCCTTTTCTAAAACCTTTGTTCCAGACACAATTTTTAATAACTGTAAAACTATATAAATTGATTACTAATAATAAACTGTAACCTTGTTTTAATTAATCCTTTATTAATAATCACAGAAATGATAATTTACTGTACCTTCCCTGTGTGCAAGGTGAAGAGGCCACTTTTTATCACCCAGCTTTTCACAGCAAACAGTGGAGGAAGTGGAGGGTTGTGCTAGTCTTTGCTTAAAGCTCCTAACTAATTTCAGACACTTTGTCTGACATCTCGTTAAAAGAGCTTTAAGCGAAGGAAAGCTAAGAACATAAATCGTAGCAGTTTTGAAACAAATTTTTATATGGGAAACCAGGCCTCTGTCAATCATTTCCCAGAAGGACTAGATAATGTAAACAAGCCATTTAGCACGCTCTAGCACGACCTAGTTAACCAGGTTTAGCATTGTTTAGTTTGATAATGTAGTGAAAATGAAAAGTTCCTTTTGAATGTATGAAACTAATTTCTGCTGAAAAATTCAAAAAACAAATATAGAAGTGGTCAAAGTAATTTGGTTTAAACTGGATGTTCTTAAAACTAATACATTGTTTTCTCTCAGGGTGGTGCCTTCTTTTTCTTGGAGCATGTGGTTGCAGACCCCTCAACGTGGTCATACTTCTTCCAGCACGTCCTCCAGCCTGCATGGTACTACTTTGGGGATGGATGTGAAGTCACCCGGGATACCTGGAAACACTTGGAATCAGCTGGATTCTCTGAGCTCAAACTTAAACACATTGAAGCACCACTTGTCTTTATTATCAAACCGCACATAGTAGGCTATGCTGTGAAATAAGTTCCTGATCATTTCCTTGTAACAAGGTACCATGACTACCAGCATATGGACATGCCAAGTTTTGTATGTTGTGCCTGTTGTTCATGTGGCATGATCATCAGGGGAAAGAGCAATCATCTACAATTTTGTATTCAAGTAAATATGTTTTATAAAGATTACATCCCTTTAAAGACAGCATGCAACGGTACTGCTAATATTACTGTTAAGTACGGATCCTAAATTAACTAATCAACTAATAATGCATTAGTTATAGCAGCTAACATGAGAACATGTAGCAGCAATCATCTGTGAAGTCACTTATTATTCAGTAACAAGTAACGGTGTTTCCTCTTTTCAAATGGAATTAAACAATTGTTTAAAAAAGCTTGCCTAATCATTTATTCCTGGGTTCAACTGGATTCATACCTATTAAGTTAGTTTAACTCCCCACTTTAAAATGGGAGGATTAGTTCCAGTAGTATTATTGCCTTTGTCGCCATCTAATGGTCAATTGAAGTGATATACTGGTAGTAAGAGTTTACTCTTTTTATCCTCTGAAGTCTTTTCGAATGAGAGTACGTGAAAGGTTTTTCAGGAAAGGAAAAGATACCGTCTAACAAGACCTGCTGACCAGAACCTATAAAAGACAGCCAGCATTAACTATTAGCTATATCAGGGTAAACATACTTCTTTTGATTCTATAATTTTGTTCTCACATTACAATGTTGTAATAAATATGTTACCTCTTCTCATCCGGACCCCTGATAAAGTATTTTGTTTGTTTTTCCACGATGCTGCCTAAAAAAGTCACCTGTAGTGAATCCACCTCCACCAGTCATCATGTGTTCCAAACCAAACACTGTGTTCACCTCATTCACACAGGAAGTGAAATATATTCACCACAGAATACCTGTAGCCTCCAGGGCAGGTAGTTAATGTGAGTATATTTTAAGAGTACTTACTAAAAAATAAGAGTAATTAGAGAGATATAAAGTGCTAAATGTAGATAACAAAAAATTAAGACAATATTAAAACACTCAAATAAATATTATAATATATTAATGTAATTCACATATATTGTGAAAATTCACAATAGTGTAATATAGTTGGTTGAATTTCATTGATATTGTTCTACTTCGTCTCCTTCCTGCTCGTCCATCCCATCTCAAATGGACTCTTCCTTCTCTTCCTATCTACTATGTGTCCATCCATTTTGGATGCTTATAAATGTGTCCCCCTGTGAACTCTAAACTCTCCTGTCCAGTTGGTTTGATCCCATAACCAGCTACAAGTGTTGTATTATGAGCTGCTGTGTGTAGAAGACAGTTGTGTTTCAGTTGTGTTCACATTTTGCTTCCAGTGTTTACAGTTTTGCTATTCAGTACACTTTGAAATGTGTTTCAGTGCTAGTGTTATTGAAAAGTAAATTTCAGTGAAAGTCAGGGATTCTTTAAGATGTCCTTGTATGAAAGTATGGTGAGTGTGCAGATCTGTGACTAGGGAAGGCTTAAACAGATGTTCCTTTTACTTTTGATCCCTATAGTGATCGAGTTCAGGCTGAACTGCTGATTGCCCCACTGCAGATAAAGCCAGTCAGAACCAGCAGCCTGCCTGGTCTGTACAGGAGCAAATCTAAACACCCAGAACACCACCTGTTATTGGTTTTCTTTCAGGGAGGAGCGTTTTATTTTCTGGAGCATGTTGTGTCTGATCCCTCCACGTGGACATACTTCTGTCAGTATGTGTTTGAGCCTTTCTGGTACCTCCTTGGGGACGGCTGCAGGGTTACCAGAGCAACATGGAAAAACCTGGAGGCAGCTGGCTTTGCTGAACTTCAACTTCAACATATAGAGGCTCCGGAAGTTTCTCTAATGATCAGGCCACACATTATGGGATATTCAATCGAATGAAGTATTTAATTAGTTTATTATTGTTAGTTGAAGGCTTATTTATTAATTCTCAAAATAGAGTTCACTGTTTTTTAACTTTTCAAATAAATTTTAATTTAGAGCACATGTTGAAAGATTTTCTTTATCAATTCAGCGGTTAAGAAGATGGATGGATGGAATTCAGGACACACTTATTAAAACGTATCGATTTTTGAGGAGGAAAAATACCAACACTTTCATGCACAACAAATGCAACAGCCACACATGATACTGAGAGAAAATATATTTATTTACTCACCGAATCAGCAACATTCCATATACTGTTTGTTCTTTTTCACTCTCCCAAGATGTACAAATAAATATTACCTGGACTTTGTGCTTTTTTTCCCCTGATTGTCAAAGTAACTGCCAAGTAACAACCAAACCAAATGAAATATTTAATTAGTTTTATCTTGTAAGTTAACATGTATTTATACATTTTCAAAATATAGTTAACTGTTGGCTATTCATTTACATGCATTGTCTTTTACAGTTGAACAACATGATTTTTTAAATCAATTTAATTTGTGAATTTCAGGGGGGGTTCCAACGTTTTATAGCATGCATTAAACTCAATTACTAACCCAGACAAGTTGGAGCCAGCTGGAGTCCTTCGGGACAAGTTCAAATCCAGGCGCGAACAGCGTATCTCCATATAATGGGAGCCGTGGGGCAACCGAAGAGCCGCGTCTAAAACATTGTCTGCCACAAAACTCATTCATTTGGCCAATGTTTTGTCATGAATCGGAAGTACTATTTCCCTTGAAGCTTGTGGCGTCTTGGAAGTGCTTCTTTGTTGAATGCAGCGGTTTTGATTGTAACTTACAACAAACTGCCATTTCAGTGACATTATTACAGTGCCCTATTGCAGTTGTAGTCTGAGCAGGACTTTTTACTCTGCGCTATATGGTCTTAGTCCACTCGGTCATTTTGTTTGGGCAGTTTGGAAACATGCAAGCGTGAACCATGTTGATGTTTGCAGTGGCGATTTCTGTTTAACCGTCTGCTGCTGTAGAGCGTAAAGTGAAAGGCCTGCTCAGACTATAACTGTCATGGTGGACGGCAGCGATGTCATTAAGATCATGTGTGATGCTGCGTTCTATTTACCTCAAAAATTGGAACTCGGAGCTGGGTTTTACATCACCCCCAAGTAAACAGTGCTCCAGTTAATGTAGTCGAGTAAGTCGGGATTCCAATAAGGCAAAGCCCAGTTAGCCGTAGTTCTAGTTCCTCTTAAAACATTGTTTTAAGCTGTACTTTCCATATGCAAGCACCACTTTATTTTAAGTTTAAAGATGCAGGCTCTACATGTGAGATGGATTTTAGACACATTCTTAAAAGAGTGTCTTGTAAAATAGCCATTTGTCCACCACAGCTACTATTGTTGATGTGAGCAGTGGCTAAAATGAAAGTCAAAAGCAAAAAGATCTCAGTATATCTGAGAGGGAAGTCCGACTTCAGAGGGGGTTCCAGTTGTTTTTTTCCACTCTGAAGTCGGAGTTTCCAAGTTCTGAATACAAATAGAACGCACCATTAGTGTAGGTGGATTAAAAGCCTGCAAAAAGACCCCTGCACACAACAAAGAAGCACTTCCAAGAGGCCCCAAATTTTGAAGGGAATAGTAGTAGAAAAGAAGAAGATAATTGCTTATTTAGAGGCGGCACTTCACATGCCCTCACTACTCCCATTATATAGATATACGCTGATTGCGACTGGATATAAACTAGGGATGCACCAATCCACTATTTTTTGGTTTCTGATACCAATACAGATATTTGAGATTCATTGTTTGCCGATACCAATCCGATACAGATCCAAACAGTACTGAATTACATAAACCGTTTGCCGTGAGGAAAAGGCTCTAGGGATGCAACCGTACCGATACTTGGATCTGAGTACTTGCTGGTATCGAGTATCAATGCCAATACTTCTACCACACACACAAATACAATAAATTGGAATACATGTTTAATTTTCTTCTCTGCTTGTTATAACAAATGATGTTGAAATAGAATAAAAATAAAATATTAATAGAAAACTACAGCAAAAGTAACATTTCAAGCGAGTAATAAATATTTTCTGTAAAATTATTGCAGTTTTCAGATTTTAAATTTTAGTTCATAATATCGGTTAACTTTATTAATAAGACATCCATCCGTTGTCACTTATTCTTATCTCACTTATGCTTGCAGGTTCATCGTGTGAAATAATAATAATAATAATAATAATAATAATAAGTAGTAGTAGAAGAGCAGTACTTTTAGTGCCTTGTAACTTTTAAACTGAGCAAAATACACTTCAATCGCTAAATACATAAAAAAATGTGTCTTTCAAATACTAAAATGTCCTTTTATACTACATCCACATTCGACAACTTTTATTTAGAAAATCTGAACAGGACGTCACGTTGGACTTTGACTGGGGGTTGTTGTTGTTGACAAACGCCATACACATTTCTTCTGGCGGTCAAGATCAGGAACAAAGATGAGTCTTGCAATAAGATTTTGGACCCTGGTGGTTAATGCATTGTGTATTCCAATGCATATAATCAAAGCGGTCGGTCTGTATGAAGGCTACAAACGCGTATTTCCCATTTGCTTACAGCGTATCTCAGTAACCTACAACAAGAAAATGCACGAAAGGAAAGCGGAGTTGTTTCGCACTTTGTCAAAGTTCATCAAGCCTGGCGGAAAGCTGACAATTCTGGAAATCGGCTGCGGCACAGGGGCAAATTTTGAGTTTTATCCACCAGGCTGCAGGGTGATCTGCACCGATCCGAACCCGCACTTCCAAAAATATCTGGAGAAAAGCATGAAGCAGAACGACCAACTCAGCTACGATCAATTCGTGGTGGCCTCGGGGGAAGACATGGCTTCAGTCGGGGACGAATCGGTGGACGTTGTTGTGTGCACCCTGGTGCTGTGCACCGTCCGAGATATCCCGCAAACCCTGAGAGAAGTGCACCGCATACTACGACCAGTAAGAAGTTTAAACTGGGCCAATATTTCTTTATGTCTTAAGAAATGTGTAACTCTGAGGTTCAATCATTTCTGCTCCTGGCCTTGTACAATGTGATCAAAAGATTATGGGCTGTAGATTAACCATTTACTAAGAGAAGTTAATAAACAAACACACAGATAATATTCGATAAGGTCTGGTGACATATTAGATCTTAATCTTAAACTGACCTATCAGTTTCAAAGAGCTAGTTGAGTTCCTAGTTTCCTCCTACTGTGGGAACTGAAGGTATTAGGTTTCATCTTACAGTAATTATATAACCTGTTCCTCAGGAACTGGCTTCCACCTATGAGCTCAAATCCTACCCACAATTTTAATACTTATCTATTTATAAATATAAATACTGTTACCTATGGATGAACCCGCAATGCCTTGCCACATCAGCGGGCCATACCATGATAATGTGTGAAATATGTGCTCATCCCTGGTTGGCAACAGTATTTAAAATGCAACTAAACATGGACATTTAGCATTCAGCTACATTTAGCATTTGTAAACTGTATCAGCTGAAATGGTAAACTGGAGTGATGCGGAGGTCCAGGAGCTTCTGGCCTTTAGAGCTGAAGAGCAGAATGCAGTTTACAGGGACTGTGGTGGACAACCACCTTTTGGAGCGGCTTGCAAAAACACTCAAGGAGTGGGGCTTCAATCGGGATGAACACAAGTTATGTCCAACTGTTTTCTCTCCTTACCACTGACTTTTTCATCTGACGGTTTATGCGGACACCTCCCCCATACCCCCTTTATCTCGCCGTTGCTTAATCTTTTGTGAAAACACCTGATTGAGGCACATCACCGCCACCGGCTGAGCTCTTATGAATGACCAAAAAGCATACTGATGCCAGAACTGATACAGGCATGGTCTTTTGAAACACCCTTCTAGCTCCTTATAAATCATCACAGAAGTAACAATGTACCTTCCTTGTGTGCAAGTTAAAGAGGCCGACGTTTATCAGACAGCTTTTCACAGTAAATGGGGGAGGATGTGGTGGGCTGTGCTAATCTGTGCTCCATACAGCTAAAGAAAGCTCCCTTAACTCCAACAATTTCTCTGACACCATGTTAAATGAACCTTAACCAAAGGAAAGCTACAAACATACATTGTAGTAGTTCTGAAACTGTAACCTTTTTAAACCTCTTCATTTTGGTATGGGAAACGAGCCCTTGCTTAATCATTTTGCAGGCCATTAGCACGCTGTGTCAAGCTACAGCAGAGATAAGATAATTAATTTCCACATGTAAAAATATTACATAATTTGATTTTAAAATTGCAAATATTTAAGAAGTAGAAATGTTTATTATCAGAACTAGTTATACAAGTTTAGCATTCAGCATGGTTTTGTTTGACCTTGTAGTGAATATGAAAGTTCCCTTTGAATGTATGAAACTGATTTATGTCAAACACAAAAAAAAAGTCTAGAAGTGGTAAAGTCGATTTGGTTTAACCTGGATGTTATACTTCTAAATAATAAATCTTTTTCTCTCAGGGTGGTGCCTTCTTCTTCTTGGAGCATGTGGTTGCCGACCCCTCAACGTGGTCATACTTCTTCCAGCACGTCCTCCAGCCTGCATGGTACTACTTTGGGGATGGATGTGAGGTCACCCGGGATACCTGGAAATACTTGGAGTCAGCTGGATTCTCCGAGCTCAAACTTAGACACATTGAAGCACCACTTGTCTTTATTATCAAGCCGCACATAGTAGGCTATGCTGTGAAATAAGTTCCTGATAATTATTCTGTAACAAGATATTTCAATACAGTTATCATGAAAACCAGTTTGACATTCACAACGTATTTTAAAAATATCTGTTTAAAAAATGTTAAACTTCGGACATGTTGAGTGACATGCTTCTCCTCTAACCGTGCAAATATATTGCCATCTAAAAAGAAAAATCTTGAAAACCAGTGTTAGGTCATATGATAAGTGTTTTCCCTATATGTTGGCAAAAAGGATGCATATTCATTTGAGGCTCCTGGCCCATAACTGGTTGTTCGCTTTTCACCTTGGTGGCACCAGAACCTGCTTAAAAGAGATCTGGAACATGTTCGTTTGCTTTTTATTATGTGAGCAGCAGTAGGCCAGATGTTCGCTCTGCCATGCAAATTGAGCTTTGCTCCCACCTCTGCGCCACACTCAGCTCTGGTTGGACCGGGGTGTTATCACCCAGCCAACAGAAATACAGACCTGTTAGGGAAAACTGTACCCAGGAAATTAATTTAAACCCTAAATGATTTAGCGCCCATATGTCAACTAAAGTCTCTGTGTCTGTTCACAACCACTGTAGACTTTGGAAACAAAATTGTTGGACTCATGAGACATTAGCAAAATAATTTGTCTATTTTTTATTGCCTATGCGACATATTTGTTACAGAAATTGCAGGTACGTGTACCCCAGCTATGGGGAGATTTTTCAGTGGCAGAATGAACAAAATTAGAATGAGAAAAAACATAACAAAGAAACAATCCTGAGATGGCTGGAATAAATAATGGTGTTATTGTGTATCAGACGTTTTGTGTTTAACCCTCGAGTGAGTTTTTATTTAGTGTCGTACTAAAAAACATTTCTAGCTATTAATGCTTAAATATTATTGCTTGTGTAAGCTTAAAATGCCTAATTAAGACTCTTCAGCAGGGCTGTATGGTTTATGAAGAAGGCTAAAAGCGAGCCAGCTGATTTTTGGGTGTCAAACCAAAATAAAAGGCCAGATGGGAGGCAGGGCTGTAATAGAAAAAAGGGGTGGGGCCTAAACTGAGTGACATAAATTTGACTCACAACATGAGGGTCAAGGACTGATGTAGACATAAAGTCCAAATTTTACCACCTCCATTTAGGAGTCGTTCTAATTTGTGGGCATTTATGATAATGTAGGAATCTTCATAAATTCAAAAGAATGTGCTGCTATAGAAAGCAGGGCTGCATTACAATCACAGGATAATCAAGTACTCATTTAACATTTTAATTTTTTGACTACCAAATAATTTTAGCTGCAGCTCTAGAATGTAATAAATAGTGTAGACTTGCATTTAGAGATTATTACTTGGACTAAAGTAGCGTAGTGGAAGAATTATTTCAATATTAGTTCTTTTCTGTTATTAGTAATAATTAGTAAGACCAGCAGAGGAATATTCCAGAATGTTGCAGAGTCAAACACATTCTTGTTAAATGTCAGGGACAGTTTGCCTGCACTTATGCAGTTGGATGTTGTTGTAGTAGGTAGTAGTTGTAGATATTTAGTTTGTCTAAACAATGCTGATATAACACTCTCACATGGTAGCTGCAGCACACACAGAGACACACTCTCACACACAAGCAGGAGATGCTGTGTTAGATTTATCTGCCGTAACAGTAGATAATACTTTAAGTTGCAAATATCTGAAAACGTACATGCTCATTAAGAAACGGGTTAAAAATAACACGCACTTGCAAATACCCACTATTAAATTAATGCAAATCAGCAACATGTGAGTATATTTTCCTATGAGTTTTAGATGTGTACAGCCGTAGACACTCCCACATCTGCCATTTTGGCAGGTTTAGCTCCAAAGTTTTTGTGAACACTGTTACCAGTTTATGAATATGCCAATTTTTTATACGGTGTTGTTTGTGTGGGGAAAAGAGAAATTATCTTAAATTTTGTATTCAAACAAATGTGGTTAATAAAGATTGTTAAAGGCGAGCATACAACATTAATGTTTATATTACTATTAACTTAAGTATGCATCTTAAATGTAAAATTTCATATCAAATCGCTGAATCATGCATTAGTTATAGCAACTAACAAGCTGAAGCAGCACTAATCTGTGAAGCCACTTTATTATTCAGTATCATGTAATTGTGTTCCTCTTTTCATCAAAAATAAAAAGTTGTTTAAAAATGTTTGCCAAATCATTTGTTCTCGGGTTCAACTGGGGTCACAGTTATGAAGTTAGTTCAGTTCCCCACTGTAAATAAGTGGAACCACTGCATTATTACTATTTGTCGCCATCTACTGGTCAACAAAAGAGATTGGAATTAACATTTTAATCTTTTTATCCTCTGAAGTCTTCAACTGAAAGTACGTGAAAGGTTTTTCAGGGAAGGATGCCGTCTTGTCTTATGAGATTTTGCAAACTAGTTTGTTTAGCATTGAGCACCCCTTTTTATCTACTTCGGTGTATTGGCCTGGGTTGTATGTACAAACGTGTATTCCCCTTCCTCGCATACAACATAACTTTTACCTACAATGACAAAATCCACAACTTGAAGAGGGAACTCTTTCGAAACCTCGCAAGGTTCGCCAACGCTGACGGCACGCTTCGGTTGCTGGAAATCGGTTGCGGCAGCGGCGCAAACTTCGGGTTTTATCCGTACGGCTGCACGGTGATCTGCACTGACCCCAATCCGCACATGGAGCCGTACCTGCGTAGGAGCATGGAGGAAAATAAGCACCTGAGTTATGAGGCGGTTCTGGTTATCTCTGGTGAGGACATGAGGGAAGTTCAGGACGAGTCGGTGGACGTTGTGGTCTGCACGCTGGTGCTGTGCTCTGTGAGCAAAGTGGAAAGAGTCCTGCAGGAGGCTCGACGCATTCTCAGAAATGTGAGTTTTATTGTGTTGCCTTCACATGTAGTAGGATAACCGGCAGCTTGTACAAGCACAGCATATTTAAGGTGTCATGTGATAGACCAACGCAACGACCTGCCTCCAGAAGTCACCCAAAGAACCCACCTCTATGCCATTTCCGCTGTATAAATTCAGGTGTTGCATTTTGTGCACACATATGCACAAAATGCATCACAAGGAACACAGCAGAAAGGTCAGAAAAATGAGTGGGGTTAGTTTATAGAGCAGCATTTTGAGCTGATGCCTCTCATAGAGCACTATTCACTCTCATTTAAAAGTGGAAAGAGTATGACCAAACTACAAAGACATTAGCCATTCACTTAAACTCATGGGCCAGAAAGGAGGATTATTCCAGTTTTTTCTGACCTGCTAAAACACGTTTCTTGAGACCAGCCATTTTCTCAAAACCACAAATCCAAAAGTCTTAACTACATTCACCAAATCTTAGTAGGCTATTCCGTCAAAATGTCCTCTCAAAATGTGCTCACCCCACACTCAGAAATTAAATGGCTATTCACTTTAAAACATGAATTAGACACTACATTGAATAACTGAAGAGAGTGTCCAGTGCATTGTTGCTGTTAACAGGGAATATTTTAAGTGTATTTAAACAGAAAATGACATTACATCAGAGTGATTTGTACGACGGCGTATTAGGGCCATTGTAAACAAAACAAGAATATTTTGGAGTAAATTTCTGCCAAAAAACTCAGAAATTTGCTCAGGTGAAAAAGTAGCACAATTACGAGTAAATACTCAGATTTCTTTCTGAGATTAACCACATATTTTCCACACAAAAAAATCAGAAATTCTCTGTCACAAAAATTGTAAAATTACAAGTTAAAAGACAGAAATTTTGAGTTTAATTTCAGATATTTTCTAGGAAAAACACATAATTTTAAGATGTAGGAAATAAGAGAATATGCGAGAAAAAACTAAGAAATTTCTATGATTAATGACATCCATTTTCAATATCGCAGTTTAGACATACATTTTCAATATCTAAACTAAGAAATTTCTGAGATTGTAAAGTCAGAACATCTTTAAATAAAAAAATATGCATGTAATCATAGAAATTTCTTTGTTTTTTTCATAACATGAAATGTTTTTTTCATAACATATTTTCTACTTTTCTACATCAAAGAGTTAGGTGCTTTTTTTTCTAGAAAAAAATATCTGAAATTAATCTCAAAATGTCTGTCTTTTAACTCGTAACTGTACAATTTTTGTGACAGAGAATTTCCAAGTATTTTTTCTGGAAAATATGTGCAATTAATCTCAGAAATTCTGAGTTTTAACTCGTAATTTTGCTAATTTTTCACCTCAGAGAATTTCTGAATTTTTTCTGGAAAATATGTGACTTTAATCTCAGAATTTCATCTTTTTTTTGGGCGGAAATTTATTCCAAAATATTTTTGTTTTGTTTACAATGAAGTAATGACTATAGATAACAAAAAAAAAAAAATGCACCAGAATGTATTTATCAGATCACAATTATGGGGTTATATCTGTTTCAAAAATAAGTAGATGTCATATGTGTAGATGTTGTTAGCGTCTATGACATCTACTTGTTTATTTATATAATATATTATTAATTAATCAGAGTACAGAGCAAACCAAATCTACCTACAGGTACAAATCTATCTATCTATCTATGACACAAATGGAATCCTACACAATAGTGTACACAAGTTGCTTGAATTTCATCAGTAGGGTAATGACTAATACTGGTCATCCTTGTCCCCCACCACTCATACAGACTCTTCCTCTCTACCATACATGTCCATCCACTGTAGATGCATATGTGCCCACCTGTGAACTCTGAACTATCCTCTCCCATTGGTCAGTCAATATCACCAGATACACGTGTGTAGAAGATAACAGCTGTGTTTGTGTTCACATTTTTGCTATAAAACTGTGAAAGGTCTTTGGGGTTTCACAATATTTAAGTTTTTGAAGAATTCATGAGTGAATGAATTATGCGAGTTGTGTCTAAGTAAACTGAACAGTGTTTAAGGCTAAAACAAGGTTGATTTATTCAAAACGTTAGTTCTGGCTTCGGAGAATTTGGTTTAGAGCAGAGGTGTCAAACTCATTTCCATTTCAGGCCCCATCATATATAAACAAAATTTAACAAACCATTAAAATATATCTCTCTCTCTCTGCATTCGACAAGTAGGCTACTTCTTAAAATTAAATACTCAACATATTTTCACAATTATATGATTTAGGACTATTCAAATAAACACTGATTTGATTGGATTGATTAGTATAATAGTATTTAGGTGCACATGAATAGAACTTAAAGGTTAAATTTGTATGGTCCTTTAGAGTTTAGAGGGTTATTGCTTTGACAGGCTGAATTTGGTGGTTTAGGGAAAGGAGTTTAGTTTTTAAGCAATTCAGAAAAACTGAGAACTGAGTTTTACTTTCACTCATTTTCTACATCATTTTGGTTTTTCACATAAAATCCAAACATGTTCAAGTTTGTGTTTGTGTGTAACATGGTAAAATGTGATACAGGGTAGGGATACCTTTGCACTGTTCCCACATTACTACAATTTATTTACCTCTGTGTGTACAGTGCAATTTGCAAGTCACTGTTTATTGTTTACTTTAAAAAAACAAAGCACCACCACACTAGGGAAGGCTTAAACAGATGTTCCTTTTACTTTTGATCCCTATAGTGATCGAGTTCAGGCTGAACTGCTGATTGCCCCACTGCAGATAAAGCCAGTCAGAACCAGCAGCCTGCCTGGTCTGTACAGGAGCAAATCTAAACACCCAGAACACCACCTGTTGTTGGTTTTCTTTCAGGGAGGAGCGTTTTATTTTCTGGAGCATGTTGTGTCTGATCCCTCCACGTGGACATACTTCTGTCAGTATGTGTTTGAGCCTTTCTGGTACCTCCTTGGGGACGGCTGCAGGGTTACCAGAGCAACATGGAAAAACCTGGAGGCAGCTGGCTTTGCTGAACTTCACCTTCAACATATAGAGGCGCCGGAAGTTTCTCTAATGATCAGGCCACACATTATGGGATATTCAATCAAATGAAGTATTTAATTAGTTTATTCTTGTTAGTTGAAGGCTTATTTATTAATTCTCAAAATAGAGTTCACTGTTTTTAAACTTTTCAAATAAATTTTCATTTAGAGGAAAAATACCAACACTTTCATGCACAACAAATGCAACAGCCACACATTATACTGAGAGAAAATATATTTATTTACTCACCGAATCAGCAACATTCCATATACTTTTTGTTCTTTTTTACTCCTCGCAAGATGTACAAATAAATATTACCTGGACTTTGTGCTTTTTTTCCCTGATTGTCAAAGTAACTGCCAAGTAACAACCAAACTACACTTTATATTTCTGATACCCTTTATACTCCATTGCACAAATATAAGGAATGATAGTTGTAACACGTTTTTTTTTTTTAAATGGAAGAGGGGGGAATTGCTGGTTCACATAATTCAAGGAAATTACATCTTTATGATATTTATACAGTCAAAATTCTGCAGATGCTGGTAAATTAACTCCAATAGCAACAAGTTTAAAAACACGTGAAAATAGGAAAGGGATACATTTGGAAACTGAGACTCGACATTAAAGCTCATAATTTCAAACCTCCCAGTATTAAAAATGTACACAACTATAAATGTTATAGTGTTAGCTTTTTTTTTCGTTTTTTTTTTTTGCTTTAAAAAAAAAAAAAAAAACAGCAGTTGGATAAATGGCCAATCCGTCCAGTAAATCTCACTGCCAAAAGTCACTTTATATCAGTTTAAAAAAAAAGAAAAGACTGGTGACTTTCAGCCTGAAATGAAGTGTTCCCAGAAACCCAGATTAGTCCAAATGAATGAGCGCTGTGCCACTTTCACACCAGCTTGATATAAACTGAAAAAGGTTATCCCGTTTTAACGCAGTAAAGATCCTTTAATGTTTTCAGTTCTTCAATCAGTGTCTTGTTTTGGTTCTCCAGGACAGCAACACGGTTTTCCAGGCATTTAACGTATTCCTTTTTCTTCCGTCGACATTCGCGGGCTGCCTCTCTGAAAGCAGGAAAAACGATTAGCATGTCGGACTCTAAAATAATGAAATGAGTGTGTTGTTCTCATAGCATTGGGATGGTGAAAACGAGGATCAAAATGCAGTTTACACAGCAAACAACGGTGAAAATAAATGAATAGTTAAACATTTAAAAATTCTTAACCGAAACTACAGCCACATAAAAAAAAACTAGTTGCCAAGACCCATTTTGTGATTTCTTTATTTTTCATGTTAAACACATTTATAAAAAATAAAAATGTATGGCATGTTGTGTGAAATGCTTTAAGGGAAGATGCACTACATTTATTACAGTTTTTTTTCTTATTGTGCAACATTTTGACATCAGTTTGCTGCTCCCACATTCCCCGTACTCACATTAATCAAACTGTACACAAAATCCTTGTTAAAATTTTCTTTGCTACTAGAAAAATAATAATCATATTGTGTTAAACTGTGTTAAAAATGCAGCTAAATAAAGTAAGAAGAGCAATTTTTCTTTTGCATTATACTGAAGTCTACAGCTGCTTGGCTACTGGATGCAGAAACAGATATTTAATTAAACTTTGTAATATTTTTTAGTTTAGTTTGTTTCCTTTAACTTCCTTTTTAATTTCAAAATTCCATACTCTTTAAGACTTGAGTGTGTAGACTTTGTTCTGGCGCTGGTAAGAAAATTACCACTTATCAACCCTTAACAGCTTCAATAAAAGTTAGGTCTTATCTTTCTGTGCAACAAGTCATGAAAAAAAACAATGCTAAGACAAGGATTCTGATTTTCAGAGTGTGGTGCAGCAACATGTTCCTGCTTTTCTAGGATCTGGACCAAAATAAAACACTAGCTCCATTTCAAAATCTGTAACTGTTGGTGTTAAAAGGACTTTTAAATAAGAACCAAAGCATCTAAATGGAGATTATTAACTCACCCCCCTACCAGAGTATAACCCCGCCCACATTTATCTTTGAAAAAACGCTCAAAAGGAGGCGTTGCCTGACGGACCAGGAAAAACATGGGGGGGATCAAGGGCTGGGCGTGGTCTGGGCTGTCTGACATGTTGCAGGCAGTAGCGCAGAGTCACACATGGCCAGAAAGATGGAGCGAGCAGTAGTAACGTGAGCTCCATTGCCTGGAAATAATCTGCAGGTTGAGTTTTTTTTCCTCAACTTCGTTCTCCAAAGGGAACAGAGTACAGGGAGATAGAGGTTCTGTGGAGGAGGGGAGCGGCGTTGAAGCTAGCAAAGCTCGTAGGCGGGCCTTTCTCTGCTGGATGTTTTAAACAGTCACATATCGTGGTTGGCTAGGCAGCGTCGACGTCTGGCAATCTCACTACACTGAGACGCTCTGATTGGTTGCCGTGGTGCGTCAAGAGCGTTAAGAACGTCAAAAGTTCAACTAGCTGAACTTCTGCGTTGCTAGCGTTATGAACTTTGAAGCTTGAAACGTCAGGAAAAGCTTGAAAAGTTGACGGAGCCAAAGCTCATAAAGCGCCGCAAAGACCGTGACGCTCCTCCAACGGCTCAACCGTAGACTTAACATGTAATCTTGACGTTGCTGACGCTGACAAAGCCTTTAGTCTGAAGGCACCATTAGAATATATTCAAATATAAAATATCAGTGTTTCCCACATATCTGTCTACAAATCTGTGGCAGTGTGCCACAGATTCAACTCCGACCAAAAAAAACCACCAACCGTCACATAATGCGTTTCGTATTTATTTTTTACGCTATTTTACACACGCCTCTAACAATATCTGACTGCAGCTGCAACACTTCGACCTCTTCTATTTTTCTCAGACAGCTTTGGTCTGTGTGACATTTCTGTAGGCGCACAGTTTGCGCAATGTTTCTGATTCCCCTCAAATAAAGAGAGACCCCACGGGAGAGGAGAGTAACGCTGTCTGAATTTACTAATCAGCCAATCGCAAGCGGGGTGGCATTCTGAACTGTTTTTCCGAGTTAAGAGGAGGAAAGCGGTGGAAACCATAAGATAATGCATACATTGTCATACTTGCCAAACCTCCCGATTTTCCCGGGAGAGTCCCAAATTTCAGTGCCCCTCCCAAAAATCTCTCGACATCTGACAGTGTCGTTTATTATGTTTACTCCCCGTTTCTTGTGTGAGAGGGATGGAGAAGAAAATTTGTTTCATTTGCACTATGCCAAGGTTGGTGCTATGTGGTACATTTTCCTCATTCATGACATGAAAATCCTTGACCTGTTGGCGAAATGCACCATTTTGAATCCAAAATAGGTAATCTATGTGATTCGTATATGTCCGATGAGAAAAAAATTAGCTGTAATTAGTGACGCACGCCGCAACGAGACGCAAGTTTTAGAACTGTCTTGATTTGACTGAAAGAAGCTGCAGATTCAATTACTTTCTCAATCTTGCAATTTATTTAGGATTAAAAACTGTTTCAACCCACCTCAAGTCTTGTTTCCTTTCATTTCGAATGACTTTTTAAAATTATTAATAAGTGATTCCTAAATGTTCAGTGCTGCTGAACAGGGGCTGGAGTTTGAATGTAATTAGTAGGGTTGTCACGATTCTCCAAATCCTCGATTTGATTTGATTTTCGATTTATTTATTTTTGAAATTATTTTTTAAAAGACAAAATTGATACGATTTTAATTATTTTGGTGTAATGTATCACATTATGCATTAATCATAAACTTTAATTTATTTACAATAAAAGTGTAGCAGTCTTGTTTAAAGGGCCTATATCATGCAAAATAAAGTTCTTGGAGTTTTCAGCCATCTGGTATAGCAATTTTCAGGAGGCTGGTTTAAAGAGAAATTTGCCGTTTCGTGGTCCAACATTAACCACAGGATACAAATGAAATTTCAGGACAAATTAATACTGTATAACACAAACGGTAACATTTTATCATATATATGTCTATCCCAGAAGTTGAAAGCTGTATTTAGCATGATATAGTCCCTTTAAATTAGGTACAGAGGGTGGCTGCCATCTTATAGTTTCTGCAGAACGACTGACTCAGTGTTCCAGACAGCTCATAGGACCAAGAGAAATGCAGCTAACTCTGTTGGTTTAAAACTCTGTTTTAAAATAAATTGCATTTACCTGTTTTTTGCAAGCCGGATTTCCCTCTTTAATGTTGGATCATCAGTTTTAGTCTGGGACAGCCCAAGAGGAGAGGTCATCACAACAGTCTGGGGAAGGGAGGCAGATGTAGGAGCTGTGCGAATCTGGTACGTTTGCACCTCTCCTCCGGCACCTAGACGTGGAGATCATTTCAGACAACTTTTAGCACCTGACTGTCAATTTTTATATTGTGACTCCTTATGCTTTCAACGCCCCTCTCAAAATGAATTTATTTTGGATATGCGTGATTTATATCCAATTACAGAAGCTGATAAGAAATCTTTTGGAATCATTCCCTTTTTTGAAATTTACCATGCATCTTGCCAGAAAACAACATATGACAAATGAACAGATGTCAATGCAGAAACCATCCACAGGAAAAATATTTATTGAATCTGTTGTCCAATTTCAATTACTGAATAAAACCTACTATTAAATAAGTTTGGTAATGTAATTTGTTTGACAGATGCTCACCTTGTACTACCACTTGGTTGCTAGGCACGAGTATCTGCTGGCCATCCGGTGTCTGTGCATACTGAAGGATGGTAGCTCCTTGTTGTGCTCCACCAGAATTTGCCATAGTGACAGCCTGTAGTCCCTGAATGCCTTCAGACCCAGGAGACGCCAGATGGATTGTCCCATTAGAAGATATGGTAACTAATCATTGGGGGGAGATCAGAACTTGGTAAGGCACAAAAAAAACATATACATTCTTGCTGACACAGTTGAAACGTGACTACTTGATTACGCATACCATTTATTCTCACATTAGAGAAAACCAAAACCATTAAGATTAATGACAAATATCAAATGTGTTTCTGAACTAAAAAAAAACATCTCTACATCCAAATATTGGTATTAGTATGTATATATTCGCTTTTAGTCGAAGGAGCAGCTCCTACTGTATTGGCCAGTGCTGGTCTGGTAGATTGGTGTGCTTGGTACAGTTACACCCGTCACTCCTGTGGATGCTGGGCTGCTTTCCTTTCCTTCAATGTGTGTCGTTTCCTCAGCTGAAAGGTCATTGAGGATTTTCCTGCAGGACAAAAAAAACTCGAGTGATTTCTCATAGTACACAAAAGCTGTCCTTTTTAAATTTGATTAACTTTTTAGTACCTGTAAGACGGCCGCCTTGCAAGTATTTCCCTGGTGTTCTGGGCTGTTGCTCCACTATCTGAGGAGTCTTGTGAATCTTCACTATCAGTACCCTGAGCCTGGGCAATAGAAAGTGTGGTTGTTAGTTCAAATAGTAATAAAATAGTTAATTTTTGAATTGGTTCTTTATACAAGCACATAACACGTGCAACAATTTTTAAAAATAAATAATTGATAATCTTGAGCACTTCAAATTCAGTGGCAGGGGTTAGCAACAGATGATGAAAATGTTGAGCTTTTGGAGACTTTTTATTGTCAACATGTCTATTCCAAGACTGAAACTCTTGTGGTTGGTAATCTAAGACAAAATGACAAGAATCTAAGACAAAGTTACACATTTACTTCTCTAGATAAAAAACAAAATCCCTAGGTTGAATTTGGGTTTAACTGTTGAGACATAATCTGGGAACCCAATCCTAATTTTGTGCAGTAAGTGGACATAATAGATGTGATGGATAGGAAATACAAAAATGATAAGAGAAAATAAGGATAATTTAACTATGAAGCCTAAACACTTAATCATGGAGCACTGCATGGGACTAAATCACTTCCAGGACTTTCTGTGTTCACACCATAAATTTACAAGAGCAAAAATTTGTGGATAGCATAATTTATCTTTTGCCTATTTGTTCAAAAAAGATTGTGACCAATATTCTAAATGTTTTAATGGACAATTTAATTGACTTTTTACTCAATAAAATCTGAAAAAGGATCCGAAAAGTGTGTTTTACGTGGAAATCCACCTATTATGAAGTCCTAGGTTTCTATTGAGCTTCTTAGTGTTACGTCAGTCAAAAAGCAGACTTTGTGTCATCTCTTTTGGATGTTTGACTGTACCCTCTTTACTTCTAGGTTTGGAGCCAAACATATTCAATCAATATGTAACAGGGTACATTTTATGTTTTCAATTTTTCTTCTGACAGTTTTTAGCAATCATTTAAAGCTAGTCATTTAAATTTAGCCACCAGTTACTTTAGAATGAAAAACATGGAGGATGAAGAAAAGCAGCTGTGCTGCTCACCGTTGCACTCTGTGCCTGAGGGGACTGAATGACTGACGACTGTGCCGACTGGATCACTCCCTGAACCTGAAACTGACCCCCAGGCAGTTGCACAACAGCCACAGGAGAACCTCCCAATGACATCTAGAAAAATCAAAAATAAAATAAAACACAAAGGTATGGTTTGCCAAAAGTCTCACATGAAATATAATGTAAGCAAAACTTTACATTTAAACTAGCCATTGGGGAAAAAAGGGACTTTAAACCAAGACTCTTAAATGCAATGCTTTATTCATAAAAATGTTACATCTTTTAATTTGCAATCTTCAGAGAAAAAGCATGACTTAAAAAAAACAGACGCCTTCTACTTTTGTGTTGGCTGAAATCTTCGCTGTGAATAGTTTCTAAGGATACATCATTTATATTTGTAACCATTTAGGTGTGTACAATTAGAAGTCCAAAATGACCAAATTCAATAATACTTTTTTAAATCAGTGAATAATTACCTAAATTATATTAATATTGACTGAATAACTCGTTTTATTTAGTGCACATGTTGAGTTTATTTTACCCTCACAGATCGATCAATAAAAGTTAGTGTGTGAGACCAAGGCGTTTTTTGTCACTGCAACTGGTTTAAAATGGATTTCTTATTGTTAAACAATCAAGTGTTGGAGTCATAGACTGTAAAAAAGAATAGACAGTGCCTCCTCACTCCTCCCCGTTTAACAGAATTACACACGTTCATGGGGGAATTCATGGCGGATTTACAGTTTCCTCCTCCCCAGCTCTGACGAAGCTTTTTCCTAAAAAGGGCATAGGGGCGGGATCTTCACTGTAGACTCTGTCCTCGTGGGGCATGTAGTTCGGTCGTAATCGCGCCCATTCTGCTCCCACGTCTTTAGCTCTGATGCTAAACTTGGCTAGCTAAGCTAAAGGATAATAGCCCCATGCCTGAGTGCTGCAGTATCTGCGCACCTCCGACGGTTCTATTTCTCAAACCTCAAAAGGTAAGAACTAGTAACTTGAAATAATTATTAAAATGTGGTGTTACTATAATTAAATTCTAACGAAACAGCCTGTCAATCAAAGTCCGGTCCCCTCATTAATTATGCAAGATTTCAAAAAATGATCTTACGAAAACCAGCCTGGTTTCTATTTTTTTTTTTATTAGCCCAGCGTTATGCCAGGAGGAATATGTAGCCATAGAAAGTTATAAAAAATTGAAACAAGGCATTAAAGTTGTTTTTAACGTGTCTAAAGTCCAATGCTTTTCAATGGGGGCCTAGCGGCCAAATGGAGGTACTACAGCAATGGAGGAGCAATGGCGGCCTCCATGGTATGCGGTCACAAAGCAGAGCAGCCAGCAGCCATTGGTTGGAGCTTACTTCACCCACTGGAGGTTCTGTTATTGCATGGTGCAGTACAGCGCAAGACACATAGAGTAAAAAGTAATTTATAGATAAAATTTAAAATTGTAACACATCTCATATTTAAGTTAATGTATTGAAATGAATAAATTGCTGATATATTTAAGTAACGTAAGGCATTTGTAATTTATACAATTTGTTTTAATTAAATTAGGAAATTATAGTAATTATATATTTATATTACTAAATAGCATTATTTGCACTTGATTTGCAAAAACTCAAACTATCTATACTGCTGTGAGCAAATTCACGCACTGTAAATATTTAATAAGTTCAACCTATAAAGAGCTTTGGTCTTAAATGTTTTAATTTAAAAAAATGAAAGCAAAGATTATTAATACTATTAATTACTTATTTTATAAAGACACAAACTGGCTTCATTATTTCCATGATCATTCATAGCTTCTTAATTTGTAACTTTTAAACCGTAGCTCTGAACTTCTGCCCGCAGCCTTTGCAATATCGTGGGTCGTAGATATAAATCTTAAAAACATATTTGCAAAAAATAAGGGCAACTTTGTTAGCTTTTATGCCTTTTTGAGTTTTATCGGTATTACATTACAAGCCGCGCACCAAACAGCAGTTAAATAGTCGTAACTGTGTTCACTTCTTAATAATATGAGGAGCCTGTGCAGGTATACAGAATGGCAGGTATTCGTTTTGGTGGGATTCATGAGTTACCTGCTGCGCTATCTGTGAGAACTGAGAGGAAGTGATGGTAACGGGAATGGTTGCAGTCTGTGACTCAGTGCCATTGCTGCCCTGCTGTACTCCTTCCATAGTAACTGAGAAAAAATAAATCAATATTACCGACTTACAGCAACTGTAATGAAACAACAGCTGTTGTGTCGCCCCGTCTTTACTTTGCTGAAAACATCAAGCTTTATCAAAGCAAACGCAAAAATGCGCGTATTCACTGAAATGCTCCTGTTTCTTATTTAAGATTAATTAAAAGTTTAAATTAATGAAAATAGGTCGACTCTAAAACGACTTCCTCTTTGGTTCACTTGAATTTGGCAATGCAAGTAGGGTTAATTTCGAGTTACGAAACAGTGCGGGGTTCTGGAGTCAATACAGCCGACTTTTTACCCTCATTGATTTGATGCCCAATCCTAAAAAATGTGCAGCTTCATAAGAACCACAACCAAAAAAAAAAACTCTCCACAGTGACTATATAGTGTCGTTGCTTCTAGAATGTTCGAGCTCACAAATGTTACAGCTGCTAGTTTACGGTAGCTAACCAGTTCAGCGGATGTAATGCACTTTAGAGCGATAACAGCAACAGTTTCTGAATTATATGCTTGGCAAGTTTCGTTAGGCTGGTATACGGGATGGACGAGCTTTTTGTCCCAGTGAGCAAATATATGTAACTCTGTCACTGGCACGCAACTTATCGCGTCAAAAGACGTCAGCGATACGAGGAGCCATTAAGCTAACTACACCTTCCCTTTTCGTAGAACGGCGAGCCGTTGACGGAGCTACGAGCCGCCATTACGGCCAGAGCGGAGCAGACAGACAGACGAGTACAACAAGCACCGCTCAGCTAGCTAAATAATTTACCTTCTCAAATGATGTGTGACTGCTCTTGTTCACAGCGTGAAGCTCGGGGAATTAGTATAGAGACTTTTATTTCGGTGGGAACCCGTAAAATTATTTAGCGGGAAGGGCTATCAGCTAAAAACACGAAGATGTCAGCTAAAAAAAAAAAAAGAAGCTGACCACTTTTCTCCCCCCCTCCCCCCGCCTCAAAGGAAATGGGCGGAGCTTTTGAGTACAAAAAGCATTGCGTAATTATTTCTTTAAGCTTCGTGATTGGGGGAACAAAGTTTAGGCCGTGTCGTGCTACAAAGTTGTATTGTGCAAGAGTGAATGCATGTAGTAGAATCAAATGGTATTGCATATTTTATTCTGTAATTCTAGTCGTAAAATAGTTTTGGCAAAAGAATGTGACGTTTAAACAAATGGCCTTGGATTTATAGTGTAACCATGCTACAGTTGTGCAATAATGCAAACGATACTGAAATCATGCTCCCCACTAAATTTGTATTAATCTCAGTTTAAGTCTGATATCTATTTGTGTAACAAAATAAGCTAAAATAAGTTAAAGGCCTTTAAAAGAAGAAGACATAAAATATAGGTGTTCCTGGATCAAATGCAAAGATCTGAGTGCAAAATAGTCTGACCAAACATTAACACAGTTGTTAGTATCATTCTTTCATCTTTCTGTACTTCTTTGTACTTACCATCTTTTAAAGTTTTTCAAAGCCACTTTGATGTTTAATGGTGGCAAGTTTAGTCTGAGGTATCAACATGAATCTGCTGGGACACAGCAGCTATGCCTATAATATTATTTTTAAATTTTTTTTTTGGCATGTCCTGAACTCTTCTTTTATGAAATGCATTGCAAATTTTGTATCTCTTGCATTTGAACTTTTATGCATACTCTTCGCTTACATTTAAATTTGTCTGGACAGCACATATTGATCTACGCATCATTTAGGTCATGAATGGATAATGGAAAAATCTGAGGTCCTAATTCCAATTTTCTGAGCAAATATATACATATTCCAACATAGTCATTGGTTTCAGTTCTTTTATATCAAAATTGCTGTGCAGAAATATGGGATATTTGAACATGTGATACTTCACTACAGATTCTTGTTGGATATCAGTGCTGCTTCTGACACAGTCGATCACAATATTCTTTTAGAAAGGCTTGACCATGTTGCAGGCATCAAGAGAACAGCACTAGTCTGGTTTAAATAATATCTGTCTGACAGATTCCAGTTTGTTAATGGAAATGAAAATCTTCACACTCAAGGGTTACTTGTGAAGTACCACAGGGTTCTGCAATTCGACCAATTCTTTTTACTACATATATATATATATATATGCTTCCAATTGATAAAATAATAAGACAGCATGGTATGAATTTCCACAGTTATATACTGTTAATACACAACTATATTTATCCATAAATCCAGATGAATCCAATATCAGTTGGGTAGATTATAAGCATGTCTGGAAGACATAAAAACCTGGATGACTCTGAACTTTCGGCTTTTAAATTCAGATAAGACAGAAGTTGTTGTCTTTGGATCAGAAGCTTTCAAATGGAAGCTGCCAAGTCAGTCTCTTAATCTGGATGGCATTAAATTGGCAATGCAAAGAACCACTGTGTAATTTTTGACCAAGACATGACATTTAAATCCCATATTAAACAAGTTTCTAAGATTTATTTCATTTATCGACAGAAAATGGCTAAAAATTAGAAACATCCTGTCCAGGAGTGATGCCGAGAAACTAGTCCATGCATTTGTTACTTCAAGGCTGGACTACTGTAATTCTTTATAATCAGGAAGTCCACAAAATGCAGTTGAAAGCCTTCAGTTGATCAAAAATGCTGCAGCAAGAGTTCTGATTAATGTTAAAAAGAGATATCATGTTTTCCCGTGTTTTAGCTTCTGTCTATTGGCTCCATGTTAAATCCAGAATAGTTTAAGATCCTCCTCCTTATGTATAAAGCCCTTAATAATCAAGTTCCGTCATTGATTGTTCCATATGTTCCTAACAGAGCACTTCGTTCTCAGAATGCAGGTTTACTGGTAATTCCTAGGATTTCTAAAAGTAGAATGGGAGGCAGATCTTTTAGTTATCAGGCTCCTCTACTGTGGAACCAGCTCCCAGTTTTAGTCTGTGAGGCAGAGACTCTGAATATTTTTAGGACTAGTCTTAAAACCTTTCTTTTTGATAAAACTAATAGTTAGGATGGCTCAGATTATCCTGAGCCACCTCTGTAGTTATGCTGCTATAGGCTTAGACTGACCACTTTTCTTCACTCTTCTACCTTTCTCTTCTACTACTCGTCAGATTATATTTTTTGCTATCGTTTCGATTGCTAACCTTGTTTTCTCTCAGTAATTTTCTCTCCGTGGAAACTCCACCTGGTCTGGTATCCTGGTCAGCTACAACCCCCTGTTGAATGGGGAGCATTGATGCAGATCATGCCCCCAGTGACCGAACATCCTCCATTTCCTCGTATCAACTTTTTACTTTCTTTAAAATACAAAGTACTCTTACATGAGTAACTTTTGTTCGTTCTGTCTTTTCAAGCCCCCAGATGGTCGTGGCAGACGACCGCTTGTATTGTCGCTACATACTTGCTCAGTATCAGGGATTACTGCGAGAATTGCTGTGTTTGGAATCTGCATGTACAGGGTACAACCTCATGTCAATGACTCAACGCAATCTGCTGGGATTACGTTCATAGAAAACTTTGTAACTGATTGGAATGTTTCTACAATTGTATTGGAATAACTTTTCTGGTAAAATGCCTTGAGATGACATCTCATGAATTGGCGATATATAAATAAACTGAATTCAATAAAGATGAATGTTGAGACCTTTTTCTCAAATCTGAATCAACATTTCAGTCACTTTCAATCACTGCTGCATCATTACAATAAATGCAGAAATATTCAGGCACATTGTATGATTAAATGTTTATTCTGGATTACTTATACATTTAGTATAAAACAAAGTACAACAAACCAAAAATGTAGAAAGCAAAATGGTAATGAGGTGTAACATTTATATATATATATTTTTTTAAAGATTTCAGGTAAAAACACCTCCCTAGACAGTAAACCCTCCTGAAGCAAATGTAGAGTTCACAGAGTAATTAATAAACAACATATTCAGAGTGCATACACAAAATATTGACAAAACAACTCAAGAGAGATTAATGCAATCTTAATACACTACTAGATAAAACATATCAGTTATTTAGTCTTTGTCTTTAAAAAAAGTTAGTATCATGTTTTGCTTCCATACTGTGCAAGCTTTGAAATGAAATTGCACCATAATTAGGATTGCATAGTGTAAGAAATTTGAAGTCGGAAAAAAAATTAAAAGAGTCGGAACCAGAAGAAGCCCTTGTAGACTTCCCAGCAAAGCAGGTAGATGGAGTCTGGTTGTCATCTCAGGTCTCCTATGATTTACAAAGAGAGTCGTTTTTGTCAAATATCCAGTTTATGGATCCCCGGGTCAAGCCCCATTTTAGCAGTTTTACTCCCTGAATGTATAGTTTCATAGCTGTTTATCGCTCCTACCATGTCAAAAAATGCGATGTATGTACCTTAAGCCAGGTCCTTCATGGCCAACATTTAAGTGTTAAAGCTAAGATGAAGCACTGTTGAAGACTTTGTTGTTGGAGGCGGACCTAAATAAGGGCACCGTTATGTGAAGCAAGACGTGCTAAAGATTATTAAACAGTGCAAAGTGCATTTTCCTAATGTTTACAAAACTCTCCAAAATTAAGACAGACTTGTTTGAATATTAACATGAGGCAAAGTCAGACACAACTAAAAGAATTAAAAGCAATTATAGAGAAACACAAAGGTTTAATCACTGAGATATTGTGCAAGTCATTATAAAGAGCCTTTAAATTATAAAACTGAATGAAAGTATATGATTGCTGCCCAGAGGTTTACATACACTTATCTTGGGTATAAATTAAAAAATAATTTCATCTCAGTTCTCAAACTCTTGCGCTTGGTCTCGCCATTTCTCTTTCTGGTAGGGATATTACATTGTAACAGCTGATGAATACTGTACTTGTGCGGTACTGTTCTTAAATTTGGAATGGTATTTTTAGTTTGTTTGTTTAGCTTGTTCACACTGCATCTGATATTTAGTTTAGTAGTTATTTTAACTACCAACATTTGTCATGTTGACATTCTGTTGTTCATAAAACATCAGTTTGTGAAATTTCAAAGTCCTCATATATTGTTTATGTGCTTAAAAAAATTAAAATAAAGTCCGAAGTCTTCAGGAATTGGGTTTGGAATATTTGACATGTAAATACGTGCATGGGTCAGTGTTGTGTATCCACCAGACAAAAAGGCAGCTTCTTGATTTCGTGTTGGTAGTAAAACATATTGTAGACGTAGTAGAAAATATAGCTCTATGAGTCCTGAATTAGCCCTGAATAAACCGTACTGTTTTTGCCAAGAAGAGTTGTTAAATTATTAGCCAGAATTATGATGGAAACCTTTTGATGGTTAGTGGCCTCTGAAGGACACTTAACTTGATTACTGGGGCTGTATGAATATATTTAAGCATTTTTGTTATTTTGACACTGTGTAGTTTACAGTAAATTCATACTTGTGCACCCTATCTGTGCTTTTTAAAAGTCATTAAAGTAGTTCGTGGTAAAATAATTTAGCAAACCCCAAATTAATGTGATATTCATACCCATGATGAATAGATGTACACTTCTAAGCAGAACATTTTAATGAAAATGTAGGCTCTTTTCTGTCAGGTGGTTTTATTTGCCTCTCGATGGCATCTTACATGTGGCTCAGCTTGCAGCTGCATTCACAAGTGCTTCAAATTCCAGTGATTGAATACAGAAAATAACTTATGACACATGTTAACTACCTTCTGCCGTTTACAGTACGAATAACAATGTTTTGAGAATTCAGGATAATTATGTACAAAAAGTTATACAAACACACACAAACAAAAACCACAGCTTGAAATTTTGAGTGATGAGAGGAACCGGGTTTGAACTTGTCGCTCCATCATGTATTAAAAAACTGAGAGGATCATGTCTGTTGGGCAGCATGGTCGCCATGGATATGGGGTGAAGAGAAGTGGGAAATATTTTTTATACTTTTTTGTTTAACAAAGCAACCCGTCAGCCTGAAACAGTCATATTGTTAGTTCTGCATCTTCCTTACAGACACTAATGGGGAAAGTTCCTGCATTAACAGCGATAACCCTCCCAGTAAACTTGGATTGATTATTCTACTTAGAATAACATGCTCCTGAACCATATGCTCATAATGCCTTTGTTTTAATAAAATAGATATTTTTTTCTTTCAAAAGTGCAACATTGTATCCATACCGACACAAGGATTTAAAGTTTTCTTCCCATACCTTATATAGATAATATCCCCCAACAAAAGTACTTTTAATTTTTAGATCATATTTACAATCTTCTTCCTGCTACTGTTACAGCCTCCCAGCTCAGTTATTTATTCAGAAAGGAGCAGCTGAGAGAGATGAACAGTTATACATTTATACAAATAAAAATATCTATACAGTGACATACAGTATCGAAAATACAAAGAGACCCTTTGTTGATACAGTACAGAATATGGGCTCATTTGTTCTCATCCCTTTTGGATATTTGTCAGAACTTTTGTTCCACTGGTTAAGGAAGAATCCATGTTTAGCCACTTTATTACAAGTTTAGATAGGAATGTATGGCTGAAGTTTTGTAAGGCAGGAAATATATCAAAGCAGGAATATCTATTTGGTTTCGATAAAAGGAGGGGTAAGAGATTTTTAAATATTCACACCGGCTGAGACAGAGGTCTGTCCTCATGGCTTGTCCTCTTACTTATCCACATTGCTAAGAAATGAAATGGGCCCAGGACATGCGTCTGTGGGTGAGCTTTCTTGAAAGCTGCATGTACAAAAACACTTCAAGTTATGTAGAGATTAGTAGCTCTGTGTGGACAAAAAGGGGACAGAATATCACCAAGACAGGACAACAGTGTTGGTTATCAAAGTTACCTTTTGTCTTATTTTGTCATTTCTACACAAAAAAAGTGCATTAGAGACTTTGCTTTTCATTTCAGGGTTTATGTTAACTGCCTTGTCTGTATATAAAAAAACACAGTGTTCAACCCCAAACACAGACATGCAGTGGTGTAGATATGCTGGTGTCACACAGGGCTGTGTGTCTGTACATGTGCTTCATGCGTTTCTGCTCTCCACACACACACACACTTACAAACGCACACTATCAAGGTCGGTCATTAGTGTGACGTTGCAGGAGACGCACCCCCCCAAAAAAAGTAAAAAATATCACACCCGGATGGCCACCAGCTCCTCACATGTTGTACGCAACGTAGATGGGATCCAGCTGGTCGGCGAGGAATGAGTCGCGGAGGTGCATGCGCTGCTTCTCTCCCCTGGAGTTGATGGGTATGACGCCCGGGTCTACGATCACCACCACGCCCACGATGAGGTGGTGCTCCTCCAGCACCACGTTGGTGATGAGGGGCACGAGGTCCAGCGCGTCCTGCTCTGAGCCGCACAGCTCCGACACCACCACCAACAGGTTGGTCCATGTAAACACGGCACTGCGATGGACGAGAGCGAGGACATCTGCGTCAGCGATTACAAGTTTACAGAAAACGGAGGAGTGCTGTATGTAAAGTATAATACTCAAGTTCACTAGGACTTTATGGCAGATATTTCTATAGCAGGAAGGCTTTAAAAATGGGGAAAAAATGAGTGAGAAAGGAATAGGGAAGGAAAAAATAGGCTACAGCAAAGGAGCGATGCAGAGAAGGAAGGTGTAAGCAACTGAAAAAAGAAGAAAAGACATTTTCGCTTTTGTTGAAGATGTTGTCCTGTTTGTATCTTCAAACGATGACTCTCAGTGCGCAGAGGAGTTGTTCACAGCAGAGTCAGAAGTGGGTTAAATGAAATAATTTGGTTCTCAACTGGAACAAAGTGGATCGCTCCCTCCAAGCCAGTTGTCAGTCTTGGAGTGTAAGCATCCTGGTGTGATGGCAGAATAGAGCAGGAGAGATGGATAGACGGATTGGGTCCTAATCTAAAGTAATCCAGTTATTGCTCTGCTGTCATGAAGAAAGGGCTGAGCTAATGTTAGCATGAAATATGAATAACAGAAAACCAAAACGACCCAAGCCCAGATCCAAGTGGCTGGACTGAGCCTTCTCCATAGGGCGGCTTTGTTTTGCCCAAGGGAGAACCTCTGTAATCCAGAGGGAGCTCAAAGCAGAAGTGTTGGTCTTTCACATCGAGGTCAAGGTGAAGTCAGGGTGAGTCAGGCATCTGATTAAGAGGCCTCACTTTAGCAGCATTCTAATCATGTTCTATTGAGGAGAACCTGGGAAACCCAGAAGAAGCTGGAGGGATATATAGGTGTGCTTCCACTATCGGAACCTCAGGTTAAATGAACCAGATCTTTTTCTAACGGGGTTGGCCCGCTCCTCTCAGCTGCTGTGTCTCCATTCAAAAGCGGCCCTGTTAGGAATCCGCTGAAGACATCCGCAAATTACAACTGTTTCAGCAGCGAGTCGCGTCACTTACCAGCGCAAAAAGAACCAAAGCAGCAGAAATAAGAAATTAACATGGAAGAAGCTGGGCTTGTTGCTGCGTTTCTGTTTGATCTGACTCTATCGGGCCATTTTGAGTAGCCGGTATCGGGAATTTCCATATCCCTTCTGTCATAGAAATGCCACCTAGAATGAGCTGGGAAGTAACTTTGGAGCGGGATGAGTGGATTTTCCTTTTTTGATTTACCACCTTGTCTGTCTCTGTAGCTGATTGCGTGATCTGTGTTTACCTTTAATCTAGCAATAGTAGAACTCTGTAACACCAAGACCAGTTCAACAAGGTGGCTCTAATAAATGTATACTTCGTCAGCTACCACAGTGAAGCTCCAAAGCTTTAATTAACTGCCAATCTGTAATCGGAAACAATTTAGGTGCTTTTAAGGATTAAAAAGATTGGCGACACCCTCACCTCTCAGCTATACTTCGGTGAGCTCGTGATACAGAAGTTTCTATGTCAATAGGGTGGTAACGCAACCCTCGTAGCTCCAGCGTCTCATCCAGCGACCCAACAATGAACAGAGCGTCATGCCGATCTGAAACAGAAAGATAGACAAGAAAACTGTAGATCAGTAAGTTTAGGAGTACCTCCGTGTAATTACTGTGATTACAGTATAATGCCTTGCAAAAGCAACCTTGATGATTTCCAAATTTTCTCAAGTTTCCAGTAAAAATTTCAATTTGGGATTTCATCTGATAGACTAACACAATGTAGCACTATGGTGAGGTGGAAGAAAGAGGATAAATGGTTTTCATATCGGTTCCAAACAAAAATCTGAAGGTTATTTAGGTCATTTTCACAAGTATTAAATATTAAAATGTATTTAAATATCTTTAAACACCTTAGCAACAACTTACTAACTCCAATCATCTAATTTCAGTCTAGCTTATTTGAAGTCAGTTTCATCTTCCTCTTTACCTCCACTTGCATCCAGCAACTCTGTCCTCTTAACGAAACCCAAATATCCAGTTCGGGCCCATAAAGTATGCGGGTCCCCAAAGCTGAGCTTGGTGTTGAAATGGTCGGCCTGAAGACCCTCCTCTCCGTAGATAGTGTAGTAACCGCTGGCGTTGTGAGGGCTGTTAACCCAGATCTGAGACGGAGAAAAAGAAAAAAAAAATTGTGTCTGCTCAACCGTTCAACCCCTGCTTTGTATTGATACGGACACACTGTTGACTCAAACGAGCGACTTCGGCTGCATTACCTCCCCCAGGTGAGAATCTCCGAGTGGGCCTTTCGTCTCTGGATTCACAATGATCACCCTGACGCCTGGCAGAATCTTTAAAAAAAGTGAGAAAAATACATCATCATGTGTTTTGTCTCAGAATTGAGCAAACAAGTCTACAACACATGAGCAGATTTTATGTATCCCACCTTGCCAGACTCCATCAGAGGAAGACTCTGAGGTGCTCCTCTTTCCACCAGCCTTACTCTGAAATAGCCACCAGCATAACCATTTAGACACATCTTTACATAAATACTGAACCTGAGTGCTAATACCGAGTACCGATCCGATACTTCTAAAGGTAATACATACAAAACGAATAAAGAAGAGCAAAGAAACAGATCCAAGATCCTATTTTTTCAATTCACCTAATTTAAATATTTAACGACTCTGTTCAACACAGCACTTCTGTGAGATAGCTTGAACAATCGAGTAATAAATAACAGTGCAACTTTAGTGCAACAGTAACCTACACATAAAAAACTATTATATAAAAACCAACAGCACATCAGCTTAAAAAAAACTTGATGAGAATGTATATTCATATCAGGGGTCGCGTTAACTGAATAGTTTCCGTATTTCATCAGTTTATTAGAACGGTGATGGAAAAATCTGAAGGCTGTCAGTTTTAAAGATTAGTATTCACACTGACTACGTGTTGTAAATGCATACTTTCAACTTTATGCACGGCATCCAGGTAAATAAATCAACTAAACAAAATATTCCCAGACACTTTGATCAAGTCATATCGTTGACCAGGAGCTGACTACACATTTGCAAAGTTTCTGAGACACTTTGTTGCGCGACGGCCTTTACAATTGGTTAGAAGTGCTACCATGTGTGCCAAAAACTTGCTGCTGCTTCTTTCCTCCTGCTGGCTTTTCTGCTGCTGAAGTGTCAGGAAGCGGTTCATACAGAGTCTTTTAGAGAAATGTATCCTAATTTTTAAACTTTAGCTGAAGTGACGCTTAATTCCAGTCTCCAGTGCGGCAACCCGAGGAAACAGCATGCAGAAGAACATCTAAACCCCCATGAGAAGTCTTCTGTCCAAGGCAAAAATCTTAAACCTGATGACAACCTCTGCAGCAATCCCACTATTTGATTACACACAAATGGGAGTGCAAAACCATTCCATGTAGAGCAGGAACCATGGCAGGTGTATTCTAGGTGCATCTTTTAATTTCACTTTAATAAGTAGTTCTCTGTTCAGCTGGTTTGGACTGAATATTATTTAAAATGAATAAAAGATAAACACTATTGAATAGGTATTCACTCCTGGGAGTAGAGATACCTGCATAAAATGTAAAAACTGACAGGTACACACACATATACATATATATATACTTATATGTGTGTATATCCGAGTCCTGACCGGGAGTTAACATCCGATTCCGATAGAGTCTGAAAGTACGTGACCAAGGACGACTACCAATCATGTGTTGGGATCGGGACATCCCAACCAAAAACAGACAAAAAATATTTATCAAGCTCACAAATTCTACATTACATAAATAAATAAAAAATATTGCAAAACTACATATAACTCCCTATTACACCATGCAGGTTAGTCAAAGTTCACCACAATAGCAGTGGGTAGGACCAACACTGATATAACCTGCAAGGTAAAGCTTTTCTTCACCAGATGTCTTACGTGAATTGAGATGTGTTCAGTTTGTCTTTGACTTTTTTACCCTTGCTTGTGGTACGAGCCACTTACTGGCTTTTCTATGTGAAACAGTGGATGTTGCCACGGGTCAAACCTGCCCATGTTCTACGTTTGGTAGCGTAATAGCGTGTAGAGGAAGTCCTGTCCACTGACTCTGCAGTGGATTTACTGTGCAGATGTTAGGATCCAAATGAAAAGCCATGGCGGCAGGTTATAGCACTTCATGGTGCGCTGCAGACAATGAACTCTAAAAACTTGAGTAAATATTATTCTATTATAAGTTAGCTTTATAATTTTATTTATGACTGCTGAAGTCAGGCAGTGGTGAAGTGGAAAACTTTTCTGTGTTCAAATGAATACAAATTTGACATTCCTGCATCGTTTGAACTGAGGAGGCAAGTGAGCACCTGGCGTGTTACAAGCACAGTCTAAAAGTCTAAAAAATATGATGTTGTTGGACAAGTTCAGACAGATGGCATTGATCAATTTGCATTTCTGTGGAGGCTCCACTATACTAATGGGAATTCCGGCTCTTTAGGAGAGCCCGTTCTCTCAGCCTAGCTCACTAAAAAGAACCGGCTCTTTCGGCTCTCAAATGAATCCTCACATTTTTATTTTGTTTCCTAAATGTATTTATCACCAAAAATAATGTAAAATCTATGGGTGAAATGAATTACCAGCCTACAAACATAAATGTATCAAAGTTTAATTATTTATATTGCTTATTATATTCAACATGGAACAGAGTAGTACAAAAAATAAATGTTAAAGTAAAATAAACAAACACTGATTCTATGTAAACTATAAACAGAACTATTTACAATGAAACAACACAGAAAAATAAGATAATGTAGATAACTGCAGAGTCTGCTCGATATCCGGATCCGCTCATGAAAGAAGGAGCCCGCTCTGATCTGTCATCTCTAAGACCCATTTTGTTTGTGACCAACGCATCACTACTCCACTAATGTCGGGAGATGCAGGTTTTACACCAACCTATGCTGCCATCCACATTATATCAGTGTAAATTATTATATATTTTGGTGAGACCAAATAAAACTGCACCCATTATGATATAGTAATTAATTTAAAGAAGATTATGGCAAATTATTAAAACTAAAGAATGAAAAAAAGATGAAAGAGAATATGAAGTAGCTGAGCTCCAATCAGTGGTGGGTGTAGTTACTTTGGAAAGTAGTTAGTTAGGTTACAACGTTACCATCAATTAAAAGTAATCAGTTAAGTTACTGCGTTATCTATTCATAAAAGTAACGCGTTAGAGTACTCATGCATTACCAAAAATGCAGCGCATCACACATCCTGCAGTTTAATTGACAGACACAGCCCCCTTTTAAATGCACCAGAAGTCGTGACTCCTGACAATGAATAACGTCAGTCAACCAACTAAATTACTGAAAGATAACAATAACAGGAAAGACAGTCAGCAATAGGCTATTCCACAAGGCGTTTTATTTATTAATTATCACAGAATGAACACAATTTGAGGTAAACCGGCTTGCAGATTTAGATCCATTTAGAAATTACCAACCAGTCAACGATCTAACTGAAATTAACACCTGCCTGTCAAACAAAAATAACTACAAACCGAATAAAATCATTCACTGCCACACAGGCAAATGACAAATCGCTTAATAGCCGAACAAAATAATATTAAAGTGTCACAAGCCTAAATTCGCTTTAACGTCGTCTCTTACACTTGCTCTTCAAAGTAGTGATTACTTTTTTTAAATTTTAAATTTGAGGTAGAATTTTTGGCGGTCGACAGAAGCTTTTCACCAACACAGAGTGTGCATTTTACCGTTATGTTCTTCTCCTTTTCGTTGACAAATTGAAAATAATGCGCGTACTTCCATAAAGCAAACGCTGTCCTCTCTGCCATCTTGCCGGGAGTTCGAAAAAAAACAAAAACAAAAACACACACAGGACCAGGTGCAGGGCACAGACGTATCACAGCCACTGACTTTATGATCACAGCACTTCGGCTCCGCTAATGCATCCGCAGGTGGCACACGAGGTCTACTGTCTGACAAAAGCAGACTGCAGTCGGGATTTTCCTTTCCTTATCCGAAAAAATTCTTAAAATAACGGATTACTGTTTTAAAAAAAATAACGAAGTTACTGATTACTTAACTCACAAAACTAACGCGTTAAGTTACACATTTCACGAAAAAAGTAATTAGAGTACTCTAACGCGTTACTTAGTAACGCGTTACCCACGCGACAACACTGGCTCCAATAATGAAACAGGAACATGAGCTTATGGTTAGTAAAATCACACACATTTTGAGGAATATTTAAGGAATATTCTTTAAAAAGAAACCTTACAACCTAACCAATGCATAAAAAGAATCCTCTACATCCTAACAAAAGAAACAAATGTCACGGTTTGAAAATGTTTGTTCAAAATCTATTTTAGGTTACATTTCAGACTTATTTTATATCGCTAAATATAAAATTTGTTTCTTTATATTTTTGATGCTTAAAAGCTTAAAAGAAGAAGTTTATTTAAAGGCATAGTGTGTAATTTTCGGCCAGCGGGGGGCAGTGCATACCTAAATTATCAAAAGCATGCGGTATCTGTGTCTTCGAGTAAGAAACTCAACTAGTGCTGTTTTCAAACGCTAAATTCCCTGAGAATTACCTATTTGCAGCAACATGATGAGCACATCAGTCTCTCTTTCATCGCTTGGAACTAGCTAAGAGGTAAAAATGTATTTATGGCGAAACTTTTCTGCATTTTGAGGGGAAGTCAATGTTTTAATAGCGGGCTTGTGCCGTGCACTTTGTCCGTCCGGGCTCTTGTGGAAGTAAAGACGTCATCTAATATGGCTTTCCCCTGAAAAGAGGACCCGTGCCTATGTATTTTAAAACTGATTTTTAAAGTCATATTTTACAATATCGCCAATATTTTGCAATTAATGTGCTTTACATAATTATTATTACATAATATTTTCATGGCTATTTTCAATTATGTACTGCAAAAACTACACACTGTCACTTTATGCAAGTTGTTTTATTTGAAAGTCATGTGCTCCTCCTACCTGTCATGACGCAGAGACTTCATGTCCACATACACTGTGCAGGGGTCTGGACCAGTGGTTCCCTGTGGCACACGAAAAAGGTCTGACAGGTTCACTTTTTTTGTGTGTTGAAATTCCATATCTAACTATTTCACTGCGGACATACACATCTGCAAATCTACAGAAAGAGACGGAGTGATGGGTGAAATGTTTTGACAATGGGACAAGGAATAAAGTTTGGAATTACATATGGTAAACACTCAGCTTTGTTTTTCAAGAATAATCCAGACAAGGGAAAATTATCAAACTCCGGGCTATGCAGCAACCAATGACTTCAACTGTGATTTGAAGGGTCTCTGAGAGCATGTGATGATGTCTGATTTACCTGCAGGCAGATTGCAAGGTTAACTCTGGAGCCAAACGCAGTGCTGACAGCCCTGGACGACAGTCCCACATCCTTAAACAGCTTGGAGAAGGAGTGTGAGAGGGCGAGACGGGGACGTTCCTCTGCTATCACTACGCAGCTCCGCACACACGACAGGTTTACCCCGCGGGCCTAAAACGCATCAAGACAACAATCATATCCAAGACCCTGTTTGCCACAGCTCCTGGTTCTGTGTGCCTTCACCTTCAGTAAGTCAGTCTGAGTGCCCAGTCCTTTAGTGCAGAGCTCCATGACAGAGTAGGAGCAGAAGGTGTCTCTAATGCGGTATTGACTGAGCGTGCTCAGCCACAGAGACAAGCAGTTCTCCAGCTCAAAAGGAGGGATCAGGATGGACTGGTGGCCAGAATAGACACTGCAGGTACAAGTAAAAAGAACGATGAAGATCTGAGGAAAAAACAGAATGGACACATACCTCTGACCATGGCGTAAAGAAAATGATGGTCTACTGTACCTTGCGAGGCACCACAAGACAAAGCCCAGGCCACAGTAAGGATCCAGACAGATGGCGATTTGGCGAGATGAGTAAAGCTCACACTGAAGCTTTATGGAGCGACAAAGGGCACTGACTGCTGCATGAGAGATCTGTAATAAATATGCAACGATTTATTATTATTAATTTTATTATTTTCTTGTTTCCTTTTAAATATGTCTCTACAACAGCAAATCAACTAAAACACTGCACAGATTTGTGTCTGCTATACATGTTTACCAGAGAATATTGGGTTGTAGTCCTTGATGTGCAAACAGTTGGTTCTGTAAAGCTGAGCAGGTCTAATCTATCGGTTCCAGGTGGTGTTTTAAATTCTTGCTGTATGGAGTTTGTGACATTTTAAACCATTTCGCCTGACTTAAATATACTAAATATCTTGTTTCCTTTTTTTCTGATTTTTTTTTCGAGTCGGAAGCTTCAAATCTCAAATGCCATGAATGCTGTTCCTAATGGAGATATTGAGATTTGAATAGTGTGTTCCATCATCTTCAAATAAGAACTTGGATGAATTAAATTGTCCCAGTTTCTCAACAGAATAAAAAGTGAACATAACAGAAAATGAAAGACGAGTCAGGAAAGAAATGTTCTTGCATACTCAATTATAATTTATTCATACTTATCCAGACTTTACTGGACTGCTGCAGTTAAAAGTAGAATATGATAAATGCCATCAACAGCGACAAATGTCAAATGGTTCTGACTCTTGTTAGGTCTGCATTAACTTCATGTACCTTTTTTTTAATTCGTTTTACTTTATAATTTTATTTTATTTCAACATCCACAATTTTCATATTCTGAACTGTTTACGAGGCCGTATGGGTTTGAGCAATTTTTTCCATCAGATGCTTCAGATGACTGCAGTTCAGGTGTCCTGGAGCAGGGAAACATTTAACGCATGCAAGGTAGTGTGCCTTCAGGGTTAAAAAGCCCAGGGTTACAGACATGTAAAAAGGACAATCTCTCACCTTGACGCCAGTGAGCATGCCAGTAGTTGAGACGCTGAAGTCCAGATAAGCTATCATCTCTGCTGTGGGAGGCTTATAGATGTGTGGGGGCCGGCGTCGAGGAAGGTCATCTGCAGACAATAATAGCTTTTATAGGGAAGAAAATAAAGGTAGAAGTCTACACAATATTTTCAAAATGCATCTCTTATTAGTTATCTTTGCTGTTTAGATACCACCAAGAAGCTTTGCGTACAAAGAAATTAATAAAAAAAACAATAAGAGTTAGACACCAAAAGAAGAAAAAAAACTTGGATGCCCCCCTAACTCAATTCACCACATTAATGATCAACTTGGAATTCAGCCCTCTGAATCAGTGTTTTCCAACCTTGGTCCTTTAGGCACAATGCCCTGCATGTTTTGGTTGTTTCATTTGCTTCAGCACGCCTGATTTCAATTGATAGCTGATTAACAGGGTTTGGCAGAACGGCTGTCATGTGAATCAGGTCTTAAAGCAGGAAAACATCTGAAATATGCAGGGTGGTGTGCTCTAAATAATGCTTTGCTTCTTAAAGCATATAATTAGATTCTGTTAGACAAATGATTAGGACTCACACTGAAACTGAACAGAACTTGGAAGTGATTCCAGCTATACGAGGCTGAGCACCTGTAGGTTTATTACCTGTATCAATGATGGTTGGCCAAGTTTTTATGTTCACAGATGCTGCCGCGTCTTTGGAACGCAGAATCCTCATGAGGTTCTGTGTGGTAAGGATGCACGCAGCTTTACTGACCTGGCAAAAAATAAAAAAAACAAGCAAGTATGACTCATACGGACAGTGGGAGCTGTTACCTAATTTAAACCAGAATCGTACAAACACCCACACGTCCATTCATGCATCATGATCACACTTTCTGATCTTCAATTGTTAGGATGATTTTGTTATTGTTACCGATTTAGATTTTTTTTGTAATTGAGATGTTTGTTCTTCAGGTCATTTAATTGTCAAACATGTAGATTTCCAAAGATATGACCATTGAAAACAGTCAGTAAATATTAACTTTGCGGATTCAATGTAAAAAAAAAAGAAGAAAAAAGTGGCTCAATTTAAATGGTATGACTACTGAGATTTTAAGTGATAGATAAACACAAAGTGTGGCAGATTTGTCATGTAAAGGGTACATTTTTTACAAGTTCAATCTGAAAAGGGACGTGTGTTCAGGACAAAAAAACCTAAAAGCAACCAACTGCCTTCAGACGTCACCTAACACAGCATCCAGCTAAATCTCCGTATAAAACCAGCTGTTCTGTGAAAGCCTTAAAGGGTTCTTAGAGAGCAAAGGAGAAGCAACAGTATAACGGAGACCAAGGAGTACAACGGGCAAGTTAGGAAGCAAGATGTGGAGAAGTTTAAAGCAGGGCTTGATTTATATATATCCCAAGCTTTACACATCTCATGAAGCTATGTTAAATGAAAAACATATAACACAAAAAACCCTAACATAACAGCGGTGCAGAATGAAAGTACATTTCCTTAAAAAATTGTAGTTCATAAAATTATAAAATGTACATTTAAAAACGGGCACGACAATTATGTTTACATCTACCAGGCAGTAGTGGCTGCGGGTTGCGAGAAATGGTGTCTATGATCCAACTATATGGTCGGCACAGCTCAGCTTGCACTGGGAGACATGGTGGAGTCAACAAGTCAAGCAGCTGCTTCAGCAGCTTGAAGAACTCGGAAGTGGACTATGTTTTAAATAATCTTTTATTACTCTCAAAATATTTCATTCACTGCTCAAAATGGAAGAAAATAAAGCCGATTTTCATGGTTTTCAAAAAACATCTTGTAGAAAATGGATTTAATTTGTATGAATAGTGAAAATAAAATGTCTCTTTCAAACATTTAAATAATATGTATACAGTATATTTTGAAGACAACTAAAGGTAACTTTACAACTGTATGAATGTGGAATGAGTTTTTGTTGTACCCTTTGCCTTGAGCATATTTTTCTATCCCCTTAACATTGGTATGTATGATTTAATGTTTGTAAACTTTAAAATATACAATAAAAAAAAACAAAGCAGCTGCTTCAGAGCCCCGAAGATATTGTTTTCCATCTCAAGAGAGGAGTGACCGCAGAAGAACAGAAACTAGAGTAGTTTTAGGTATAAGTTACATTAGATGGACTCACATAAAATATTTCCATGGCATCGAACACAAGTGGAAACGCCGACTTTCCTCCTGGATCAGTAAGCTAACTCACTTACTAACTTTGCTAACATCAGCTGTCAGTTAAAAAACTCTAAAATACATTCCTCACTGGACACGTTTCAGGTTGGTGACTAAACGTATCGGCAGCGAACCAGGCAACCAAACAGATGGAATTATGTTTTTGTTGCTGTAACTACAACCTAGATAAACTAGATGTTGCTATCGTTCTCATGTTCAATATCCAACCTTTAATCAGAGAAGCAGCTATGAGGCCTGTCTCAATAAGCTGAAGCTCATATGGGAGGATTTGTGAACGGTACAAGTAATATTAATGTCCTTTGGAAATCTGGCCTTTATGTGGGAGTGGCAAGAAGAAGTCACCGGATGTCCAATTTAATACAATCCATGTAGAGGACACAGCAAACGTGGAAGAAGGTTAACTTTTTGGCCTTTATGCAAATAAGGTGAAGGCATCATGTACAAATCATCCCCAAGGTAAAACATAGTGGTGGCAACATCATGCTGTGGGAGTGCTTGATGGGAAGAAGGATGAAAATGAAATCAGGGCTATCCTGGAAGAAAACCAGTATAGAGGCTGCACAAGATTTCATACTAAGTGGAGATTCAAAATGGTGTTCTAAAAAGATTCATCCCATTTTTTTAGCTTTTTATTTAACATATTTAACAATTAAAATATTTTGCTTTCACCTAAAATGTAAAAGTTTGCGGTGTTAAAAAGAGAAAATGAAAAAAAGCTCAGAGGGCCTGAATACTTTTATTATGCAAGGCCCTGTAAATAGTTTAAGTTAAATAAAGGTCTCCAGGTTTTTGATTATATCTCAGCATAAATGTTAGCATGGAAACATGATTATATTAACAAAATGTAATGAAAAAGGTTTTAAAGAGGCATAGCCAGACATACGTCAATGATCATCCTAACAGTAGGCAGAGTGGCTGCAAGGTTTTGAGGGTGTGGAGGCCTGACGTTGACCGGAACACAACCAGCGTAGAGACAGCCATAGAAGGCCGCGATCAAATCGATCCCTGGGGAAAACAAAGAGGACAACCGCACAGTTATGAAAAATTTAATTCACTAAGGTCTCACAAAAAGAAACTGCTTTGGGACTAATCTAACACCGCAAGAGGGAACTTGCCAGGAGGATAGAGCAGCACAACATTCTCCCCTGTGTTGATGCTGCTTTTCTCAGAAAGGGCAGCTGCTATTTTCTCTGCTCTCTTGTGAAGCTGGACGCAGGTCGCCGACCCCACTGTCACACCCTAAAGGACAAAAAAAAAAAAAGGTGGAGAGAAACACATATGATGTATAGGACTTCAGAAATCAGCATTGGAAAAAATCCTGTAGGGGTAAGTTTGTACCTTTGCATTGATGAGAACATAAAGGATGTGGTCAGGGTCTGTCTGGGCCCTCCATTGAAGAGCTTCAGTCAAATACTGATGCTGCAATTTGATGAGAAAAATACTGAGAAACAGGAAGCTAAAGAAGAGCAAACGGCAACAAAAGGGCAAACTCAGAAAGTTTTTGTGATGATGGAACAATAATAAAGTGGTATTCAGAGGCTGCACGGCTCACTGACCAGGAGTTCAACACGACTTGCTCATGAACAAACTATGTACAGTATAGCTCTCACTGAGTCTCACTGAGTGAACAATGACTCGGCGTTTGAGTGAACATCAGTGGATGCATATCTTGTAAAAAACCAAAAAATCAAAAATAAAACAAATATGCAGGTTCTTGCATGTTTTTTCCCCCACATAAATGAAGCCACAATACAGCACAGGTTAACACATGACCATAATAAGCACAGGTGTGGGGAAAATGCCAGAGAGGACAACAGTTCTTACCATCACAGTGGGCCACATACAGAGCTACATCCAGAGAGACATAAGAGCAGAAAGAAAGAAGAATGCAGATTGTTCTTTAAAACTAGCTTTTGGCCATCTCTACTCCAGCAATAAAAAGAGTACAAGCATCAACTCTAAGACCAATATTGAGCACCAAATGGATCTGTGTGCTCATCATTCCTGCAAGCTTATGGAGTAGTAGATGCTATTGGCAATATATTACATAGGGGATGGTGTGTGGTTGAAAACATGGGTTCTTTAGGACAGAATACCTTTCGAACGAGATCCTGGTCTTCGATCATGCCGAGGTCCCTCCCTACAGCCTGGGCGATCCGCTTCCCTGCCACCAGGTTCCCCACCATTACGGATGCAGGACCTACACCGACTATGAAATATAAAAACAGCATTAGTGATGGAGGAAAGAGACGAAAAATAAAAACACTGAGCTGATAGATAAAGAAATTAGCTAATTATGATTTTTGGACCAAACGCCATTCTCATGTTAATGTAACAAGAGAGTAAGACAAAAAGATGATACAAATTATCAATATAAAAGAGAATGAAATCCAGTCAACATTCCCGCAAGTCAAGTGCATGAATAAATAAAAACATATTACTGATCCAAGAAGCTAAAATAATCACTATGATTAAAACCTTATTTTTCTTCACAATACGATGATTTGTCTTTCTAGAAGTTGTTGACACAATGATATTAAATATCAGGAACCAGCACCTTACAACCAAGTACCCAGTGTATTTGGGGTTTTTTATTACCTCAACCAAAGAGGTTACGTTTCGGACAGGGTTTCTTCGTTTTTCTACCTTTCTGTTAGTTAGTAACACAACTCAAAAAGTTGTAGGTAGATTTTGATTAAGTTTTCAGCAAATGTCTGCAATGGGACCAGGAACAAGTGAATATAATTTAGGGGAGATCGGGAGACTGTCATTAACGAAAAAGTCATTTTTGTGAATAACTACTGAACTAACATGATATCAATGTGAACCCTACTGCTAAAGGTATGTTTTTATGGTCAAGGAATCCAAAAGATGTTAGAATTAGATCACAACAAGGAGGGTGGGGACACTACGTTGCCTTGGTAGAGGTCTACGTTCTCCGAGTGCTTTTAATGAAATGCTTTTAAATGAAAAAAAAGCAGAACCCAAACAATCTATATCAACTTAAATTTACAGAAATTATCACTTTATGATTTCAGCATGCTGGAAACCCAATGTTTATTGACCATATTGTACTATTTATCTATCATCAAATTTAGATAAAAACTAACACAACAGACTGATGAACAGTGTTTAGGAAAAGACTAATCATGAGTGAGTACTTCTTATGTTAGACTCACCTGGCTGCTTCTGGCGGGGCTTTGGCAGGTTAGTGACACACGTATGGGGACACATCAGGATGTTGCATGGGTGCAAATTCCCATCCAAGAAGAACTGCTTGGTGTCGGAGATGTGGATCCCACCCAGGGGTGTTTTAGGCAAGGTGTTGGCCGGGACCAGAGCCAGACAGTAAAGGCCAACCTGGTGGATGCTGTCAATAGCCTGGAGGGGAAGCCAGACAAGTAGGTCAAATCTGTTTGGTCAGATTTTATGTTTTAAAATTTTTTATCAAGATGGTTTTTATTTACCTGAAGCACTCTGCTCATCCACTGGAAGCTGTCCTCCTCACTGGCGTCTGGCCTTTGCTCTGCGACAATTACTACCCTCTCGTCATAGAACACAGTGACTGAAAACACAGCGATCCTGACATACAAACACATACAGGGATATACTGAAGATTTCTCAGAGTGGTTGGATACAGTTTGAAAGAATGTAGAATACATAACATCTACACTGGCAAAAGCTCTAACGCCCCTTTAGGAATCTTGCGTGATAGAGCAAGATAAAGTAGCAGATAACTGTAAGGTTTTTGGGAGACAATACATGGGTTTAAAAAGTCTTACAACTAAAAATATGTGGTATACAGTACAGACCAAAAGTTTGGACACACCTTCTCACTCAATGAGTTTCCTTTCCTTTCATGACTATTTACATTGTAGATTCGCACTGAAGGCATCAAAACTATGAATGAACACATATGGAATTATGTCGTACTTTTACAAAAAAGTATGAAATAACCTGGCCTCCAAAGTCACCGGACCTGAACCCAATCGAGAAGATTTGGGGTGAGCTGAACCGTAGAGTGAAGGCAAAAGGGCCAACAAGTACTAAGCATCTCTGGGAACTCCTTCAAGATTGTTGTAAAACCATTTCTGGTGACTACCTCTGGAAGCTCAAGAGAATGCAAAGCAGTAATCAGAGCAAAGGGTGGCTACTTTGAAGAATCAAAAATATAACATGTATTCAGTTATTTCACCCTTTTTGTTTAAGTACATACAGTAAATTCCATACATCATGTGTTCAGTCATAGTTTTGATGCCCTTAACTGAGAATCTACAATGTAGTCATGAAAATAAAGAAAACTCATTGAATGAGGTGTGTCCAAACTTTTGGTCTGTACTGTATGTTTGTATTTAATACTCCTGAGTTGATACTTAGCAGAACCACCAACAATGCATATCCTCAGATGGACATTTTCCTAATATTCCTGTACAAAGCAGCTCAAGCTCGGTCAGATTGGATGGAGAGCATCTGCAAACGAAAATGTTTAAATCTTGCTGCAAATCCTCCGTTGGACATTGGCTGGGTCATTCAAACACTTAACTATTCATTGATCTAAATCCTTATAGTCTCAAGTTTTTGTCGGCCTTTAACATGCCGTCTTCCTGAACTGCCCTTCCTGCTGATAGCAACATCAATCTCTCCATCAACTCTGACCAGCTTCCTTGTACCAAATGGAAGAGAAACATCCCACAGCATGAAGTGTCCAACACCGTGTTTCCCAATGGGTATGATGTTTTCGGTCTGCTGTAATATTCTTTCTAATCACCAATTGGCTTAATTTTGGTTTCGCTGGAATAGAGAGCCTTCTTCTACATGCTTGTTGTGTCAGCCATTTGGCTTGAGGCAAACTTTAAACAAGTTCATTACTATTTTCTTTCAACAGTCACTCTTTCAAAAAGAGAGTAGAGTGCAAATCTAATAGTTGCTCAACTGAGAGATTCTCCAACCTGAGCTGTGTATCTCTGCAGCTCTTCTAGATTAGATTATTGGATGCTTCTCTGATTAAAAGGGCATTGTGTAAGAATTTTACAGTGAAATAATCACATAACATAATAATCACATAACGTCTAATGCTCCAATAATGTTGGAAGGAAGATTGCATTGAAACATATTTCTATCTCAGCCGGCTGGGTGGTTGTAAGTTTTTGTTATTTAAAAAAAACGCTGCTATCAGACGTAGTCACCGTTTACAATATCTTTCCCGCGTGCGGATATTGGAAATGTCCATGGTTAGGGGCAAGGTCACGGCGTTTTCGCCTCTGATTGGCTAGCATGATAGGTTTACAACACCAAGAAAAAGAAAAAAAACTTGTTGGGTGAACATAGTAAAATTATGTAAATCATTTCCACCCAACTGATTTGGGTGGATTTAGCAATAATGAATTTTGTTCAGTGAGTTGTGTAACTTGGGTCAACTTAATACTATATGCTGCTATAAGGCTCAAACATAAACAGCAGGGGATGGACTCAAACTCAGAAAAGGGCCTTGTTATCTAAGCAGCTGCACTAACCACTTTGCTACACAATCACTCAGAAAACTTGTATATAGTAACACATATGACTTCTTTTCTAGTGTTGACTAAACATGATTATAATGTTTCAGTAATACAATTCCTTCACTTTTTTCAAGAAAAAAGGGAATCTGCAGGTCTTTATAATATTATATTTTTTAGTTAAAACTGGAAATGAAGTTGGAATCTTGTCCCTAACTGTGAACATTAAAAAAATGTGTGTCCCGCATCCATACTTCCTGGTTCAAATCAAATCATACTTCCTAGTTCCTTAGCCAATCACATCTGAGCCTGCAAGGATGCCAAGTCTTTAACACCAACAGTGCGCCGCCATTTGTAATCTAACACAGACCGGGCTAGAGGCTAATGAAATAATAAATTAGCAATAAATCAGGAAAAAATTGTAATCTTTAAAAGTATATCCAATAGGGCTGGGCAATTAAATGACTTGGTCAATTGATTAATCAAAACCGTGAAATTAAAAGCTGGATGACAATAATCGTGTTGTGTATTTTAATCATTATGCCAAAAAGATTACCAGATTGTTGACACTGATCAAAGCTAGCAGTTAGCGATATCAGGCAGATTTGAAGTGTACCATGTCTTTATCAACCTAATGTGTATAACTCGTCTTCGCTCAACATCTTGTTTGTTCTGGCTGATCAGTAACTGGCAGCTCCATGAAAATCACGAAGGGGAGAAGGTGAGTGATTGAGAATGGATTATGTTGCTTTTCTTCATGGACTCCAATTAGATCATTTTAACACATTGTGTCTATAATGCTCCCATCGCTTAGTGTAGGTGGACAGCCATGTCCTGGTAGGTATGCATTAGTGTGAGATCCAATTTGATGCTCAGAAGAGGGATTGATCAATGCTCACTGCTCTGTGAGAGGTTTCCAGTAGTTTCTGCCTGCCATGTCTGCTGTGCTCCTCTGTCTTCATGACTCTGCTTGTTCATTAATAAACATACCTTTAGCAGCTGGATTCGCACGGATATCATTATTACTACAGAATTTATTCACACCAAAAAAACTATTTTTAGGTAATGCTTGTTTTCCGATAACCCTAAAAATCGAATCACTTGTTCCTGGTCCCACTGCAGAAATTTCCTGAAAATTTAATCAGAATCCACCAACAACTTTTGGAGTTGTGTTGCTAACTAACTAACTAACTAACTAACTAACTAACTAACTAACTAACTAACTAACTAACTAACTAACTAACTAACTAACAGAAGGACCAACAAACCCTGATGGAAAAAATATCCCCCTTGATGGAAGTAATTAAATGACTTCTGAGGGTTGCGGATACAATTTAGAGGTATAAAGATGCCAGACTTATCAGATGAGTGCTTGATTTATTTTCGTTATATATCCTTTTTTCCCACTTGACAATTATGCGCTACTTGGTGTTGGATTATTTAATAAGTTCTCAGCCAAATACTTTACAATTTGTAGTTTTAAAGTGTAGAAACATGAAAAGCTTACTGCATTTTGGAGGTGCTATGTTTGCTTTGAACCACTAGATGTCAGTAGTGATAAGGAGAGAAATCAGCTCTCACACACTGGGAAAAATGCATGCCTACCTTCCCCGATATACGGTCTTAACCGGCTCCACGGCGAGAGCGGTGGCCACCAGGTCATCAGCGTTGTGCCTCCGTCCGCTCACCATCAGTAAACCTTCTATCTTTCCCACCACAAAGATCAGACTGCCCTGTGTAGGGGGGTTTTGGGGGGACAAAGAGCTGAGCCACTATCTTGCCTGTTATAGGAGAACGGTCTAACATAAAGAGTCATACTTACTGGGCCGACAAACCCCAGGAGTCCTGACCTCACAAATGGAATCTCTCCAATAGGAACTCCATTAGCATTAACCGGTATCACCTGAGCAAATTACAGAGACAAAGCATGGCCACATTAACAGCTCCACTCTCCTTTCCAGTCAGCACACATACGGCAGGTTGTTGCATCATTTCCCCCTCACATACCTCAAAAGTGTTTTTGGTGAGTCCAGGCAGGCCGTAGTACATCGTACCTCCAGCACGGGAGTTGATTATTATCTCTCCTATCTCATCGGTTTTACACAACTGAGGAGGTCCGTCGGGCCTAACTATGCACATCAGAGCTGAAAGTACAAAAGAGGACTCTTTACTATAACTGGAATGCCTGAAACAATGCTGCTAAACATCCCGGCTTTAATGCTTACAGCAAAATAAAAAACAAAATGAACAAAGTGTAAGCGATGATAGGGATTTTAAAATATGACTAAATAATAATTTAAAAAAAGAGTATTAATATATGCAAGTTTAAAATAATTTTATCCTGACAAAACCTTATGATGCCTGTTAGTCATTATAACTGGTAGGTAGCTCTTTTGCAGTCAGTTATAGAGTTTAACTGGTAACCATGACAGGCAGGAGTATAAGGTGTCCAAAGATTTATTACTGATGGATAGACTTTCACAAGTAAGCAGATTCATAATGATCAGAATTAGCAAACACATGTAACTAAAAACTGTCAGGATATAAACTTTTCCAAGACCTGGAATAAACGAGAACCCGGTTTACTTTCAGCTACATATTGTTGTTACCATCCAGAAAACTTAAAACGTCCAACTAAAATTCTTCAACAATCTTTCTAAATAATTTCTAGCAATATGCCACTAACACACTTGTGCCCAAATACACAGTGCTTAAAAAAACAAACAGGAATGTTTTATTGTAGTTTGTATTTGGAGTTTAAAACTCTTTATGTGAGACCTTCTGCTAAACTGAAATGTTGAGCAGATACCACATTTTTAAATGATTGAATGCTGGCTAATGCTAATTTTTATTTTGTTTGGTTATCTGAGCCAGAAAAGTGATTGGCTGCAAACAAATGCAAATTCACGACTGATGGCTTCATTGTGTGTTCTTCTGACCAGCTATTATTTTCATACAGTGGATTTCCAGAAGGCCCTGTCTAACAGATTAATGTCTAATTATACTTTTCTGTGGTTATATTCCAGTAAACTTTGATAGGGCTATTTTTTGCAGCTTCCCCATTTGCAAAATTTGCATCCACATGATGATAATATTTCTTTCTTTTCACTCGACTCATGTATGCTTCACCCTGTTCTCACCTCCAGGCATGACGTGTCCCACATCTTGTACGGTCAGTGCGGAGTTCTTATCCTCTGTGTTGACCCGGATGACCCCATAGCTCAGGCCGCCCATAGAAAGGATGGCACGTGCAGGGAGGGGTGCACCCGGGACCCCTGGCCTGAAGAAAGCAGGAAAGTAATAAAATGTTTAGAATTACATCTATATCAACTCTTTAGTAAGCATGATTACTATTAGCAAATACACAAAAGCAAAAACGGATTCAGGTTGTTGTATCTTTCAGTTCCTGTTGGGGTTTTTGCATAGATTTATAGTGTTGTTCTTTAATGGTAAAAATATGCATTATTCACACCCTTGAACCTTACTGCAGCAGTTACTATTATAATTAACAATCTGATTTTTTTTTTTTTTAAAGATACTCCTTTTGAAAAGCCCAAGTGTGATACTTCTTACATGGGAGAGAAGAACTGTCATTGAAGTGGATTTTAGAGAGGATATATATGTATGTATATATATATATATATATATATATATATATATATATATATATATATATAGAGAGAGAGAGAGAGAGAGATAAGCAGAACTGTAGCCCACTACAGGAAAGAGAGAAATTTAAAAGGATTTGATGTTTTTAATTCTAGTGGCCTTTCATATGACTTGGGTTTAGTAGGTTTGGTTAACTATCTTGTTTAGGTTAATATTTTTCATCCTAAAGTATAAAAAAACACATTTTTAAACAAAGAAACGGTGAGATACCTGCGTATTGCTACTGTCATGGCCTCAGGGGAGGCAGCACAGGGGCAGATAACCTCAGGCTTTAGTCCATGCGACTGAAACAGATTCAGGAAGGCATCACAGGAAGAGACAGACCCTGGAAACAAGCACACAGTTCGCTCATGTTACATTGAATCCATTATTGTTTGCAACCCCCATACATTTTACAGGGTTCCTAAACAATTTTAATCTCAAAATAGAATTTTTCTCAGGAAAAAAATTCTAGCCATGGTCAAAGAATAAACCAACATTTTTATTCTGAATTTTATGGGATGTTTTATGTTGGTACATCTTAAAAAAATATAGAACCTGCTAAAAAAGGATGGAACAATTAATTGAACGTCACAGGTGGATGCATCCATGATTGGCTAGCGCTTTGAGAAAGTCAGACAAAAAGTATGGAAACAGTTATTGCCCCAGTTTCTTTTTTCTTTCTAATGCAGACCTGGCAAAAACACACATTTTCTTCTTCTTTACTTCTTCAGACTTGGCAGGAACCCTGAGTTTTATCTATTTCAGATCTACTCACAGGGGTTAGCACCATCAGCGACAATGAGCATTCGTAGCGAAGCCAGGCTGATATCTCTCTGGTCGCGATGAGCCATCATGGCCCAGTGCAGATCACGGCACTTCACCAAAGCTACACGAGCTGCAGAAGAAATAAATCACAGCAAATAACATTACACAGTGAGTGATACAACGTGTCTCAAACCGGAGGACTGACGTTGTTTACCTTTATTCATGTGGACCCTCTGCACCCAGGAGAGAGGACATGCTTTCATTACAGCATAGGGAACACTAATAGTGTGTATCCTGTTCATTACAGCCTGGGAAGAAAAAAACACACCCAAAAAAAAAACAGAGAAAACTTTAGCTGAAAGCAGCTGACAAGGGAGCATTCTTACATTTGATGTTTTAACTTTCATTTAAAAATGTTATAATTGGAATCATCAATCCCTATTTTACCCCCTTTTTCCCGCCTTATTTTGATCTGAAGGAATTGATGCAGATCTTTCACAGATCATCTAATTTTAAGACTAGGCTTCAAATGTGCGGTATTTAAAAGAGGCTTTGATTTTTCAAAAGTATCTTTATAGTTATTCTGCTTTAGACAAACGCTGCTGAAGGATACAGTGACCACTTCTGTTCTCCTAACTAATTGTCTCATCAACTCACAATTTCTGTGTTATTTGAAGTTATTGCTGTGATTGTTCATAGAAAATACTGTCTTTAGCTAGGTCTATTACCTAGAAGGAGCCACAGACTGAGCTATTAATGCCACTAAATACTATTTTTTTGTTTTGTTTTTCTAAAAGAAACTCTCCTGGATTCAGTGCTCCTATTTTTCTTTCTTCAATGATGCAAATGATGGAGCTTTATTATGGTTTTTCTTTAACCTAAATCTTAAATAATAAATAGAACCAATAATGTACACTGTAGTGTATTGTTTTTACAGTAAATAATTTAGTCAACTCCAGTTTTTCTTTGGATACAAAGTACTCCAGGCCAAGAGCTTCTGCTTTTAGCTTTTATTATTTGAGTTAAAACCATTGTAGAACTAGACTGTAGGCATTTACATAAGACACAGCTTGATGACATATTTATGTAATATTTCTGCTACAGTGTGTCTTATAAAGGCAGCATGGCTGCATGATGATACGGGAATTTTGCAGCATTTGTGCCAACAAGCTTGATAGTAATATTATGGCCATATTCCCCCAACACCGGTCTTATGAATGGAGATCACACCTTGCCGCAAGGTGAAATGTGCGCTCGAGCCTCACCAGCAAAAGTTTTTAAAATGCAAGTTTATATTGGGAGTTTATTTAGCATTTGTAAACTGTATGAACTGAGATGGCAAACTAGAGTGATGCAGAGGTCCCGGAGCTTCTGGCTTTTAGAGCTGAGGGCAGATCGCCAGACAATTCATTGGGACTGTGAAGGACAGCCACCTTTTGGAGCGGCTCGCAAAAAGACTTCAGGAGCGGAGCTTCAATCGGGATAAAAACAAGTTATGTGATGTTGACATTAATGCCGGCACTGATGTCGGCACTGTGTTTTGAAACAGCCTTGTATTTAATTGATTTCAATGCTGTGTTTGATAATTTTGTGCATCTCCTTTGTGTGTACAACACATTGGCTGATGTTGGTTGTTTGATTTGGTAGAGATTCGTCTCTGATTTTGTGAAAATGGACCAAACCGCAACATTTTAAAGAGTTAGTTTTTTGGAAAGGGCTCCAGATAGTTTTTGGAAGAGTGACTTCATTAAACTTGCATTTCAATAATTTATTCAGTGGGAAAACACTCACAGTGAGAACACCATGCCATAATCCCATGTCCTTTTTGAAGTCTAGGACATTCACTAAAGTTTCCCCTTAAAACAGAAACATAAAGAAAGTCATAACTTATGTTGTTATAATCAGGACATTTTATATGGTATTATCATCAGTAATCCACTCACCCTCGCAGTAGTTGCAAGCCTGGGTCAGTGCTTGACAGTGGGTCAGCATAGCCACTTTAGAGACAGCCACACCAACCACCGTGCCCTCTTTACTGGCCTTATACTACATAGAGAGGGACCATAATGTGATCAAAAAGGGATAAACAATTCCTTAAACATGTTAACATTAATTATAAATAGGATTAGATTCATCTTTAAGCCTAAAACAGAGTAATAACAGGATGGGAGTCAAAGGAGAACAGCTGAGTTACCTCAATGTATGCCGGATCAGTGTTAGCTGTGGGGATGTGTGGCTGCCAGTCTTTAGATGGCTTGGTCAGGTATTTAGAGTCTGTGATCACCCACTTCATTCGAGGCCAACCTGGCAAAGAACGTCATCAGGAAACCTGATTTAAACATTTAGGTTAAAATAATTTGGACACTTTACTTAAAAGACACTGTTCATTTTATTCATTAGAACCCGCAGAGACTCGAACAACCCCTAAAAGCGCCAGAGAGCATCATTTTGACCCGGCAACGATCAGAAATCTGGCAATGAAGAAGCTCCTTTTTTTGTTTTCAGCTGTTTTATGAATGGTAAGTAGAAAAAAACAACCGTTCTACATATCGATTTAGATTTTAGCTGTGTGAAGAAATTTGTTTAACAAATCATAAACACTGAACCAAAATAAAATGAAGAATGTTTCTCCTCCTTTAAAACCTCCTATTAAGAGTTTTTATTAGAAGAATAACAGCGATAATGTGTGCTGTCCAAAGCCTGTGTCTTGATTTAGCTGAGACAGAAACACGCCAGTCAAACGGGATAAAACTGAAGAGTTTTTGCTTTGGGGTGGATCGTTATGCATATTCGCTGATAAAACATTTTTATATATATGCAGAAAAAAATAACACAAACAAAAACCTTGGTTCAATCCCCATGGACTGTACAACACACAAAACCAGGATGGGAAATTACTGCACTGGCTGGATTTATTATGCTTTTTTTCATACTGCAGTTAAAAAATTAAAATTTTAAAATAATAATCCGAGCCAGTAGATCTAAGAAATATTTTACTAAAATCATCCTGATTCTATTCAACCAGAAATTCTGCACCTTTATGTTTGGGAGTGATTTGTTTTTACATTTATTCAGTTCCTTTAACTTATGTTTTCAGAATCTGCGTTAGTCAAACAACAACTGAATGGATTGTTTTCATTTAATTGTTATAGCTTACTGTGTTTCTGAGTCAGATCCTTCATCAGAAGGCGATTCTCTCGCTAGAACTACTTTATTTTATTTTTGTTATTCAAGACTGCCCTCAACTGTATGCACTGCAACTTGGATAACAAAGTAACACAATTAATTTAACAGACTAATTTTAGGTTATGAAGTTTACTCCAAGGTAGGGCTGGGCGATATGTTTAAAAATAAATACATCCTATGGCAAAAATATATTTCATATTAGTAGATATTGATATATATCATAATATAAAGGTAATAAATTTTTTGTCAATATTTATCATTCCCTGGTACTAGCTAAAGATCTCAAAAGGCAATTTTTGATTTTAAGTATTTTCAAAAGTTGAATATGTCATTGTACATTATAATTCAGAGAAATTACAGGAGTTTATGCCTGGGGAATATGGATTAAAATAAAATTTCTATTTTTGTAAGGCCAAATTCAATTTTTGATATGAATACATCTGTCTCCCTTTCTATAAAAAGAAATTACAAATGACAAAAAAAAAATTAAAGTTAGCTTTTATTTCAATCCTTCCTTCTTGGAGTTGACCTGAATTAGTATAACTAAATACACACTGTAAGACAAGATGGAAAGCCTTGGGCGGACTTATATCACTTTCAACTGTGGAAATCCTAAAGGTACATTGGTGCAATTTTCTTTCTCTTTACTCTAGATGTTACAGAAATGTAATCTTCATAAATAGAAAATTTGATAAATCAATATAATCGATATACTGCCCAGCCTTACTCAACGTGGCTTTGGATTATAGGAGTTAAAAAGGTCAATTTAACTCAGTGTTCCATTTATTGTAAAAAAAATAAATAAATAAAAAAGTGGTTTTAAGCCGCATCTTTCGGTAACTGCATTAGTTTTCTCAGCTTGCATACCTTTGAATTGCATTATTTCACCAGTGGGGGTCTTGGGCAGACCTTTCAAACAGATCTCATTCGTCAGAGCCAGACCAACTCCACAGCTGCCAAGCAAGAAGCCCACCTGGCTGATACCTGCATCCTAAAACCACAGTGTGAAAAGAGATATTATTAACAGTTGATCAAAAACATACCTCCAAGTGCAGCGGTTTATGTGCTTAGTTTCATACCTTGCGAGACAGCGGTACCTCAATGGGTACAGGTATGACTTCAGCTAGGAGGCAGCCGTAGAAGGCCACCCAGAACATGCCAGGATCGCTGTTTGGGTACACCAACGCCACCTACCAAGACAATTACTTTCCTTTTAGGATTGCTTATCTGATCTGAAATAAATATTTCATGAAGACTGTTTTCCTTTCTCTAACAAAAGATACATTTTGTTCACTTGCTGCTTATTGCAGTACCTTCAGAAAGTATTCTCACCCTTGAACTTGTTGCAATATCACAACCCCAAAACTTAATGTCTATGCTTGTCAGAAAAAAAATTTAAGAGTAAGAATAACATGAAGTGAAAGTAAAATGATATCTAGTTTATATAATTTTAATAAATAAAGATCTGGAAATTTTGTCAACTCTTTTGCTGCTTCTATCCAGCATTCTGCCATCACAGTTCTGTATTTAGCCTCAGCCATCTGTTCATCAAATCTAACCGGCTTTCCTGTTCCAGCATGATGCTGCCACCACCATGCCTGATGATGGGATGATGGGATGGGATGTTGAGTTGAAGGTGATGTGCAATGTTAGTTTTCCTCTACACAAACCGCTTTGCATGTAGGTGAAAAATATTAATTTAAATCCTACATGACCAGAGCAATTTCTTCCACTTGTTTGCTGTGCCCCCTACAGGGCTCATGGTAAACTACAAACAGGGCTTTCACATAGCTTTCTTTCTGACACTGATCCAAAAAGGACATATTTGTGAAATGCATGACTAATGGCTGTCCTGTCAACAGAGCCTACCACCTTCAGTCTCAGTTATTTTTCTCAGATTTATTTACACATCCATTGACTCTACTAGCAGATCTCCATAGGTAAATGTTGGCACTGGATTTTACTTTTTGTGCATCAGAGTAAATGTGGGGGAATACAAAGTCTATCAAGATTTTGGGCAATTTTAATTGTAAAAATAACATATATTTAAGCTTTGATCCTTTTCCTTCCCCTCTAGAATTATACACCACTTTGTGTTGGTCTATCAAAAAAATTCCCAGTAAAACGTATGAAAATGTTAAATAGTTCAAGGGAATGAACAGTCTCGCAACGCACAATAAATTCCACCTTGTTAGGAGGAAAAGTGAGCACAATTCCCATTTACTTGTCAGCATGTTTGAATGTGCTTTCTGTGACTATGGCCTGTCTGTAAAAATGGTACTGAATCTTCACACTGAATGTTTTAGGTATATTAGAATAAATCAATGCCTCCGGCACATTTTTTCCATTAAATTAATTTTGCTCGGATAACCTCCTTCTGTTTCTGTATGTCTGCTGCCTCACCCTGTCTCCAGGTTTGAGAATTTGCTCGTTCTTGGTGCCCAGCTTGTTTAGTAGGGTGTACGCCAGCTTCACACTGCGACTCCACAGCTTCCCTAACGCACAGAAGGTGGGGTGGGGAGGAGGCAAAATGTTACCAAGGCCAGGACAATTTCATGTCACAGATAAAACACATTTTCAACAGCTTCGACGTTACAGAACATCACAGTTGAGACTCCAAATAAATTAAATAATCACTGAATTGATTAAAGTCCCTATTCCTTGGCCATATACTTGTCTTACCATAAGTCAGGGTGTAGAGAGGCTTCCCGGTGATGTCCAGAGCAGTGAGAGCGGGGCTCTTTCCCTGAGTAGCTCCCCAACGAGCTAATGCTGCCTGCAGCGCTGGTGGCCAGTTGCTGACCACTCCTAGAGGCTCCCCTTTTACTGGAATGATCTGACGGCCCTCCGGCCTGGGAGTGTTGGGGTCCGGCTGCGGCACTGTGACGAAAAGAGACAACAGGTAGCATTTGGGTAGGTTACAGATTGATGAGTTTCTTTAATAAGGCATTTACATAAAGTAAAATGAATACATAACAGCTTGCAAATATTGCCCTTATGATCGTATGTGATCAGATAGGCACCACCCTGAAGTTAGATCCACTAGTAAATTTTAAGTGAAATAATGACTTCAAAAACATAAAATGGTTAACTGAGTTAATATGTTATGTAATTAATTAGACAAATATATTCAGCAAAACTGTTCTCAACAAGCAGTTTAGAGCAAAATGTGTGAAAAAGAAAAAGGATATTTTACCCCAAAAAGAGCACTAGAAGGTAAATTAGAGTACAAAAAATTAGGATACACCTTAGTCTTGATCAGTCAAGTCATATCTTTAAGACTTGCATCTATGCAATCTTAGGTTCAGGGTTCAAAACTGGTCAACCGTTGATTGCTTTCAAAAGTCACCACCGGTAGTATATGGGATGTATCCCCAGGAAGAGGTTGGTCGGGAATAAGCAAGAGTTGTTATGTATTGCAATTAGCAGTGCAAGCTACTAATACTCGCTTTTACAGTAATAACAATGCATTCTCCTAAATTTATTGTAATATGTTGCAAAAGAGGTTGCATTGTATTGTCAGCAAAATGTTTGCACTGCCTTGCAAAAGTACTCACACCTCTTCAAATGTTCTACATGTGTTGATGTTACAGCCCAACAAACTTCAATGTCTTTAATTCAATTATTGATTTCTGAAGGCATTTAGGTTGAACCGGCTTCAGTTTAAAGGAAATAATGAAAAGGGATTGAATTCTTCCTATTTTTATCTGAGAAAAATAGTAAACAACTTTTTTTTGAACTATGCACTAATTTTCACCTAAAAACCCAGATAAAGTGAAGTTTCTGGCCGTAACATAATAAATTCAAAAATATTCAAGGAGTATGAATACTGTTGCAAGATACTGTAATTGGGGAACAAATCATCAAAAGTGCTGTTATGTATTTTCTACTGCTGCTGCTCCTACATTCAAGGCAGCCATAGTAGATTTTGATGTCAAGGTTGGTGTGAAACATCTGATTTTCCAACTTGGTTTTCAAATGTCCAGCTTTGAAATTTCAGTTTCTGAGTAAAAATCAAATATAATTATATGGACATAATCAATCCGCATCCTCAAACCAATCATTATACTTAAAACATTAGATTTATTTACGGTTTCTATCGAACAACAACAAAATGAAAAAGTCCTGCTAAACAATAGTTTTAAAATATCTATCAAGACAGTAGTAGTACTTAGGAAACTTCACATTTACTGGCGTGGTACTTCTTACAAAAAGTCTGAGAACCACTGCACTGGAGTTTGTTGCTGCTACATAGCAGAGGTTTAAGCTAACTGTCACTGATATAGAAGTTGGTTGCTACCGACCGCATGAAGACTCAAGCACTCCTTACTCACTTAGGGAGTTCCTCAGGGTTCACTGCTTGAACAATTACTTTAATACTTAAAATAGATCTAGAATTAGGGTGGGGATCAATTATTGTTGAGCTTATTTTTCTGTTAAGGCTGGTAAATCCATGTTTTACACTCATAAAGCATTAAAATAATGTATTTAAAGAACTTCACAAAAATGACTCTCACTGTTGGTCAAAACAAACAAAACAGAAACCATTGAAATGCCTCAAACATCGCAAAAAATGTGTATTAAGTATGCGGAAATATATGGGATACATATAATTTTATGGATTCTATTTAATTTCTACATTTATCAACCACTAATGCAGAAAGGAGAGACCAAGTGCCATTGTTTTCATGTTTAACGATAAAGTTATTCATCTGTAAATCAACCCAGGGTAAGGGTCAGTGAGGTACATAAACTGGCATACCTTGGACAATCTCCTCAGAATCATCAGTGAAGAAATCACTGAGAGGCGGTCTCTTAGGCCTTTTCAGGGTGTTTAGCAGCTGCTGGATCTTTGTGGAAACTCTGCTACTCACAGGAACTCCTGTAAGGAGGAAAACGGAGGATGAAGGATGAAATTATTTAATTTCAAAGCTTCCAGAACCATAAAAGACAGGACGTGTTTAAATATCTTCAAATATTATTATCTGCTGTTCTTCATTCCATTTCATCATTTTAAAATGAATTTGAGCTTTTACATGTTATGAGATTAGATTTGGGGCAATGAAAAGCAGCAGCTCTAGGTGGGTGTCATCAATACTGGGGAAACACAGAGAGATCGGGGAGAAAGGCTTTCAGTATCAGGGCCACACATGAGGATTCACATTGTGTGGATATGTTTGTTTAATCCCTTCTATGATCATCCAGTACAAACGACAGGGAGAGTGAGGGTTCACCAGGAAACAAAAGATAGGAGGCAGTGGTTGTGAAATGTTTCCTTACTCTGCATATTACCTCTCCCTGTTAGCCAGTCAAATAAAGACCAAAAAAGACAAGAAAACATTAAGTCTGATGCATGTGATACAAAAGATGAAAATCACCACCTTTCTGATGACAGAGAAATAGATAAATGTTAATGCAAAGACACACTGGCGAATGATTGAACATTATGTGGCAAAGCCGTTACCGTCAGCAGTCTCCATCATGCTGGAGCGGCTGTTCCCGCGACTCATTCCTCGGACCACAGCGTTGGAAGGCAGGTCCACCCGCGGGCCTCTGGAAGGAGGCGCCACAGCTGTCACATCTGGCGGGGGGGCGCTGTTCTCAGAAGGAGCTGCAAACAAAATGATGAACAACTTTTTTTGCAACAATACCACTATTCTCAAAACGATACAATACCGATATTTGGATCTGAGTACTTGCCGATACAGAGTACCAATGCTGATACTTCTACCACACAAAAAATGTCATGAATTGGGAGACAGGTTTCATTTTCCTCTCTGTTGCAAAACAATGATGGCGAATTAGATAAAAAAATAAAATATCAATAAAAATTACCACAAAAACAGAATTTTAGGGGAAAAAATAAAGATTTCTGTGAAAGTGTTGGAGAGTTTCCACATTTTAAGTATCGGTTCAAGTACATTAGAACAGTATCGGCCCCAATTCCAGTATCGGTGGATCCCTATTAACAAGTACTGTAATTATAAGCAAGGAGCACTAAATACACTAAAATGTGTTGTCAAACCTAAGCGATGAGCATGTACCAGATTGGAGTCATTTTGCTTTTTTAATGGTCGGATTCAATTTTTTCCTGAACGTTCCATAAAATATTAACAGATGCTTTGTTTGAGAAGTTATAATGCTTAGAGAAGTATTACATAAATACACTTTTTTTTTATTACAGCTCCTTGCAAAAGTAATTCCTTGAATGTTTTCCACATTTTCCCAAATAAGGTATTGATCACTAAGCTCTTCCTCTAGAAGTTCCTCCATGCAAGAAAGCCCAATTTCCGCAAAAACCGAATCCCAAGACATAGTTAAGTTTCTTTTCAACCACAAATTTCAGTGCATTTTATTGGGATTCATGTGATAGTCCAATACACAACAGTGCATAACTGTGAATAGAAAACAAATGATTCATCGTTTTACAATGTTTTTTATAATAAAAATCTAAAATCTGTGGTGTGTACCTTAGGCCTCCCTTAGTCTAATACTCTTAATTAAAATCCAGTCCACTGGTTTACTTAAAAGGGCTTTTTTTCCCCTCAGAGCTGGTTCCAGTGCTAGTTTGGTGATAAAGGCGTCTCATCACAACATTACACTTTTTGGTATTCTTACCAGACTTTGATTACAGGAAAAAAACTTGTAGAACCAACACAACACATTGTGTTCATTAATATTTCATTAGACTCTGCCTCACCAATGCGACTGTGAGCCAGCATGTTCGTCACGGCTGCAGTGCGGCTCTGCTCCTGAGGCTGGCGGTGAGGTTGATGCTGAGGTTGTTGCTGAGGTTGATGGTGAGGTTGTTGCTGAGGTTGATGGTGAGGCTGATACAGAGGCTGGTACTGCGGCTTGTACTGAGGCTGAGGCTGGCTCTGAGTCTGAGGTTTGGCCTCGCCGTGTGAGAGTGTGGAGGAGGCAGAGGATGAGGTGGAGGAGCCCTGGGCGGAGCGGTTCATCCAGTAGTCCGGGCTCTGCAAGTTAGGAGGAACTTGAGGCTGGGGAGCGACCACCGAAGACTGTTTGCGTCCAGATGTCTCATCTTCAGATCCTGAAGAGGAGTCTGTAGATGACAAAAAAAAGCATAAATATTTAGTAATAATTGAATATTAAGTATTCAGTTTAATACCGTAATGTCTAGATTTACAGCCCAAGTGGGACAACTTGCAAAATGGCTGCCAAATACTTTTTGCCCCACTGTAGAAGAATGAACTTACCTGGAGGTGTGCGGGTTTCAATAGGGGACTGCACATAAGTGGAACGCCGCTTGGTTGGCATTGGAAGTGCCATTTTTTCCTCTTTGTTATTAGCCAATGCAGCTTGGACAGCCTCGGTGTGGATATCTGCATTGCAAAAGATAAAGTCTTATTTAGAGAAGGAAAACAGCAAGGTAACAAAAAAAAAAAAAAAAAAAAAAACAGGATTACATAAAAGATGCACCGAAAGGTGATAAAGGTTGTTATACAGCTCTAAGATTGTTTATTTATTTTTTTTAAACATACGATTCAATCATTGACAGAGTTTTATGTTTCTAAATACATCGTATAACTAAACTCAAATAATCTTATAACATTTAATCAATCTAGATGTGACGACAAGAAGTACTTTATAGTTAAGACAGATTAAGACAAAACATAATTTTGGATGGAAGTTTCAGTTTTTCTTGAGGGTGACATTTTAGCCTTAGTGAGATTCTGTTAAAATCTGAGGAAGGAGTTCGGAAAATATGCGATCACAGGAGGGAAATTTGTTCTCGATGAAGTATGAAGCTTTGAGGAGAGAATAAAGCAGTGTATTAGCCCACTCGCAAGCCTACACAGACAAAATGCACACAGCAATAAACACAGAGATGCTTTTCACTCTATGACACCCACAGGCGCATTACATAGCACCACGTGACGGAGAGCATGCTCAGACCATGCCACACAACATGTGCAAGAGAATTATGCGCTGAAAGAAAACACATTTATCACTTCAGTGAAATTATTTGAACATTGAGAGATAAAAATAAATCAAAAGCAGCCCACTGCACAGCAGCAACGAGGACTATAATTACGTAAATGGCACTCTGATGAACAGATTACTGTGGGCCAAATTATTCTTCCTCATAATGTGCAAGTTTTTCCCCCTCACACAGAAGCGTCAGGAGACGTCGACTCCTCAAACATGTCCTGAAGGAAGACTGTCTTTAACAGAGATAGTGTGGTGTTCAGAAGCTTGGCATGTGTTTAACTATAGGTCCAAATTACACTGACAGCTGAATCCAGTGGTAAAATACAAGCCAAAACTGGTATATATGGATGGATATTAATAAATTTAATGAAACTGATGGGGGAAAAAAAAGGGAATGACTTGGCTTATCTCTTAGTTCCCTTTTTTACAGGTTTGAGGCTCAATCTTTCATTAATATTTAACACTTAATAGCAATAATGGAATTAGTAATATGTTTATAGGCTATAAATACCAATGTGTAGCAAGATAAAGTAGACAACAGTGTGTTTATTATGAGCTCAGCGAGAGAAGAGTTGCTTAACAGCAGCAATATCTGTAGAAAGCCAGTGCTGTACAGCCTATAAAAGGATATTTTACATAGTTATAAACTAAAATATCCCAGTTGAACTGAACTGCATAACTTATATAAAGACAAGAAACGGCTGAACAGAAAAGAAGAATTGCATTGCATAATGACCTAAATCCGAACTGTCTAAACAAAAATATCCAGATTTTTTATGTTTTTTTTGTTTGTCATTTGGTTTTTTGTTGCTATCAATTACATAGCACAGAGGAGTAAAATACAGTTTATCCCAGACATCATGTGACTTGTTCTGATGCACACATATGGCGTTTAACTTGTGGGAAAGCAGCACAGATAGCAGCTGTAATATTATTTGTCTAATGCAAAACACTGGGTTTATGAAGCACTGTGATATATACTCAGTATGAGTACATTTTATCCACAATGAAATATATCAAATAATCAAAGTGTTATATCAAAACGGATAGAAAACCGGCTAACGTTAGGCTAGCAATTTAGCAAGGAGTTGCACGAAAAAACATTGGCAGGAGAAGCAAGGTGCGTTTTTTTGAAGTGTGTATTTTTATGTGTCACAACTGATATTAATTCAGAAACAAAAAAACAAAGCTACTAACTTATCAGGTGATACAGTGTCAAAGCATCATAGTACTTAATTAACCCAGCGAATCCTGTGTTGGAGGCACATTTTGTTATTTACCTTTATTTAACCAGTAAAATACCACTGAGAAGAAAAATCTTATTTTTCAAGGGACACCTGACCAAGTATCAAAGCTAGTTACAAAAATAAACAGTTAAACACATACATAGAAGAAAACTCATTCAAATTTGATTCAAATTGCAAGCATTCTAAATAAAACAGTCAGATGTTATGGAATTGGCCTCAAGGACTCTTATGGTGCGTTCTCACCGCACAGTTTATCTGCGTCAAGCAACGGACCCAACGCTTTTAGTTTGACGCATGTACATTCCGGCTTCCAACGTTTGCTTCTGAGCCAAAAAGAGTGCGTGGTTGGGGGTTCCTCTGTGGCCGTACGTTCTGAACTATGGCGGATCGTAACGAGAGAGTGGCTTGGCTTTATTTGCTAGATAAAGCTAGACAACGTTGACATCGGGTTCATCAGCGCTCATTCTTTAGATGCATCCTGAGTTTGGGGAGTTTAACCATTTGCTCCAGGAGCTGCTTATGGATGAGGTTCGCTTTCAGCGCTACTTCCGTCTGTCCCGGCCCAATTTTACGACCTCCTGGGCCGCATCAGAGCTTAAATCTTCTACCAGGACACCAACTACAGGTGCTCTGTTCCTCCTTAGGAGCGCCTGTCCATCTGTCTTCGGTAAGTGTTATTTCTGATTTTTGAAATCTGCGGTTGTTGAAAATGTTTTCACTGGTTCCGCGCTTCATTCAAGATACGTGTATAGTGACATCACTACAGTACGTCAAGTCCCTCAAAGGTTTAGCTAGCTGAACTTCTGCGTTGCTTGAATTTGCTACGTTGCCGCTTGCAACGCAAGTAAAGCTTGAAAAGTTGACGGAGCCAACGCATACAACGCACCGCAGACACTCTGACGGACCTCTGACGTACTCGACCGTAGATTTTACATGTAATCTTGCCGCAACTGACGCTGATGTATGGGGGCAGTGTGAACGCAGTTTAGTTTTGATTTGAAAAAGTTATTACATTCTGCAGGTCATAATAAGATGAAACTCCAGTTTGGAGAGAATATTTGAGGCTGTTCACAAGAACAGATAGGAGAGACTGCAGCTTCAGGAAAATAACTGAGTGAAGTGGCACACCATCATAATTCTTGATGTGTGAACCACGTAATACTGATGAAATATGTGTTGTTTTTTTACATTTTAAATGTAGATTACAATTATTTGCCTATCTTTTTAGCACTTTTTTTATTGTCAAATCCTTGTTTTTAGAGGAATCCAACAAGCATTTGTAAAAACTGGTACAAAGTGTTAAACATCACAGTAATTTACATCGAACCATAAGCAAGTTCACTTTTTTTTTATCTGTGTAAGAGTTTGTAAAGGTTTAATAGTTTAAAAGAAATGCACATTGAGCAGAAGTGATCAGGCTGTCACAGCAACTTTAGCTGCATCTTGTTTCTCTCCAGTGACTCTGTATAGACCCACTGCTGCTGACATTTCAGATGACTCAACATGTTTTAGGTGTTTTTCATTCTTCTCTTTTCCAGCATCTCATACTTATCAGTCACCAGCAGGTCTTGCACTTGGGCTTCCTTGGACATGGCTCAATAAAATACTTAAATAAAGAAATTACTTTTGAGCAATCAAACTGAATTTATTAAATACTCATAAAAAAGAAGCTCAAAAGCTGTAGTACAAATGTGTGGATATTACTGAAACAACAAATTATAATTTTATTTCAATTGAAAAAAGCACCTGAATGTCTGTTCTTATTATCAGTTGAACAGGTAGTGCAATGTTTTCATCTCTGAGGCTAGAGTGCAAACTGTGGTCCCCTGAGTGGGAAACTGCGGAACAGCTGATCCAAAAATAAAATCTGTCAGGCTTGCATGTATGGATGCAGGAAAACAAGTTGAAGCTTTGAAAGTTAACACACAGAAATGGATCCCTGACCAATTCAACATTGTGCTGTTCCTGGATCGAAATAATTTTTCATTCCGTATTTCCACACTTGCAAGACGGCGGCTCTTTAAAAAAAATAATGCTACAAATAACAATAAATAAAAAAAGTTCAATGAAAAATAAAAGAATATATATATATATTTTTGTAATTTGACAAATAACTTGGATGTTTTTATTTAAAAAAGGTGTCCTAAGTGCAGCCCTTGAACCCCAATGACAATACAAGAAGGGTGCAAATGTGGCCCACCAAAACAGATGGTTAATGCAGATGGACACATATTAAAGGTCTTCTAAGGAACAGATTTTCACTATAGACAAATACAAATCTTTTCAAAACACAGAATTGTATGTCACGTATTTGTTTTGTGTGACCAACACTTTTTACTCACATTTCAGGCTTGAAACAATGGCACCAACTGCAGCACAACAATTTGATGATCTACAAACATTGGAATACTCTGTGGATTTCATTTAAATATTGCAGTTTTAGTTTACTGTTAAGTAGGCAAATATATATTTATTTTTTTATTTGAGAGGAAAAACTGCTTTCAACTTGATGGCCTGTATGGCACCACTCTACAAAGAAATTGCCATTACTAGCATTATTTAAATATTTTAAACCCACAAACAACATAAACGTAAATTATAATAAATGAAGTGTGGAGTTGTCTTGCTATCAGAAAGTTGTTGGTTCAATACCAGCTAACTCCCCTGCCACATGCCCCTGGACAGCAGACTTAATTAAAAGTTGCCCACCGATCTGCTTATTAGCGTATAGCTCATTTTGAACACTGTAGGGATGCCCACATATTTGGCTCCCTCTGTAATTAATGTGAAATGTCAGATCAGTACATTTACAGTTGGTCTTGTTGAAGTAATTCTTTGATTTTCCTTTATCTCTGATTTCGTCCTTCTCCTTTCCCTAATTCTTTCTAACGTTGTCTCTTCAGTAACTCTGTACAACAGAAAGGTTGTGGTTCACATGGCTTCATAGGAAGCCTGCTGGAGTCTTATTGTGATCCCCACAAGAGCAGAGCAGGAGACGATAATAAAAAGAAGCAGCAGGATGTCTGTGCAAATGAACACTACTAACATTCTTCATGTGGTTTCTGTGACCTTTCACCTCATCTTGACTGCTGAGTCTCTCCATCAGGTTTCCCCATCAAGATCAATGTTGGCTTTCCTCTAGTTACCTGCACACACATCCAGCCAGTGACATCATTTCGCTGTGAAAGCTGGGCCCCTCACAAAGGGGTTCCCCAGCTGCAGCCCCACACTTCTGTCTGTTTCTCTAATCCCCTCACACTCCTACAAACAAACACACTTCTAATAAACTCCTGTTTAATTGGTCCCTTTGAGACGGCCAAGAGTGTGATTTTAAAAACAGGCACACTCATCAAGTCCAGCTAATGTAGGCTCATCCAAGGTGGTTAAGCTCTGAGAAGTGAATTAAATATAAACCTGGTTTTTGATGCACAACTGGGTCCTGACCTGATCTGTAGCGGTCATCCCTGGTTCCTCCATTACGATGGGTCCGGCGAGAGCGGCGTTCACGGTACCGGGATGAGTTGGCAGGGGCTGGAGCAGGGGCGTGGCTGGTCGAACTGGGAGCAGGGGGCTGTGCATCATTCTGAGGGGGTGCCACTGTCAAACAAACACAAAAAACCTTTAGTGGAAAAAAGGATCACCTCACATATGCCTAATGAGAAGTTAACAGTAGATGTAATAAAGCAAAAGGTCTGTTATCAGCCTAAAAAATTAAAACACCTTCATTATTTTAACATTATTATGCACACGGAAAGCTCCAGACTCTTTGGAAAAATTAGCTGCTGTCCACAATCTTAACTGGAGATGCCATAAGAAAATGGTTCATGAATGCAATTGGTATATTTTCAGCTCACTGGGCTGATTAGATACAATCAGTAAACATGCCATGCTTAAGTGTCAACAGGTGGCGCTAATAATGAAATCCGTCAGTGTTGAGGTTGTCACTGAGGTAAAGCTCAATGTTTTCTGTCTTCAGTGGAAGCACAAAGGCTAATTAAAAGGGAAACTGTATTTTCTGACATGTCAAGACATGTCTTCAAATAGGGTGTAGAAAACCGCCTCCTGATCATTTTTGTAAGGAAATATATTTAAAGGCTGCTCAAATAGAGGCTTTTAGATTTTAATTTTTCAACTCTGTATAATGTATCCTCTGTGTATGTTATAGTACATCAATTTGCTTGATTTGATCACATTTTTACATTTAATTTTCAGTAAGGATATCTCTATCATTGTGTTTGGGAGATTTTTGCGTTATATGTATGTAAGACTTCAGGAAAACATCTTGACAACTGGTCCCAATATCAAAAACTTCCAACACAAGAGGCTGAAATGGCTAGGTAGAAACCTTAGATATATGCTCTTGGAAATTAAAAGGTGATCTGATTTTACCTGGTGTTTGGATTATAAAGGGGGCAAGGAGTTTAGTCCTCTTCTTCTCATAGCCCTTCTGAGTGATGTCACCTGTAAAACAAACATATTACTTAGATTTAACTTTACAGGAAAACACACCAATATTAACTCCCTGATTGTGCCCAACGAAATAAAAGAAAATATTTGAAACATTCTCTGTCAATGACCGCATGAATAACTGACTTCTTCTGATGCCTTTTGAAAGAAGCCATCTGTGATCAAGGAAGGAGAGAGCAATAGGGAAGAATTGGAAACCAGTACAGAGGAGGGTGAAAACAGATGGGTGCACACAGTGTTGCAGTAATCCCTAGAGATGACTGCAGGCGTCATAGATGTGTCTGTTCCAACCTCAACGAAGGAAAAAACAAAACAGGACTAAATGTGGACGGGGACGGAAGCGTGGGCTGGGAACAGAGTGATTCTGAGACTCAGCGACAACGGAAGACGTAAAGGTGGGAGATGAAAAGGAAATGACGAGAGCGCAGAGAAGACAGAGGTGTACAAATACTAATTCCCATCTCCAACTTCAAACCTAACTAAAAAGGAGGCAAGCAAAGCCAACCTTTTAAACCCCCTCTCGCTCATCAGTCCATCTGCATCTTCCTCCATCCCATCAAACCCAACACAGGCTCACCAAGCTCTCCTCTGGCCCTACGGCCTTGCAATCTCTATGCCAAACCCCAATGTGGGTAAAGCTGTCAGATTTTCACATGTACTAGAAATCCATCTGTGGGGCGACTCTGCTCTTTCCCAGAAAAACGATCAGGGATACATTGTTCACTCTTGTTTGCTTCTGGGTGCCCTGAATGTAATGAATACCCTCAAAAAGGTCCTATAATCGTTTTTGTCATCCGATTCTGAACCTTTACTTCAGAGCTAAAGGATCCTTTAAAATCCAGCCTTATAAAAACAGTCATTGTTGTGCAATAGTACAGGATCCTGAAGCTCTGAGCACTAATTGCCAATTATTAAGAAATCTCTGGCACACTTGGGTGAATTATTGGTTTGAATATCAGCAAAAATCACCAAATAAACTGAAGTCATTGTGGCCAGATGTTTAATTTGGAAAGATTAATGTTCCTTACAAGATGTTTGCATCCATCCTATTGGTTTATCACAGCAGATATCATAGCCATGCTGTAGGAATTGGCTGCAGAAAAACCCCAGACACACCGGAAATAGCAAGAAAGCTAATCTTTGTAAGGACATCGCCTGGGAGCTTGCTCGGAAATAATACCAACTCAGAGCTGGGGAGCTTCTTTTTTGAAGAAAAAATATAGAAGAAAGGCAAACACTTCCATAAGTAATGCATGAACAGTACAGCTGGCTATGCTCAGTCACATGATTTCTTTTTAGTTTATGTGAACAGTCAATTTCTCTGCAGAGAGAAGGGAGAGAGAGAATCCAGGATGGGGGAAGGGTCAGCATGCATTAACTGAAACTCAAAGTAATCGCTCCTCCATCTGGATAATTCAGAATGTATCTGTTTTCCAGAGATGAGAGAGTTAGGCTATTGCTATCACTGCATATGTTGTCAGAGCAGGAAGAAATAGGGGACAGTGGCAGATATCAATAGCTGGCAAGCTTTATATTTGCAAACGCTGTAGCACAAATACAAATACCAACTAGCATTTGTATGCTCAATTAAAAGGTTACCAAACCTTTTCAGGAGGCAAACCAAAAGCTCCATGAGAGGAGAGAAGGGCCTCACTTGTTGTCATCAAACTTTCCCACAGTGACCCAGTCACGGCTGTCCCAGTGCTGGACGTCACAAACAAATGATTTCAGAGTTAACCTTTGCACGAGGCAGCCACAGCTTGCCCTGGTTGGACAGTTGCATTGTAAGAAAAAGAATGATGCAAAACATCAATGTCGTACATCCTGTTAAACATGAACGCCATCCAGGTTTCTGTTGTTGGAATATTTAAGCTGTGGTTGGGCTGCGCGCTCTCCTTCTGCCCCACAGCCACTCAGGCTGAATAGCAATTAGCTGCACATCTTCATTCCGTTTCTCTTCTTCTTGCACACACCCATCACATTACACTCAATTGGTCTTGCAAGAAAACAAATAAAATTTATGTCAACAACTGCTTGTTAAAAATTGTAAACAATACAAAATATTACTTTATTTCCACAAAGTCTGAGAAGACTGTCTGATTCAATCTTTCTGGTGTGTCCTGACTCCACAATCAAGAGTCAAGGTAACAGTTGGCACTGTGTCATTTCTGCTTCTTCTGACTGTTTTCAAGTCTGTCATTTTCAACAGGATGAGGTCCAAAGAGCTGGCACAGTCTTATCAAACATCTTCTGGGGCTTGAGCTTTTGTTTGCTCTTATTTAATCCAACTCATCACTAACGGCCACTAGTAACCACACACACATATCCTGCATGAGTAACAAGAATAGGGCCTCATTCATGGCTGAAATCTAAATTTGGCAAATATTCTGGAAGATGTTTAGTCCATTTAAGGAGCAGCGGAGGCTCAGGTGGTAATGGTTCATCCTTGTAACCAGGGGGATTGCTGGTTAAACCCTTTGAGCAAATATTAGTTTATATCTATCTAATTGGAGGTGTTGGGGCAATTAAAGTGCAGCCTCTAAATAAAGCATTATCTGCCACAAAACTCCCTCATTTAATATATTTTTTTTCGCTATTCTCCTTTGAGTTCAAAGCATCTTAGGGGTGCTTTGCTATTGTTGTCTTCCTGGGTTTTTTGCAGGCATGCATTAGCGTCTCCATATAGGCCCGAAAGAGAATGGGGCAGACTCTGGCAATGTTCTTGAGACGATAACAATTATTATTTTTAATCTGTAGGATAAAAGTTAGCTCAGAGTCAAAAATCACACCCAGGTTTTTCACTTGTAAAGAAGGATTAAAAGACAGTGTTTGTAGTTGTGGTAAAAGTTTCTCTCTGATCCTCAGGACTGATGATTCAAACTTCAGTTTTGTCCTGGTTTAGCTGGAGAAAGTTTTCTGCCATCTGGGATTTAATGTCTAAAACACAGTTAAAAAGTGCATCGACTGGCCATGTGTTATCAGGAGAAATGGAGATGTACAACTGTGTATCATCAGCATAACTGTGAAAAATAACTCCATGTCTTCTGATGACACTGCCAAGAGGAATATACAGGTTAAAAAGCACTGAGCCTAAAACAGAACCCTGGGGCACACCACATGTGATCTAGGTAGCAAAAAACAGTACTTTCCCTTTAACCCCTGCTCCAACCATTTCAGTCACTCACTGTTGGGTCCTTGGGCAAGGCACTTAATAAACTTTAATTAATTTCTATTTTTATTTCTTTAGAAAGCATTTTTTATCCAATGCCTTTGAGTTTAGCTGTATGGAGCCATTGATAACACTATATTCGCCATTAGCTCTGTGTTCTGTTTGCATTTCATTATCATAGGAAGTATTTCCAGCCCAGTGCATTTATGTTTTGCTGTTTCTTTTTCTAGGATAAACCTGCTGATTAACAACCCGTCATCCACACATAGATATAAATGAATATACTGTAGATAAGACAACCTCCAGAAACCTCCCGTGGAGAAACTTGTCACATGTGTGGATCAGAAGTTATTTGATCCAATTCGTCCAAACAATCGGTCTTCAAATCTTGCAAGTTTTGGTGGTTCTTTTCAGCCCTCCAGTCTTGATCTCTTTTCATACATGTTCAGGTTAGGTGACCAACTGGGCGGTTCTAGTAGGTTTATATTCTTACTCTGAAACTGTTGAGAATTTCCTTGGCTATGTGGATAGGATGTATATCAAATCAAACTTCTTATAACAAAAAAGAACCTTTATTTATGTGCTACCAGTTAATATGGTTTGTAGATGACTGCTTTGTGTACCATTTCAAAGCGCTCTCTTTCTTTTTCTTGCTCTTGTGAGCTTGTTGTGAAAGAGCCGCTGGTGTACATGTTGATACAAGACCAGAAGTATGTCAACAGGAATATGCTGTGACTGTTGATTAGCCTCATACAGCTACTCAAAAATAAAAAATAAAAAAAATATGCAACCATTTTCTTTCACTTTGGGCACAAAGTATTTTCTTACTATAAAATGTTTTTTGCACATACAACACAAGTAATTTTTAGATCAAATTCTTCTTGATATTTTTCAATATATATTTTTCAAGATAACTTTAAAGTTCTTTTTTTCTGTTTTTGATTGATGCAGCTGCAGAGACACACCAAAAGAAAACATAATTATCTCACTCATAAAGACACCCCTGTGTATTCTGTCATGGTGTATTATATTCCTGAAAGAGAAGCAGCATTGGTACGTCTGTCTGCTCAGGCTATTAAACTGGTAATACAAGCTAAGCAGGGTAAAAACGATCTCAAATGTTTCTCATCCTATGGAATAGGAAGCTGGGTGTGGCCAACGCAGGCAACTAAGGGAATCATGTTTTCCTCCACACATTCATTAAACCCATCCCAGATGGGACTGATGACATCAGACCGACACAAAGAGTCCCCAGAGGGCCAGAAGCAGTAATACAAGGAGCCACTGAGACAGGCAAATAAGTGCAGGTGCATAACTGATATCCCCCTCATACCTCCAATTTCCAGGTTTTCTTTTTATGATCAAGGGCCCGACGCACCTGATGCACACTTTAGCATCACCTGGCATTCACTTCTAAATAAACTGTGACAAAATAAGTTACTAACAGGAAAACTGTTCAGATATTATGTAGTTAGAGATAAAAATGTCTGGTGAACAAAACACTGCAGGTAAGTTTATTTAAACACCTTCCTTCAACATTCAAACTACTATTATACTTTCACAGGACCAAGCCCAGAAATGAATGAATGCAAAAAGACAAACAGAAATTTTTATTTTATTTTAATAAGAACACATACAGATAAAGTGCTTGATGGAGTCACATCCAGTAAATCGGTTGTCTCCAGTGTATCCCAAGATAGACTGCAGGAGACAGCCATCAAAATGTTGTGTGTTCTGGGAACGTGAAGTGTAAATTGTGTTCCAGTCTTGATACCACTTCTTAATATGGTGAATACCGCGAATAGTAGAAATCTGTGAATATATGAGACCTCCTCTAAAAAATGCCAGTTGTTCAAAACACCAAATATACCGTAATATCCATTCATACACACAGTGGAAACCGCCTTGGCATTAAGGTAGAAACTGAAATCCAAAGTATTCTTTATTTCTGCTCTTGGGGGTTGTTGTATTTTACTTTTTTGGGCTATTTTATATACAGTTAATCATTCAGAGGTAAAAGTCTGTTTTATATGATTCATGGTTGTAAAACACATTCTTACCAGTATTTTAATTTGGGTAAGCTTTTAAGCAATAAAACTCTTGGGTAATTTACTGCATGCTGTAAAACCAGGATGTCTGTAGATTAGGATGTGTAGATTAGGAAGACAGATGTAGGAGCCAAGGCCATAAAACTAGGATGTAGGGAGGACGGACCATAAAACCATAAAACTCAGAATGAACTTTTGACTTGGATCCAGGAGGAGGACACTTCGATCTTATGAATGCATAATTCTGGACGGACCAGTGGTTGTCAAGACACTTTTTAAAAACGTTCTGATTGGAGCAGATTCCGAGGGAGAAGAGACGCCCAGATTCTGGGAAGTTTCGGATGTCTATAAAGTTATGGCATGAAAAACCATTCGTTGTCAGATGTTTATCTGGCCCAGAGAAAATGGGCATGTTTCTCTGTAAAACTGCATATCTGTTAATCTGTTTAAAATAAAACTGAGAACTGGAAATTGGCTCCTTGTCTCTGCTTGAACATGCACTGAATTATTTTTTACAAAAATTTAATTCTACAAATGGTGACCCCGAACGTGTGTAGAGTTTGGACCAAGATCCAGTTATTTTTTGGATTAATTAACGGACATGTATTTGCTCTATTGACAATTTGTGCAGAGTTGCGTAGTTTTTAATTCTGTTGATTGGTTAATCTAACATTGGGTAAATGTTGTCATGCAAGTTAAATATGTTTTTTTGTTTTAAGCAGATTGACTGTTGCGGGCCCCGTAGTTGAAGCTGCTGTTTTTGTCTGTCTCTCTGTTCTGCGCATGATTGCGACCTTCTTTGCGCTCCGCAGAGAAACACCGGTGCCTGCTGGGAGATGGAGTTTGTTACTCTGCAGGACAATGGAGCAGATGGACTGAATGGAGCGATCCCTTCAACGACTCAAAATCGGGGCCGACCAAAGTGCGGATAGGGGCTTGAGAATTGGCATCTCGACTTCGACAGGACGCTGTCGGAGATTCTTCAAGGCTGGCAAACGCAGAAGATTGCGGTAGAGCCGGGGAGCCCTACCGTAATATGTACGGATTACCTTGTTGAAGCCGGCGTATCTTCCAAACGCACGATTGAGCCACGTGAATTGGATTGTGATTGATGGTCCGGCTTTTGGTGTGTCCGATTGAGGTTAGTGTTAAAATATTGTAAAAGTACTGTATTTGATGTTTTGAGGTGACGAGCTGGTGTGTGATGCGCATGTGCGTATGTGTGTGTGTGAGATGGTTTTTTACACAGGCGCTTTGCGAGACGTGCTGGAGATGTTGCGTTTGTGTTAAAATGTTATAGTATAAATAATGAACTCGGGTATGATAAAATCATTAAAATAGATAAATAAATATATAACTAAATATGATGGATAACTGAAATTAAAAAATCTATAAGAATTAGCTGTGAACATTTACAACAGGCCATCAGAGCGGACGCCCAAGCTAGGTGGTGAGATGGCGGAGCGAATTCTGCGTGATTTTCTGCTTAATAGCACGGCTAACATACAACAGCTTTGACTATATGTTTTGATATATAAATTAGTGGTAATAGGCGGTTTTCTGCCATCTGTTCGAGTCTTTTGAGTGGTTTTCTGGAGGCTGGCGCCGGGAAATTTCTCAAAACAGACTACGAAAATTGTGACAGATTGGTGTAAACCTCCGCGATAAAATAATGTAATAAGGTCTAAAAGTCAACGCTTATAATGTTTTGTTTTTTGTTAATGGTTTTGGGCTGTAACGGACGTTGTAGATTCGGTGTTTTCTGTGCGGGACGGCTGTTTGGAAACGTGTTTCAGTCCGTGTTGGGAGAACAGGAGATTGTTTTGTTTGTGCCGAATTAAAGTTTGGAAAAGTGGTATAAATTGTGCGGATTAAGACCTGGCATTGCGGTATGTAATTTTCTAAAGTGTGTGTTGTGATTTTCTTCAGTGTTTTCGCCGTACGTTTTGTACTGTTTTAGGTTTCGTTGGACAAAGAGGTTAAACGGTAGCACGTTGCTGTAGGCTGCTGTGCTATGCTAGCGTTTTTGCTTTTGTGTGTCAGTGCGTTTTGTGGTTAAACATAACTGCATGTTATGTGTCTTGTAAGCTAGAAGTTGATTTTGGATAGAAAGTGATTACAGACTCCTGCAGACGATTGCCTTGTTAAGACTTAAACGAATTTGGATTTTGTTAATGTTTCTGGTTAATTAGGATGTAATATTTTATGACATGACTGGACGTTTGTTAGAAAACGGCCTCGGATAACTGCTCAGATAAATTTTGTTTGCTACTCATTTTGGACTCCCTTCAGCAATGTTTTAGCACATTTTCTACGAAGGGCAATTTAAGGTGTTTCACATTTAACTGAACTGTTACAATACGGACATTAAAGATTAAGAAGTACATGCTGAATTTAGTTAACTGGTTTTGCCAGAGAAGGCTCAATTTATCACATGAGGAGAGCATGTACATTTATTGGGATAATGATTCATGTTACTATTAAACGCAAATGACTAAGAACAGTTAGATTTCATCTTTAAAATTGAAAAGAGGGGAGTTTATAGTCAAAATAAAAGTTGCATTTTTTGAATCTTTAATTAGGTGGATTCGTTGCTTTTTGATTGATCTAAGCAGGATTTGATTAAGTTGGGCTAAATAAAGATAAAGCTATGAGCAGTAATTATAAGAATAGAACGAAAAGCAAACGGTGTTAATTGGAAAGCAACAAACTGGTTTAAATTATTTTAATAAGCACCGTGTTGAATGGTACAGAGAGTAAACCTTCTCAGAACTGCATATATTCTTATCTGAGACCACGAACAGTTTATGAATTCTTTCTGTGATTTAAATAAGTATCATTTATGCTAAAATTATGTTTGGCTTATTTCTGATGACTCTATAGACTGTAGAAATATAGCTTAGTGTCTGAATGAATGACCTAAAGGAGACTGGTGTTAAATTATTTACAAAATTGAACATTCTTAAGGATTTTGTGGACACTAAATGCTTATTGGATTTATCAAATTTCAACTGGGGTTCAAGGAGTAACCCAGCATATTTCAATTCCGTTACAAATTGAATGTTTTTACCATGCAAAACAATACTTATCATAGTGATATTTTCTAAACTAGTGGGATTTGAATGTTTGAGTTTGAAAAAAAAAAAGGAAAACATTAAAACACAGAGTCATCTTTAAGGCATCAGTTTGTTTTTAAACAGGCTGGAGATAAATTTGGAATTGGTCTAAGGATTGAAAGTAACAACTAAATTCTTTGGTAGATTTGTTGAAGAACAAGTAATGAATATCAGCGGTGATCGAAATGATGGTTTAATTTAGAAGTAAGAAGTAAATTCTAATTCATTTATTCTGATCGTGTAGAAGCAAAATGTGATTGGAAATAATTTTGATGAATGAAAAACCATTCGTTGTCAGATGTTTATCTGGCCCAGAGAAAATGGGCATGTTTCTCTGTAAAACTGCATATCTGTTAATCTGTTTAAAATAAAACTGAGAACTGGAAATTGGCTCCTTGTCTCTGCTTGAACATGCACTGAATTATTTTTTACAAAAATTAAATTCTACAGGGTACAGCCAATCAGTGCCAATGAAAATTAATGGCACTCCTGGATTGGCTACTTTGCAAACTTCAGCCAGTAGGGTGTCAAGAAGCACTGCGACCAAGTATCTCAGGTTCTAAAGCTGCATTATTTTTCAAACAATGTATATGTTCTTAAAATGAAAAAATATCAGCAAATGGGTGAAATTAATGATTTGGAGTTAAGTTCCAGAGAATAATCCACAAATACTTAACCGTGAATAGGCAGGCGCCCACTGTATTTCCATTCTGCTGCTATTGCTATTCTACTTTTATGCAAAATCATCAACAACATACTACCACCATCATATAAATAGTATACTAGCAACACATGGAGTCATAATGGTTGATGTAAATCCGCTGAGATTTTGTTCAGCTGACAAGCCAGGAGCCATTACCACTTGTAAAAACGCATGGACTGGTTTCTGATATTACAGCCTCAAAACCAATAAAAATATAACTTATACTGTCCAACAGTTTAACATGCTTTTAATTAATAAAATGGTGAACAAAAGTGGAAAAATAGAAACTTAAAGTGTGGAAGAGATATCCCTCATTCTCCTGTTGCTGTGTACTGCCAGTAAGGTGTTTAAAAGAAAGCTCACTTCTTATCTGAGACCACAAGTTGAGTCGTTTAAAATTATCTCACGTAAAAAAATAAATGTAAAAAATTTACCAAACAATCACTCGTTACAGGTAACACTTTTTCAGGAACTATAATTAGCAATAGGGTTGTGTATTGGCAAGAATCTGGTGATACGATATGTATCATAATACGGGTGGAGACGATACGATATATTGCGATAGTATGAGTACGACTATATATTGTGATTTTTAAAAACAGAACTTAACTGTACAAAAACTGTCCCAGCATTTCAAACACTCCAACATGTTTCTTACTTAAAACATCCAGTTTTATTACTAGAACTACATGATCCACTGGAATGAATTAGTTTATGCCAACAGTTTTACTTTACTTAACATGTTATACACTCAGATTATCTTGTAAAAGTATCCAAATGGTCAGATCTATCCTGAGTTTACGCCTCAATGAGAATCTCCTAAGTATACACTCAAACTATATGAAAGCGTCCCCTCCATTTAGCCAATAAACCAATCTGTTTCTTTGTTTCTAAAGCACATGTGAATCAGTGAAAGTCTCATGTTTCATGCGTAGTGTCTTTACAAATGTCTGCCACATATGGCCATTTAATCTTGAATTGGTTTATGGAAATTTGAGAGCATAGAGCAGTATGTGGGAGTGAACATATGGGGGCAGCACGTGGGTTGTGTCATGACAAACAACTGGGCCAACATGAAGAAAAATTGGTGAGATCACAGGGCGACAACTAAAAATGATCAAATAGCATTAAGGAAAGATTGAAAGATTGTGATTATTGTAATCAGAAGGACGCTTCTTAGGTAATGCTAATTATTAATTTTCTAATCAATCCGCCTATGACTGCAACATAGTCTCTTAGAGAAAAAGTATTAAACAGGTTTGGCTAGTCATGAAGGAGAAAGTAACATGTAAACCAGGAGGAAACCTGGATTAAATGACAGAGCACTCACTGGTCTGCATTGCAGGCTGAATCCTTCTTCTACTAAATAATTAAATGAACAACACACTGACCTATGAACCACTTATTGCTTTCTATGCAATAACTGCTTTTTTATTTTGTGAAAGTCAAACAACAGATCACAGATTTATATGATCATGATCGCAGCAAGGTGTAAAGAGCAACTTTAAAACGTACAACAGTTTAAAAGCCCACCTGAGGTTCCCTGTGAACATGAGAGCAAGATGATTCAGGATTCAGCTCCCCAGCTGACTGCGTGGTTCTCTGTGAAAGTGTGCGCTAGAGTCTCATCTAAATTATTCAAGCCTTTCAGAAAACACAGCTTCATCTGTGACAATGTTTGCTTGTTTTTCTGGCCAAATTAAAGTTCGAATATAAAAAGGAACCCTGACTATGGCTACTACGCCTTACTGTGGCATGAGCCGTTCCAGAGCTTCTTTTGATATGTTTGACCGAATCCAGGCGGGAAAGCAGAAAAATCAGAGGGCCACTCCTCTGAAACAGTTAACGACTGAAATCTGCCTTTTTCCCCCAGGACCTGTCAATGAAGATTGGACACGCAAAAAACCCATGCAACTAAAAGCTCTGCAAGTCATATTTCATGCACGCACAGAGTCAGTGTTATCCAATGGCTTTTAAGAGTTGATGCTTTCACATTTTCAAATACAGTCACTGTGAATCAATTTCAGTTTCAGACTGATAATAACAAGAGTAAAAGTTTCAGAGTAAAATAACAAGAGGAAACACACAAAAAACACGCTGCTTTCAAGTAATGATTACATTTATCAAGAAAAAAAATCCAAACCAATCTGTGTCTGTGTGAAAAGAAATTGGCTCCTAAACCTTATAAATTATTGTGCAACACCACATTCAAGTTTTGGTAATAAGCATCATTCAGTCTTCGACGTTGCGATGGAGGAATTATGACTTATTGTTCTTCAAAGATGGGTTTTAATTCAAGCAGATTGGAAGGTTTACAAGCAAGAATGGTTTGTTCCCCAAGACCAGAATTTTACTAGGCCACTCTAGAACATTTTCTTTATTTGATAGTCTTTCAGAGGATGATTTTCTGGTTTGCTTTGGATCCTTCTCCTGCTGCATATTTCAAGGGGCCTAAAACTTAAATATAAAGTTGTCCTGGTCCTGGCATAGCCAAGCAGCCCCACCAGCAGTCTGACATAAGATCTTTCATATGATATTGCTTTTTTGAAATGCTGTGTTAGTTTTACGGCAGATATTAATGGGGTAAACATCTTCAAGAAGTTCCACCTTTGTTGTATCAGTCTACAGAATGTTTTTCCAAAGATCCTCTATAACAATGCTGTCAAACTCAAGGCCTGCGGGCCAAACTCGGTCCTCCATAAACATTTTTGTGGCCCTCTTGAATCTAGGGGTCACATAGCTAGAACAAGTGGAAATAACAGCTGTGTGGTTTAATAATAGTGAATCATTCCAATAAAATCAAATTTTATTAGTACAGTGCCAAACACATCAGGATGGAAAGATGTTAAACATTGTATTTTAAGAAGTCCTCTTAGAATATAGAGAAAGCTATAATATTTAAACTTTTTTTTTTAACCATACATTCTGTCACAACCGGCCCTTTGAGGACATTCATAATCTAGATGTGGCCTGACATAGCCATGAGTTTAACGCCCCTGCTCTATAAACTCATGGTAATATTTAATCATGATCCAATTTCTGATTATTGAGATGAGCTGACAATTAAGGGTTGAATATGGAACATTTTCATAGAAAGCTACGTTTAAATAATAACAAAACATCCACAGGGCTTTTAGAGGGATGTAGAATTTGCTAGAATGTATATTTGCTTAAATAAATTATATTTTAATAAAAATGAATAAAAATGTGCATTTAAAACGGGCACGACAATTACGTTAAGTTTACATCTACCAGCCAGTAGCGGAAGCGGGTTTCGGGTTGACAGATACACTCTCCATGATCTATCTATATGGTCGGCTCAGCTCGGCTTGCACTGGGAAAAATGGTGGAGCCAGAAAGTAAAGCAGCTGCTTCAGAGCCCCAGAGATATCGTTATCCGTCTCAGGAGAGGAATGATCACAGAAGAACAGAAACTAGAGTAGTTTTAGGTGAAGCCTACACCAGATGGACCCACATAAAACATTTCCACACTATCAAAAACACGACTTTCCTCCTGGATTGGTAAGCTAACTCATTTGCTAACTTTTCTAACATTAGTTGTAAATTAATCTCCTCTAGAATACATTCCTCACTGGACGTATCAGCAGCCAGGCAACGAAACAGCTGGAATGCTGTTTTTATTGTTGTAACTACAACCTAACTAAACTAGATGTCACTATTGTGCTCATGTTCCACATACAACCTTCCCCCCGTTTTCAGAGAGCTTAACCATTTCGGTAACTAAAACTATACATGTAAAGAGGCTTTTAGTTATATACAGAAGGTCTATGAATAAATTGATCAGCCCCTAGTAAGAAAAAAATTTAATATTGAGATTACATTTTTCTAATTTTTCTCCTTCCTTTACATCATCACAATGTTTTCCACTACTCTCCTTTAGCGCTGGCATCTTGTCACTAAAGTCAATATCAGGTGTGGCCAAAAAGGCAGCAAACAAGATAATCTTCAAGTAACTTAATCTCCAGACATCTGATCTCAGTTCACTTGAATGTGAGTGAATTCAAATTAAATTAATTTCCTACAACATCAAGACTATTAGACTGGCCAAAAGAGTTGGAGTACTAAATGGTGGTTTTCAGACTCTAAAAAAACAGCCTTATCATATATGAAGGAGTCTTGGTTGTAAAGAGAGGATCTCATGGAACACATCAGCAGGGGGAACAAGAAAACCTGACAGGGCGCAGTTATTGGCGGTGGGTGTGTGAGAGGCAAAGATCCCCAGCAGCAGTTTCAGCCTAATGTGACTCATGGGCTAAATGAGCTAGGCTTGTTGCCCCCTGATGCTCTGTGACCTAGATTGAGTGACGCAGGCAGGACTGTAATCTCTCATTTCTCTCCCTCTACCATAGTATAGAACAGGCTGTCAACAAGAGAGGCAGGCAACAGATAGATCATCTCCACAAATGCACCAGTCAATATTGATCAAGTCTTTACAGCAGGAGCTGAGAAGATCATGGAATTATGAAACTGAGAAAAACTGCTCAAGTAGGTTCAATGTGTTTCGACTGTTTATTTACAAGACACATTTATAGCAGCACGCACATATGTGGAGTGGGACAGTGCAGATGGCATGGATCACTGGCAATGGACTGAGCTTCCACTTGGTTTAAACTAAAAAGTATGCGCTGTGAAAAAGTTTTTGCCCCAAGATTTCTTCTGTCTGGGTGGGAGCATTATGTTGCATCAGGAAAGATGAATGCGGCCAAGTACAGAGATATCCGGGAAGAAAACCTCTTCCAGGGAGCTCAGGACCTCAGACTGGGCTGAAGGTTCACCTTTCAACAGGACAATGACCCAGAGCACACAGCTAAAATAACAAAGGAGTGGCTTCGGAACAACTCCGGGAGAGTTCTTGACCGGCCCAGCCAGGGCCCTGAGCTTAACCCAATTGAGCATCTCTGGAGAGACCTGAAAATGGCTGTTCACCAATGTTCACCATCCAACCTGACAGAACTGGGGAGAATCTGTCAGGAAGAATAGCAGAGGATCCTCAAATACAGGTGTAAAAAAAACTTGTTTCAACATTCCCAAGAAGACTCATGGCTGTACTAGCTCTAAAGGGTGCCTCTACTCAACACTGAGCAATCTCTATACATTTCTGTTTTCTTTCTGTCAAGATGGGGTGCTAAGTGTAAATTGAAAATGTGCACACACATACACAAATAAAACATAAAATTCTGTCTCCAATGCAGGTAGGCGCCTGGGAGCAATAAGCTTAAATGACAGAGAGGAGACTGACTTTCTAAAGGAGCACGTCAAGTGCTTTGTTACCTCGCTGAACGGCCCCCGAATTCTGGGAATAAAGTTAAAGGTCTCTGGTCTCTGGCAACAACCGCTTTGTTCGTTATGCAACGCAATCTAGTAAGTTTGATGAACTGGTCCAGACAGGACCTGGTTAGGTTCCTTTTCCTAACAGCAGAACACTACAGTAAGACTGCATGTGAACACTCAAACGGGTGAATTTTACATTAACGTGTAGCACATCTGGAATTAACATGAACATATTCAAAGACCCTCAGTGGAGAATGCCATTGAAACACAATTATCTGTTTCTCACTTCATCTGGAGTCATGTTCTGTACTCTGTTTGAGTATAACATTTTCCTTTGCAGACGTGAATAAGCACAGCTAATCTCATGTTCTATTTATATCTTAATCTTTCTACTCCAGTTGGTTGCACTTCCTTGAAACCCCACACACTGGTGTCATTGTTAGTGTTTTCCACAGTCCTCCTGGTCTTAACCACATGACATCAATGCAAGATGGACGTAACAGAAATCCTCATCTTTGGCAATACATGGATAGGGAATGCAGAAACAGTGAAGCAAAAAACCAGCAACAATCAAGACATTCCTGACCCAGCTTCAAGCCAGGGTTACATTATAAAACAATCTCCCAACTTGTATGCACATCACAGAGCTCTGTTCAATCCATCATCTGAAACTGTACAGAGGATTAAACAGCTGCAAATCTACAAAGACAATGGCCGCTGATATAAAGTGACAGGCTGGGAAGGAGAGCATTAATAGAAGAGAAGGAGCCCGGAGGTGACTCTGGAGGAGCTCCAGACATCCACTGCTCAGGTTGGAAAATGTGTCGATCGGACAACTATTACACATGCACTTTACAAATCTGGATGCTTTATTTTAAGAGTGGCAAGAAGAAATCCATGTGGAAGAAGTTGGTTTGGTCAGATGAGACCAAAATCTACATTTTTGAATGACAAGGAAAACATGTGAAAAGATAAAGGTAACATAGAGCTAACTTAGCTCTCCGCTGGAGTCGGTGTGAAACTCTGTGGCTTTACAAAAAACTGTGCCAAAGAGAGACAGGAAGAGAAGAAATAAGGGAGGGAAAATTATGGTGATCCTCCATAATCCGAAGACCTGAGCGGACTCGTGAAGGAGCTCCATTTTCACCTTGTGTGGCTCTTTCTGCTCAGTCAGGAGCACTTTGATAGCTGCAGGGTTGGTCCTGCACTCCGCTTACGCTTAACTCAATGCAGCACAACACTGTTGTTGCGTGCAACACACACCAAAAAATTCTCAGACCAGCTCTGCTGATGTAACTTTTCATTTGGAAGTGTGCTAATACTGCACATCAAAGTGAAAAGATGGTGGTGAGAACATCCTGCAGTAGGGATGCTTTTCTTCATCAGGGAGAGGGAGGCTGGTTAGAGTTGGTAGGAAAATACATGGAGTTGAATGCAGGGCAATCATGGAGGAGAACCTGTTAGAGGCTGCAAAACATGTGAGACGGAGGTGGAGGTTGAATTTTTTCTGCAGGACAGCATCTCTAAATCTCTAGCGTGAGCTAGGGAGGAATGGTTAGGATCAAGCTTATTAATATTTTAGAGCAGCTCAGTCAAAGTCGAAGTTGTTCTTTTTTACGTTAAGTATATTTTAGAAGTGTGTTATTAGAAATCAAACTGATTTGTGTTTCACCCTTTTATGACTGTAACATGTATTTATCATAACTTATATATTCTCTACAGTCATACTGATGTATATGTTGAAAGCTGTTCCCAAGTGTTGTATGGACATGTTTGTTTCCTAATCGTTTATTAGTCATTCATAATAAAAAAGGGGTCCAAAATTGTTTTGTGTCTTGCTTGTAGATTCATCCCCCTTGCAGCTGTAAGTGCAGAGAAAGGTACTGCTACAAAGTGCTGACTTACAGGAGCTATAAACAGATGCATGCCACACTTTTCAGATCTTTATTGGTACACAAACACACGATAACCATGTATTATGAACTGCTATTCGTAGCTCTATTACATAAAATATCAATAAATAACAATGAGGTTTGCTATTAAGATACTCTGGGAGAGATGTGAAGCTACTGCCTTGTGATGAATGTACAACTGAGTGAAGAGCATCTACACGAGGCTTCTATATCTACACGTGTCCAGGTGTGAACCTCAACCATCTAGCTGGACACATAATCTCCACGGTGGAGGGAACAAGCACCGAATCTCCACACTCGTCCGGGGCAGCTTAAACTCTTGTGGTTTAGTGCTGTACATTCCAGTCCAGCTCAGTCACCAAGACCTTTACCCTGTCAAAGGTTTTCTTTGTGTCCTTCTAATCATGGAAGTTAAAGTAGGTGGAGCTGCAGCTTTTCCCATTCTAGCTATGATTACCACCACCAACGTGCACAGAAACAAACGCAGATCCCACTACAGCTCTATATATTTTCAGACAGGATGCTGATGCACATTCTCCGTCGCTTGTTGCCAGGGGAATCCCACTTACGAGGACAACAAGGGGGGGGGGGGGGGGGGGTCGTTGCCATGTAAAAGATATTCATGGGAAAGATTCGGGCTCACCGGCTGTCCAGCTGCTTCTCGCCTTGTTGCCTTCAGCCCGAGCGGACGCTGGACAGACGGCAAGGCCACTTCATCTCACTAGAGGGTGTAGGTAGACAAGCGGAGGCATATGGACAGCAGAAGCTTTTGATTACGTTAGATCTAACGTTTCAAAAGACGGCGTCGCCCTCCGAAACGGACTGAGGCTATTACACCGCGATGTGAGGTGTTACATTACCTGCACGGCTTCACTCAAAACACTGAAACGGTCACAAGTATGAATAAGCTATTTGTGTTCGTGCTGAGTTGTTCCAGCAACTTTGACTTGATTCTGAATTCAATAAATGGATTTACTTTGATAACCAATTTTAAAATAATATTCTCAATGGAATTTTCAGAACGTTAAGCTAATTTTAATAGGAAAGACAAGCTTAGAAGTAAAAAAACAGCTTTAAAGTAGTGTTTTTATTGATAAAGTGCTAAACTAACCTGGCAGTATGTGGAAAAAGCAATAATCCCCTTGATAAATCACAAAATATCTGTAATTACCTACTGTTTTTTGTTATGTTACACTATCCACACCTAGGCCTGACTAAATCAAATCAACTTTTTTTATAAAGCGCTTTTCAAACTACAAAGCTTATCAAAGTGCTTTACAGATCTACCCCCCCCCCCTTCCCAAAACCTAAAATAAAAATATCACTACAACTATACACACCCCACCCATCCCATCTCACATACTTAAAAGCAACAAAAACGGGCTGAGCACAGATGAGCCAGGAAACGCCATCATGGGAGCCATCTGCATCGGCAGCAGCAGATCATCAGCAGCAGCCAAGGCACCGACCCAGGGCGCCCAAGGGGGGAGGGCTGGTACCCCCACCTCCACCCAAGTAATACCTGGACAGCTGTGGTCGGCAGCCACAGCCGACCACAGCTCCCGATGCAGAGGGCTCCCATAGAGGAAACACTGGGAAGATTAAAATAAGAAGTTAAAATATTAAAATAAACAGTAGATAATAAGATTAAATAGTAAAATACTGATAAAAATGTTAAGACTCAGTGTTTTAATTATAAAAAGTGTAAAACAATGATAAGATATGAATTTTTTTTTTAAATGTGACGCAAAAAACAAAAATTAATAGATAGTCAGGTAAAAGCTAAACTAAATATTCAATCAAATAAAACATACAGGGCAATTAAATAGAAATGTTTTTTTTTTAAATCAGTTAAAAGCTATGTTAAAAAGATGAGCCTTGAGCCTGCTCTTAAAAACATGAGGTCCTCTGGCAGCCTGTTCCAGAGATGAGGGCCATAATAATGGACTACTGCCTATAAGATCTAGAAACCATTTCAAAATAACCTTTCTGACAACACTAGGCTAGCTAAAACATCTAAAAAGCAACATCCCATTCACTAATCTAAAGAAATTCAAGAATAGATGAGAAAAGTCCGTCATCAGTCTGGAAGAGGTTAAAAACCCATTCATACGGCTTTTCATTTCCAATGCGCCACAGACAGCGTGTTTACATGCACGTGTAAATCCATAGCTTTGCATGTAAATCATGTAAAGCTATCGACATATTCCAGTTAATACCTTAACCAGAGTGGAAGCCTTTATCCCAGTCTACACGTCACTCTGAAAATCGTATTAAAGAATGCAGAGCGTTTAACCCTACAAAAGTAGATGGCGAGATGCGCCCTTTGTTTTTGACATTCTCCCGGTTGGCCTAAGAGCGTCACACAAGTAGTGCGCGAACATGAAGCAGATGTAGTAAAAGCAGTGGATTGAGCGAAGAAACAGAACAATTTACAGGATTGTGTTCCAAGTGTTGTTATCGATGTCCTCTTACATGCAGAGAAATTCTGCTTTCTGAATGGCCAGTATTCGTATAGCACTTTACGTAGTCCCTACAGACCCCAAAGCACTTTACACTACATTCAGTCATTCACGCACAAACAACACAACAAACACAAAGGTGAGGTCCCAACTCCTGAGCCATGGTCGCCCAATGACCAATTACCTGGATGTATGAGCTCCGTCAGGAGTAGGCTAGTTTGTTTCGACTTAAGTCGGACCAAGGTGCATTTCAAAAGTCCGAACTCGGTCGGAATATTGCTATAAATCCGTTTTCTCTTACTGCATGTAGACACACTGAATGAATTGTTGTGAAACTTCTAAGTAAAGCTGGGTATTGATTCAAATTTCAAGAATTGATTTGATTACAATTCCCAAGTGTTAGAATTGATTAACATGATTTGACCCAATCCGATATTGATATATAATTATGATAACACCTAAAAAAATAATAATAATAGCACTGATCTACATCTGTAATTCACTGACGTAACGCAGACTGAGTAACAGTTTACCAGTTAATACTGTATTAAACCTTTCAGACCTAAGCCTTAAAATGGCCATCTGCACTTTTCCTTCCTACTTTAGCTGTAAAAAGGGGCAAAATATGTTAGACAATTAAATCGATTTCTTTTAAAGGAATCAATTCAAAATCTAATTTTCAATATTTTTCAACACAGCAGCACTACTTCCTAGGGAAAGGTTACAAAGGCCCCAAGAATATGCACCAACAGCACATCCAGTCACTCCAGAACATCTAAAGAACAAGAGCCAAACTTAAGTTAAGTATTCATTTTTTACAAAATAAAAAAGAGACCTATGTTTCGAGGCTAAAAGCACAGCTCAACACAAATGATCATCTCACACTATCCAAAAAAACATTATTTTGATTATATTCAAGACTGTGAGAAAATATTTTATGATTAGGACGGAACATTTCAGAACAATTCACACCTCCAGTCAAACATGGTGGTGATAGAGTGAGGGTCTATGGCTGCTTTGCTGATTCAGGACCAGGACAGAACCATGAATTCTGCAGTCTAAGCAGAAAATCCTGAAGGTAAATACCCGGTCATCAGTTTGTGACCTTAAACTGAAACTCACTTATGCTGTGCAGTGAAACAATGATACAAAACACGCCAGCAGGTCCACCTCTGTTGTGTTAAAAACAAAAACTCTAAATTAGGGTTCTGGAGTAGGGATGCACAGATCCGACTTTTTCAGTCCCGATATCGATGGCTGGATTTTGTGTATCTGTCGATACCCGATACCGATCCGATACTATTTGTGACAGTGTGGAGGTCCTGTCACTATGGCTCCGATAGATCATGTGCCCTGGCTGCTTGGCCATAGGAAATCCCTTTGGCTGACTGGTTAGCACACATGACCTTCACCTGGGAGTTTTGGGATCGAATCCCGCCTGGGCCCTCGTTGTGTACCTTGCCACATATTGTTGAATTAATAAACTATAAAACTTCAGGTGCCTTTCTCGAAGAGACTAAAGCCACCAGACTTTACAAACTAAACATAACTGAGACAAAATAACAGATGTAAAATATAAAATTACCACAAAAATTAAATTTCATGTGAAAATTTCATCTTTTTTGGTGAATTTGTTGCAGATTTTCCACATTTTGAGTATCGGTTCATGGTATCAGTTAAGTTTAACCGATACCGACACTAGTACATTAGGTAGTATCGGGGCCGATACCCGATACAAGTATCGGTACATCCCTATTCTGGAGTGGTCTAGTCAAAGTTTGGACCTAAATCCCTCCATAATGTTATATCCTTGACATTAAACAGGATAAGAAAATATAAAACAAAAATGTGGCTAAAACAAAAAAATTCTGCTGAGAATATTTTCGGTTGAAACCACTCCACAGCAATTTAGAGGATTCACTGCCAGCTCGTGAAATTGCTTGATGACAGTTGTTGCTTTCAAAGTTGGTACAACTAGTTAATATGTTTAGATGTGAAGTACTCTTTTTATTTTATTTTTTACAAAGGGTTAGGTTGATTTGGGATTTTTTTTCCTCCTTAAAACATCAAACCGTCATTTGAAAAACGCATTTTTGTACATACCAAGGTTCTGTTTGACCGATATTCAAATTTGTTTTATGGTCCGAAGTGTCAAACAAGAAGGCAATAACAGAAGAATTTTGTAAGGAGATTATCAGAATTATTAAGAGCTGTATTAAAGAAAGCTTGTATGAACAAAATAACAAGAGTGTGCTTTGACATGAGTGTTTGCAAAGCCGTGTGGGAAAGTTTTCTAAGGCAAGGTTCCAATCTAAAGTTTTACCTGTACTCTGACAGGGCAGCTAACATGAGACTCTGTGTTGCAACAGGGACTAAGACATCGTTAGTGGCACATACCTCCTCCTCCTTGGCTCCATGTGAAACATACCATTACTCATCCTCCTCCAGGCACCATAGAACTGCATGGCACAAATCAAGTTTCTGCCTAGTGATTCGCAGCGTGACGAGGAGACTTGCATAACAGCCAGATCCATATTCTCCATTCCTACAGTTGTGTGTGTGTGTTTTTAGGCAGATGAGCCTTCTTTATGTGCTGCAGACCATTGCTAAAGCTTTGAGAGCAGCAGAGACAAGCCATAGCATCCTCACCGTCCATTTATCTTCATACACAGGGCCTCTTGGATGAGAAACCTGACCCAGATTCAACAACAGGACTGGATACATGCTTATTCCAACAACATTGACTTACTAAAGGATGGTAATGTGGATTGAAAACAGGATTTCATTGCAGATGTCTGATAAGAACGTTTTCATTCATGAGTCATAAACTAAAGATGGTAATCCCTGAGTATAACAGCAAAAATGGCAGGGATTTAGTGTTTTAAAAGGAGGTCAGTGTGTGTTTATGTTTCATGTTCGTGACTCGACCCACTGCAGTAGCTGGGACTCAACCAGCTGACACAGACCCTGTCAGTCCCTGAGGGAAAACAAACCCAAGCGAACGATTCTCCAGTTTCCGTCAAATCTGCAGCACCCAAAGCGCCCCGAACCCGCCGCATAAACATCCAGCCTACCTTCGGACAGCTCCAGGTCCAGCTCCGCCAGCTGGTCCCTGACCTCTTTCGGCAGAGCCGACAGATCAACTCCGCGGTCGGTCATCGTTGGCAGCTCTCCGCGGCCAGCGGGGTGGATCTAATAAGCTCAAGCGGCAGCAGGTGACTATCCAGCGAGAGGCAACAAAGGGCTGAGAAAACAGACAATCACGAAGTGGAAGCGGTGGTGTTTACTCCATCGCTGCGACTCCCCGTCACCGCCATGACTGTGGAGATGGGAGCAAGTCGGGAAAGAGCCGTCCGCCAGTCACGTGACCTTGGATGATGCTGGGACGCTGTGGGGGCAGGAAGAGGACTCGGGGCTCCCCCTGCTGTTAGCAGCTGGAAGTGACACCGGGTTCCCGCACCTCACTCATTCTAGGTGGAAGATGGCAGAGAGAGAAGTAGGGCGGCTGTGTTGAAAAAACTTTAAAAAAAGAATCGATTCTTATAAAAATTCAACGAATCGATTCACAAGATCAAAAACCGCTTTAATTATTTAACGTTTTCCCTTTTTTACAGCTAAAATAGTTATTAAAAATCCAGACAGCCATTTTGGCTTAGTTATAAAAGTGTTAATACAGTTTTTCCTGGTCAACTGTTTCTCACCCAGTGTTAAGTCAATGAATTACAAGCATATAATTAAGATATCTAAAAATAAATAAATAAGAGCAAAAAAATAACATTGACTCATATCTAGACCTATATCAAACTGAACCGAATCGTGATAATCGAATCTAAATCTTTGACAATTGAAATCAAATCGATCTTGAAATTTGAAACAGATACCCAGCCCTAAAAAAACAGTATTCCTAATTAATATTCAGTTTACAAATTAATGTAGAATACATTACTCAACTTTGGAAAAAGAAACATTAATTTGAACTCAAAAATTAAAATTAACCATATCTCACTCATTAAACAAAAGCTTCCTATATCGTTTCCCCCTATCTGATATAAAATTAGATTTTTGATGACTTTCTTAAATATAAATTCAGTTTCAAGTCTCCACTGCATCCCAATAAAACGAAGACCTGGGCTTTGACTGGGCCCTGGACTTTCTATTAATAATTCTAAGCCGATCCATGGGTGATTCATCGCTGCGTTTCAATTGATTGCCAGTCTTGATGGTCCATTCCTACTTCAATTTCATTTAATTTCTTTATGTGTACCCACTATGGGAGACCTCAGGTTATTTGACTTTTTTTCTACTCCTGAAGCAGAGTAACAGAGTTATATATAACTGTTATAAAAAGTTAGAATTAACACACAAAAAAAACCCAGAGTACATAGACAACTACACTAAGCAAACTTTTCTTCAAAGTGTATTTGACATTTTTTTATTTTATTGTTCAGAGCTGTGATCCCAGCCAGGTAAGGAATAACGAACCCCCAATTACCTCTTCATACATTAATTTATTTCATCATTTATCCAAGACAACTTATTATTTAGCTGAGACTATACACAAGTTATATCCCACCTTCAGGCCTGAGTTTTGAACAAACTTTCTCCACACAGGTATTTTCAAAATGCCTCCCCCCAATATAGTTCAACTTCAGTTAAACACTAAAATAAAATAAAACCTGTAACAAAAAGGATGCATACAATCAAATGGATAAAACCTCAACATTCCCAAGAGAAAAAAAGAAGCCTAAAACATGTCCTAAAAACAGTCACAAGGAAAAATAAAAATCTGATAGTCATGGAAGAACAATGGCATATTAAAAAGCTGTAAAAGAATGTCAAATGAAGCACCTTGCATGTGTAATTAATCCGCACCATAACACAATAGCAGTTTATGGTACAAAGCTCCCAATCAGACCAAGTGTAACTCTACATTTACACTGATTAACAATCCATTCACTCAACAACAATAATCTTCACATTTCCTTTGGTCATCTCATAACTGTAGCGTTTGACAAATAGAGCAAACCTGTCAGCAGCCAGACTACACAGGTCTACTCAAAGCAAGACCCTTGATATTTGATAGAAAAATATATTGCACTACTATTTACTCAAATGAAGTGTCTGGGTAACGTATTTAAAACCGGTTAGTTTTGAATATCAATTAAAAGTTTTCTAATAGTCCAAAGTTTTCTGGGCCAAAACATGGAATCTAACAGAACGGGGCCAATTTTCACATTTACACGTGGATGTTACAAAGCAGTGAGAGTATAACGGGTTACGTAAAAATAGTGGTATTCTTAAACCTCAAGTAATCCATGCAGTCAGTAGGGGTTGATACAGTTGACTAATATCATGATATCCATTCATAAATGGGTTACATATTAATAAAAAAGGGCACACAATCCAAGGATTAACTGTGCTCACATCTATGCTTTGTTTTGCTGTGAAGTCAACCAACTTCCATTGAGTGCATTATTTAAGAGCTGACTCAAATAAAGACAAATGTTTACAAAATAAAGAGTAAAAGACCGGTGATCAAATGACAAAAATAAGAGAAAACCTTTCCAGACTCCATTCACTGCGCTCTTGAAAGGTTTAACAGCAAGTAAAAACAAGCATTAAACATGTCGTCATTTTTGCCTGTGAATTCTCTAAGCAATATATTTTTAAAGGGGTAATAGCATTAAATTTACACCAGATGTCAGTAAAAACCACACACACAATGAAATTAACCTAATCTAATGCATAAAATGTTTTTAAACTGAATAAATTTAGGAAAAGTAAACAGACATTTATGACTCATGATACTCACAGCAAAAGACTCCACTGCTGAATAAAAATGCATACATGCAAGCTTAAGCTCATTTAAAGGTTACTGTAGAACATTTTGTGAAATACTGGGAGAGTATAGTCAAGTCAGATGAGTATAAAACCGAACAGTTCAGATGTCACTGGGCATACCATGTTCTGAGAAAAAAATCGTGCTGTACACCACCATACCAACACTGAAGTTTGGAGCTGTGAGCATTTTGGTGTGGGGCTGTTTTTAGGCATTTGGTACTAGTAGATTTCATACTGTTGATGTAAAGATGGAGAAATTTGCTGAATCATTACTGATCAGATTCTGATAAACAAAAACGAGTTTTTTTTTTAAGCAAGACAATGATCTTAAATGAAAGCCAAGAAAAATTAACTGATTTCAGAGAAACAATAGGATAGCTAAAAGAAAAAGCCCGATTAATCACCAGAAGTAGTTTAATACATTTCTGTGTTCGCTATTTATGGTGGATTCCAATTACCTTGAAAATTGTAAGTCTGAGCTTGGTTTGGCGTGACACCCCAGAATACAGTATTCCAGTTAACGGCGTTTGATACCTCTGTATTCCAATATGGCGCCAAGGTAGCCGTTGTTTTAGTCGTTTTAGATACTTTCCATATGCAAACATTACTTTTATTTTAAGTTTGGAGTTGCAGGCTCTACATATATGATGGATTTTAGACACATTCTACTTAGTGTTTTCCCTGAAACAGAGGCAACCGGCCAAATATGAAAAATGGACGTCTTTCCAAGACGAAAAAAACCATAGTGATCAACAAACCTTAGCTAAAAAGAAGCTAATAGTGCCCGAATCTTTTGCACAAGTTGTCTGCCTTTTTTCATTTTATTGTATTTTATTTTTTTTTTTGGGGGGGGGGGGGGGGGGGGGGGGGGGGGGGGGGGGGGGGGGGCAATCAATCAAATGTAAAAAAATAAAATTGAGATTTTATTGTTAGACCATATTGCCCAGCCCTAAGTTAATAGAGCAAACAAGATGACGAGTGGAGACCAGTTAAATAAAATAAGTAATAAAATACAACTAACTGCAATATCGAGTTGATGATGGTTGAAAGAAAGTGGCTCGATATATGGTTAGAGCCCACTATTTTACTGTTCAGCATTAGGCTTAACCCCGGTCGGTGTCGCATCACAAATCGCGGCTTAGTGTTTGGCAACCTTGAGGGCTCAAATGAGATTCGCTCTGGAAGAAAGTAGTATGGATGCCGGACAGATCTTATAAACAATGACTACCTCCCAGCGCGGCGTATTTAAAATGACAAAAATTTGCAACCACCCAACCGGCTGAGATCAAAATTGGTAAGCTTCGTTTCAACACGATCAGGACATTACACTTTTTTACATTGTTTCACTGTTTCACTTACATACTGTACCTTTAATTTGTAGAGTTTTTCATTCTCGTTTCTTTGTACATTTGGATTACTTGGGTTGGTGACAGCAGGGCCTGGTGACCTGTCCAGGGAACACCCTGATTCTCGCGTAACATATGCAAGAAATACACATTAGCCACCCCACCACCCTAAAAGGGTAGCTAGATATAGTCAGAGGATGGAGGTTACCCACATCTGGTGTAATTTCATGTTCAGAACCCCATTAGAGATTAATCACTAAAACCTTTATGTGAACAAATGCAGGTGATATATAAAACCTTTTTCTTCTTTTACAAAAACAAAAAACAACAAAAAAACATGATATATTACAGTAAAACTGTTAGCATGGAAAGAAACAAACCTCATCACAGCCAGTGTGGGAAGAAGTTGGACTTTTGTTGCTTTCCAAACTGAAATAAAATAACTAAATGGTTGAAAACCCATTTCGTATTTTTCTTCTGGATCTAAAACCATTTAAATCTGTCATAACTGACCCTGAACCCTGCAGAGTAAGTGTTCAACACGTGATTCATATTTACATATACATAGTGATGAAGCATTTCTGAAAAGGAGGGTTGGCAGAGGTACCTCGCCATGTCTTTGTGTAATTACTGTAGGATGTTCAGGGGAGGAAGGGGCATCTATGGGCTTAGGGTGGGTTCCCTCTTTACATCAAGCTTTGCACCGGTCCGACCTCTAAATGCCACTCGAGTTTATTCTGGCTGCCTTCTGCCCGCACATCATCTCGGAGTTGGCTGCGACTGCGGAGCGATGACGACCCCTCCAGGCTGGCCCGAGCCCATGCCGGCTAACACCGACATGGCCACTGCCTCGGCAGCTCGTACACTCATTCCATTTATGGTGGGCCCTGGGCTTGAGGCCACAGCAGCAGGTGACGTCACGTGCTGAATGACCGCCGCCGGGGATCCGATGTGTTCGGTGGGAGCCTCCCTCGAGGCTTCCTCTCCTCCTGCAGCTATAGACAGACAGAGCAACATTCACCCTTAAGAGAGGTGAGCGAGTAAAAATAACATTAGATGGATGAAATGGTGGATGAGTCCTGGCTCAAGAAGTGATAAAGCTGGATGGTTGTTAGTGATCTTGAATGGTTACCTAAGAAAGCTGCCTTCTTCTGCATTACAGTGACAGGGCAGTCTTTGTGAGCTAGAAGGAGCTGTTTCAGCTGTGCCACCTCATTCCTCAGCAGAGTCACTTCGTTCTGATGGCAACACAAAATATACAGCGCACCATTCGTTCCGTCATCCCCAACCCGCTCACAAAGCATGTCTAAATGTTTTATGTACAATCCGCTGATCACTTACTGTAAGCGAAATGTTCATGTTGGCGAGATCTTCTGCTTTTTTCTCCAAGGAGTTGACCCACAGCTTTCGTTTTTGTCTGCAGCGAGAAGCCGCTGCACGGTTTCTTTCCAGAAAACGCTGCCTTCTCTCGTCGGGGTCCATCTCCGACGCTCGCCGCCGCCGTCCCCCTGTTGGCTGAGCAGGGGACACCTGGAGAATGAGGAGTGGGGTAAAAGTGGGCCACTTGCAGACATGGGATTTTAGGTGATAGACCAACAAGAAGTTTTTTAATCAGTGTGATTAAAAAACAAATCTGTAAAGGTTTGTTAGAGAACGCTAAAGAATAAAAAACATTACAAGGAGTAAAGCCTAGTTAATGCTTGACACATGTACATTACGCGGGGAAACGAGACGTGCGGAACCGGCTGAGACGCCTTCTAGCAGCATTTATACCTTTTGCGGCTTGTCCCTGCTGTGAGCCAACATTCTCAAAGACTGTAGGGGGCGGCGTAAGGCTCTACAGCATGCATACAACACTACACCATTGTAGAAGTAGAAATCCCTGTTGTTCACTGTTGTGAGCTTAAACAAAGAGGAAAAACTTTAAGTACTGTTAGGAAAAAAGACGAAAAAGAAGATGGACCACTCGTCCAGCAATATTTTGATCACCGTGATCTCTATGAGCCAAATCATAAAGATGTCTTTATTTACAAACCTCCGCCAGTAGGAGCTATGGCCAGAATTTCTCGGAAGTTGGAGCTGGACTTGACGTCAAACCCGAGTAAACAGCATTCCAGCTAACGTAGTCGGATAAATCAAGATTCAAGTATAACAAGGCCCAGGGATCAATTGTTGGTAGTATCTTATAAAACATCATTATAAGATGTACTTTCCCACTGCAAAGACCACTTTTATTTTGTTAAGATTGAAGGCTCTACAAGCAAAATTGATTTTAGTTGCACTCTTTCAAGTATCTTGTAAAAAAAAAAAAGTTTCCACCACAACTTTCAGTTATTGATGCAATGAGCGACCATACTGAAAGTAGGACTGCCACAAACGATTATTTTCATAATCGACTAATCATCGATTACTTTTGCCGATTAGTCGAGTAATTGGATGACGTGTAAAATGTATGTTACTGCAGGAGCAAGCAGCTGCTTTAATATCAGAGGGTAATCCTCGAAGTGTTATGTAGTATCTAAAATACTGACTGTTAAAACATTTATGAATCAATTATTAAATTAAAAATTAGCATTACACCAGGCACATGACATGTCCTAAGCATAGTGAAATTACCATCACAACTGTTGAAGCTATTATGTAATAGAACAGTCAGGAATTTTATCAAAACCTTGGCATTACAGAGTGATCCTTCTAGAAAGATCCTTCCTGTCCACAGCCATTTAACATATAAAGCCAGTCAAAAATTATATTCTGACAAGTATTTTAAGCAATAATAAAAATGATAAACGGTAGTTTTTTGTTACGACACTCACACCTTGATGTCCTGTAAGCAGCAGCACTGCCTATTCTGTCTATGAACTGATCAGAACCAGCCTCTAAGCAGCAGCTCAGGGCGTAGAGGAAGTCATATGGGAGAATATAGACATTCTCATCAACCTGTGAATAGCCCAGGAGAGAAGATAAAAAGCCAACATGTTGGGGGAAAAGAGAAAAATCGCTCTACTGTTGATGCTAACGTTAGCAGCTAACTAGCTGACAGAGGCTACTGTCCCTCTTTGTCAGCCACAGCAGGCTTCTCTTTTAGAAGCTCAAACAACACTGTTATACTGCTATTGAAAGCAGCTTCCACTTTACACATGCTTCTCTTTTTATTTTAACAAAACTCTCCAGAACTTTAGAGCTACCGTGTCGGCTCACTGCTGACACTGCTTCTGGTGATGCTGCAGCTGAGCCCGATTGCTACAACTGTTCATGTTGTCGGTTTCTTCTAATAAGGAAACAGTTTAAAGCACTACCATGTAACTCTTGCTCTCGGGGGCCCCCTACAGTTGGGATAAAGGTGTTGTCTTCTACTGTCGTAAAATCTGTTATGCTTACACCAGGGTATTCACGTGCATTGACAAGCGATACCCTCGAACGTTGCAGATTTTCACGTCTTGGGCAGCCTTAGTTGCTTGTCAAATGTCTTCATCCCAGGTATATTGTTTTTGTCAGCATGTCATATATACGGCAGTGTATATATAATACTTACTAGTCCAAGAGAATGACGGCCAAGTCCACATCGGTCGAGCACCCCTCATCCTCCTTTAGCTCACTCCAGGGAGTAAACGCTTGACCAATATTGATTCTCGTCCGGCCCTTTAGTTTGTCACTTTCTCTATTTGGTTTTAGAGTCTCCTCCGACTTTGCCTTCTTCGGTTTGGTTGCTGCTTCGGACATTACAACTTGCTCACTCACGCGCGGTAGCAGCCGGCAAACAAATGCTTGTTGGGCTCACGTGGGTTACGGAAGTGAGCTATGCCGTAAAGCAGCAGTTGAGTTTTGTAGTTCTTTTTGTGCACAGGTAGCTACCCGCACCCAAAGTTACACAGTGCCAGTGAAAGCGATACAGACCCCGTCAGGTTATGGCATGCGTGTCATTCAACCTATTGTAAGTCGATGTATCATCACAAGGGTATTGGAAATATATTATTAATGTTGAAAAACTACATAGTGTTGGTTTAAGAGTCCTCTTGGTATATTGGGCGCACAGTACTGTACCTGAGGTTGTGCAGGCGACGGTGTATCAGAGTTCTGATTGGGCTGTTGGCTCTGTTCTTTTCGCTGAGGGATAGCAGGGATGGATCCTGATCCACTACCGGCTCCATCCTGTGCTGTTGGGCCTTGGTGAGACAGAGCTGCCTTCAGTCTCTATAATGACACATGGAGACAGGGTTCCTACACACTGCCAATGTCAAAATTCCATACTTTTTCCAGACCTAAATTTCCAGACTGAAATTTCAATAAACCTATGCGTCACGTCAAGAAATTATGGAACTGATCATTTGTTTAGACTACTCAGAATATGTTGTTGTCACCAAAAACATTCTGGACGATTTCAGCTACTTCAAAAAGGAGACAGGGCCAGCAAAATAGTCGCTGAAGATTAACGCTACCAGCTAGCGGCTAGCCAGGAGAAACACTCCTCACTGAAAGTCCGAAAACATTTCTTCCTCTCAGTACGGAGCGCTCGTTTTGGCTTTGGCCTGCCGTCTGATTTAATTCGGAGTTTCTGCTGTAGAGGCAGTTTAGGAAAAGTATTTTTTACTAAATACTCAAAATCTCCACCCTCCATAATTACAATTAATATTTTGACTAGCTTACCGAGATATCAACACAAATCCACACATCTTCCGTTATTTCATTTATTGACTTTGATGATAACGTACTGTAATGTGATTGGCCTGATGCCAAGAACTTCATGGCTTCTCCAGAGTCTTCGCTATTGACACTGTCCAGACCAATCACAGGGGGACAGAGTCGTGACAATAGCCTCACCTGATTGGTTAATCATTCTCTCTTTCTTTTTTTATTTATTTTTTTTTTTTTTTAAATCAAGCGATGCCAACTCAGCCTGGCCTCCTCACTAGACAACAGAGTGCAGTACCATGTTTTCAACGCTCATTCACCATATAACTTTTATAGGGGCGCTGTTTTACACATTATAAAACGCTCAATAATGAATGAAGAGAAGATGACAGACGGATTACGTAAACGGTTTTAAAAAAAGGGTTTATTAAATGAGTTATATTCTGAAAAAGTGATAATGCCTGGCCTCCGCGATAAAACGCCACTGTAGAACAGTGGTTAAAGTCCTGGAAACGTGAATATTTTCCATACAATAGTTTACATTTTCCAATATTTTTCCAGACCTGGACATTTAATTCCATACTTTTCCATTCCATTCCAAAATAACGGCTAGAGGATGGCGGGACCACAGGCGAACGTAACGTAAACATCTGGGTCAACAGAAGTCATATGGGTCAAAGGACATGCAAAATGGTGGAGCAGTACGTCTGATTTCATGCCTATTACACGATCATTTGCTATGCAGCATTTACTACATTAACGGGCGAGTAATAGTTGCTAAGCAGCATATAGTAAATACTGAGGTTTTGGATGCAGGGAATGTCAAAGGCCTTTTCTGTATAAGCTGTAATTGTTTCCCATAAATTGCACTTTGAGACATAACAAACATATTTAGTTTGTACTTTTAAATATATATATGCATATATATATATATATATATATGTATTAAAATTGTGATTTTTTTTTGGACATAATCGTGCAGCCCTAATTCAGCGTTTTAAAAATAATAATCAGTTTCGAGTAAATAGATGGTTGCCTGTAAACTGATGATACGAAGTCCAAGTGAGATGCTTATCACTCTACAGCAGCGGTGTCAAACTCATTTCCATTGTGGGCCATAACAAGCTGATGAATATCCTTAAAGGGCCGATTGTGGCTGAAAGAATTGATAAAGCTATAACAAGCCCTTAAAATCAGCCTTCGCAATCCAAAAGTACATCTTAAAATGCAATAACACTGAACATCTTTACATAAATATGTGGTTTAGGACTGTTCAAATAAACACTGTTTTTATTTTACTGATAAAACTTTATTGGGGTGCACAAAAATAGAACTTAAGTTTTCTATCAATAGGGTCCTCTAGACTTTGGAGGGCCACATAAATGGCCATGGAGGGCTGGATTTGGCCCCGGGGCCTTCAATTTGACAAGTGTGCTCTACAGTATGTAAACCTGGGGGGAGGTGAGGTTGATCCTCTTTTGGATTTCAATGTACGAGATCATGACGTAATTTCAATACAAATTTTTTTTTTAAATCAAGATCGAGGCACCTCTATTAATCTTCCATCTTTCTGTAGAAGGAGAATGGCGAGGAACGGCTGAATTCATTTTACACTGTTAATGAATTTAACACCTGACCGATTCTCTGTATAGCTTTATTCTGATGCTCATAATAGTGGCAGAATATTTACCTACTTTTTAATCTAAATCCAATCAGCCAGTTTGGCATCAGGCATCCTAGGCATAAAGCTAGGACGCCATGTGCATGAGAAGACTGGTGAAAGAAGCCCAAGTCATAAGTTAGGTACAAACAATCAATAAAAAAGTATTCATAAATAACACAGTATTTGAATCATTATCCATTTAATTGGTTGTATCTAACCACCAATCAGGTATTCTTTCACCATTCTGCTCCAAATTGTGCTGGATAACAGAAAGCAAAGATTCAGCAATAACTCATGTGGTTACGTCAGACAACACTAAATCCTTGAGTACTAGACCTGGAATCATTTCAAAAATATAATCCAAACGACTCAAGATGACATCCTCTGATAAATTACTCCTCTCAAATAGATTGGCTAGAATACCAAAGTTCCTGCAAGTTCGACTCTTGACTTCATGACTTGCCTTTAAACAACCCTCAAGTGACTCTTTTTCAAAAAGGCAACAAGTAACAAATCAGGTGATTTTTATGCCATTATTGGAGACTTTCACTTAAAGCAAGTATCCTTGTTATCCTTCTCACTGAACAGCAGGGCTTAAGGGGGGTCCTGTGTTAGTCTCAGAGCGCACACAGCAGGTGGCCGGTCTGCCCGCTGCAGCTCCGCCCGCTCTCCTGCTCAGGCCCTGCTCCAATCAGAGTAGATATTTACCCCGCTGAGTCCAGAATGCTAATAAATCATGGACACTTTAAGCCATCACTGGCTGATCCTACCATCGCTTTGATGCAAATGTGAAAAAAAGCAAAAAAATTCCATGTCAAAAATAATTAAATCACTGATTTTCACTCACAGCTCAGTCACTTAATCACTTCGTCCTCTGTGGCAGATGTCAAACAGGTGTAAATTAAGTTGTAGTTAATCAAGTGTAAACTGGATTCTCCAAAATACAGAAAGAAGTGGGAATTGAACCCTGAATTAAAAGACCTATGAAGCAGTTTGCTGGAGAAGTTATTGTGTTGTAAGGCTGAATTTTCTGCCAAAATAAATGATATAAATGATATGACAACACAAAACATACCCAAAAATCAAAATCTTTTAACAGTTCCACCCAACCACACAGCCATTAATGGTTTAAAAACATCCTGCAAAACCATTTTTTTATGATTCCCCTCTGCTTACAGCTTTACAATTTCATGCATATTATGCAAATAAGGGGTCATCAGGACATGGAATATTGGAGTGCTAGAGCTGGCTGAGGAAGACTGGGATAAGATGGGGATGTTTTTTGGCAGAGGGATGGTTATCATCCATTTACTGTCAAGATATTTCAAGCTGTTCATTCTGATAATGTCTATTATTATGGCTACAGATCATAAATATGAATAAAAGGGTGATGGGGTTTACACAGTAATAGTGAGGAATCGCTGACTTGACAATAGTCCAATAAAGAATGGCAATAAGGCTAAAGACACCGGTTACTCACGGAGTGTTGGATCTACGCAAAATAATTGAAAGTGGAGCTTTAAACTATAGCCAATGAGAAGATTGTGAAGTAGTGCCTACAAAGAAGCATATGCAGCACATAAGCTACAAAATCCACACTGCCTGTGTTCAGCCACTCCTGAATCAACATCAGAAGGCAAAAGGACCAGAGTGTCGCTCAGTGGTACAAGGTCCTCTTTTCAGAAGAAAGGAAATGTTGCATTACATATGGGAAACAAGGCCCTAGAGTCTGGAGGAGCGCAGAATCCGAGAAGTTTTAGGTGCAGTGATGATGTGTCCCTGGGTTTAATTATGTCCAAAGACAACATACCCATCTACCAGGAAATTGTAGAGCACGCAATGCTTCCATTTATTGACAAGCTTAATGCAGATACTGGAGTTTTCCATCGTATCGCTGTATTTGATTGGCCAGCAAACTGGGCTGAGATGAACCTATTGGAGAATCCACCAGACCCAACCATGCAGATGAGCTGAAGACCACTATTAAAGCAACTTGGACCTCCTCAACACCTCAGCAGAACCTCAGGACGATCCCCTCCAGGCCACACACAACAGAGGCAGTAATTCGTACAAAATGAGGCCCAACCAAGCACTGAGTGTTCTTATGTCATATTCTGTTTTGATAAAGTTACATCTGGGGTTTCATTACCTGTATTATCAAGAAAATTAGAAGAAATAAACACAAATACTTAAGTCAGCGCTTCATGGATTTATATTATACAAGTTTCACTTTCTTAAAAGAATCAGTGAAAAAGAAACAACTTTTCAAGGATATTATAATTTAATGGGGTGCATTTGATGACAAAAAAAAGTAAAGAAGTGATCTACCATTTTAGTTTCAGAGTGAAGACTGTATCCAGATGGGGAGGAGGAACCACTGCTGGCTCCCCCTATAGGAGGTCCTGGAATCCCAGGGATGTTAGGCACTGTGTTCACCGTCCTCGCAAGCTTCCACAAACAGACAAAAATACACACACACACAAAAACAAGTTAAAAACAAAAACACATTTCCAACGCCCCCACTTTTATTATTTCTTTTAAATCTTTACTCACAGATATAACCGAAGTCATCTGAACAGGACTGGGCAAAAGAGGGACAGTCTGCCCGTTTGGGAGGTGCCTCATCAGTGGATACGCACTTGTGGGAGATCTGTTCACGTTTGTAAATTTTATGAGAACTTACTTGAGCTTTGAGATTTTTATTTACAAGCCTTAGGACAATGAACACAATGTAATTTACCCAAGCTGTCTGTTGGAGGGTGGGGCCTGTGTGATCACAGATGTCGGAGAAGGCAGAGTTGGGTGAAGCGGGTCGCCGGTCAGGTGAAGGGGGAGAGAACCTGGACGAACGATGGTTGGAGTAGGAGCGGAGCTCGCCACAGACTTAGTGAGAAACTCCTGTTGAAATTACTCATATGTCATCTGGATGCATTAAAGGGACTCTGTATCCAACATTTGCTGAACAATGCATTAGGGCTGCAGCTATGGTTTTTTTTTGTGATCGATTAATCTGATACTTTTTTAAACGTTTTAAACAACTAAAACAAATCATATTAACGAAAACGTGTATGTAAAATGATCAAGCATTTGTTTGTCCACACGCACATACTGAAAAAAGAGAAAATGCAATTCTCCACTTTGGCCAGTTTTTTAAAAGATTCGTTTTTCGTGCCGAAAATCTGCGTTTACATGTGGATGACAGGACAAACCGTAGAAAAATATCTCAGTTTTGTGAGCTCTGTGTGGACAAGGCTCTCTTGCGATTGAACGTGAATAAGTTTACTACTGGAAATACATCAAAGCTAAACATCTAGTAAATCTACTCAGACATCGCTACAAATACAGTATTAAAATTAGCGAAAATCAATGTATACAGGCTTAGGTTATGTTAACTTGTTTCAGCGACGCTTGGTGAAAAAGCTTGTGGATGTTTTCTGATGCTGGATCATTGAGCTCGTATTGCTGTGGTACTCCAGCTCTACTTTGCAGTTTATACACTGTACTTTGTTCTTCTTGTTTTAGAATGTAACGATCCAAAACTTTAAACATTTTCTGCCATTTATAGTAGGGCTGAACGATTTTGGAAAATAATCTAATTGCGATTTTTTTTCTTCAATATTGCGATTGCGATTTAATGTGCAATTATTTTTGTGGGGCTTTTGTTATGCATTTTTTAATTATTGCAATCAAAAATATTGTGTATTATAAACAGATTTTTATACATAATTTATTCTATTCCATAAGATAGACTTATTTTAAGACAAAGGCAAATATTAACAACTTTATCTACTTAAATCATCACACCCGATGGTCACCGGTGTTGTTCTGCAATCAAGGTTTTCTTCCTTTTGATCCCAGCTAATAATTCCCTCCGGCTGCAATGTTTTCCTCCGTGTGGTTTTCCAGGAAGTAGGATGCTTGAAGGAACAAGCTATGATTTTTGATTCTCCATCGATCTAATGCACTTTCAGACTCTGGTATGGCTCCGTAGAGCGGTTTGATCTCAGCTCAGTTGTTGCTAAATACTCCGCTGTTTTCGGTGCGGCTTTAACTTTCTGTCGGCATTTTTTATACAGCGCAGGTAAAATGCGGCTAAAATGTGTTCGTGAGAATGAATCCTAGATTATTAATCATGGTTAACAAAGCATACTTTTGGCTATAAAACCCGTTATAGCACGAATTATTTCAGTGTGCCGTTTTTTTTATGTTCGTAAGGAGCGATTCTGTCAAACAGCTCGGTCAGCGATCCCTGTCGCCTCGAAGTTTGTTTACTGGAAATTTAAACACTGGTGGCAGCCAGTTTAGCCGTGCAACTCACATATATGGGGGTGTGATGTTTTTAGGTGTTGATAAAGGTTCGTACTGTAGCCTACCTCGTGAGGCAGCGACAACACCAAGACAGGTTTCCTTATAATACCTGGCGTTGCGCAGCATCAACGTTTTCACAGCCGATATCATTTCTCACAACTGATGTACTGTTCCTCTTTGGTACCAAATATCGTGTAGTGTTGGATTCTGTTAAGCTTTAGGTCATTTTATAACAGGTTAAAGTGCAGCGTTTCCTTCTCTCCCTGCATTGTTTGCAAGTCACGTGACTTTAGCAGATATGTTTACATCAAGTCAAATCGCAGCCTTTGCGATTAGGAAATTGCATTTTACCAAATCGCGATTTAATTGCAAATGCAATTAATCGTTCAGCCCTAGTTTATAGGCATCTTTAATCTCTGCCATCGCACCAACTAAATTTAAAATGTATCACACGCTACTGTTGTGCTTCGCATAGGTTCATCCAAAACAATCAGGGTCCGTATTCACAAAGAATCTTAGGGCTAAAAGTAGGTCCTAACTGCCGAATTTAGGAGTAACTCCTAAAAAATTAGGGCGTGTCACTCTTAAATTTAGGACTCCTGGTTTCTTAAGATAAAAGTAATTCACTATCACTTTTAGGCCTAAAAATAGCTCCTAAGTCTGGGAGTCCTTAAAGAAGTCAAAAAGACTCCTAACTAGCTAACACCTAAATTCCACTACATGCACTCCGCTCCGCCATGCACGCTGCAACAAATCCGATCCCGTTGTAATGAAAAATAACTATTCCACTACCGCCGTGCGGCCCAGGGCGCCGGCCGCCGTTTCGAACTCCGGCAAAAATAGGATTGAATCGAATTTTGCCGGATGCCGGAGCAAGTCTACAGTAAATCTACACAAATAAAAAAGTACCAGGCAGGATACTGAAAATGCAGATCATCCGGTTTTTCAAAATAAATCAGTACAGACAGATTTCTTTTTTTTTTAAGATAGATCTGCTATAAATGTACTCACCCATTGTTTAAGAAAGTCCGTGGAGATATCTTGACAAAGAATAATAGCAAATAGAAGTAGATCAGCTGTTCTTTTCTGTTTGTTTTCCTTGGAATTAATGATTTTGGTCTGACTTCCGTGTATGTAGCACTGCTCTTTATCGCGATATCTCGCAATTCCCGCGCATGCTTCGTTGAGCACCTCTGGGCTCCGAAGCGGAGCGGAGGTGGGGCGCATGCAGTGTAATTTAACGACGACAGAGAACCGCTGCAGCGTGCATGGCCAGGCGGAGCGCATGTAGTGGAATTTAGGTATAAGCCCTATTCACAAAGACTCCCAAAATGTCTGCAGCCAGACGCAATGTGTTGGACACTCTGGATGATTTGGAATTAACCAAACGATACCGACTTGTTTATTGCAGATGTGGTGCAGGATGCAATCACGTCTCCAACTAAACGTAACAACCCGATCAGTCCAGAAATTAAATGTTTAGCGTAACTAAGATATTGGGTAACTTGGGTACCTATATCACAACCATCTATCAGCTGATCAATCCACCAAACTCTTAAAGCGCTCTCTCGACCACACATTATCCAAAAATTCATCCGTTTCCCATTAGATATCTAGCAACTGCATCGAATTAAAGCCAGTTTTATGGCGATTGCAGGTATGCCGGGGGTTTACAAAGAAGAAAACGTGCACATCTTCCAATTTATGCAACATATATAGGGATGCCTATATGACGGACATTGCCTACCTGTTGCAGCAGCATCTTTTTTTATAAGCGGCAATCTCCGGCCGACACTGGGACTGTAGAGAATACCATCTCTTCTCACAGTCTTCTGCTGTTCGAGACACCGCTGGATAAGATGCATTTATGTTTCTGTTCATTTCCACCCATGCCTCCCTTTTCTTCTTATTCGTAATCCCGGCTCCGAATCGCCCTTTGACGACCGTCCTCCTGTCCAGTACCAACTGTGCCAGTAGTAATAATTGGTCCTGCGACCAGTTAGGTTTCCTTGTCCTTTTCTCGCCACTCATTTTCAGTTCACGAGGTGCTTTTCATTGTAGTGGGGGGTCTATTTAAGATGTGACTGATGTGCTAATTAGACAGCCTAATTGTTTGCAGCCTACTTGCAATCACTCCGTTAATATGATGCATCCATCCATCCATTCCGCTTTCATCCAATTCAGGGTGGCATGGAGGGGGGGCTGGAGCTTATCCCAGCTATCAGCAGGGGTTAGGCAGGGTACACCCTGGATTGGACGCCAGTCTGTCGCATAATACGATGCATTTCACGTTTTTTCGTTTTTAAACTTCACCCTCTCTGTAAGTAGGCTAATGTGTGTAAGTTGTATGAAGTGTGAGTCTCGTGGCCGACACAAAGATGTCATCATGCATTATTTCTGCTATTTGCACTGTTCATAATTACGCTTTTATCAACATTGAAATGTTCCATTTCTTGGTTTCATACATGTCATTCAATAATCAATCACACTGCTGTCCTATTATTTACTCATGCATAAGAAATGACGTTTTCCATAGCAACGGGACGTCACTCTTACCTTACTTTTAGGGATTTTTCCTACGTAAAAGTAGGTCTTAGTGCGTTTGTGAATAGGTTTTAGACGAAAACACCCTACATAAGACCTTTTAGCGCGAGTTAGGAGTAACACCTAGCGGTAAGATAAGAGTCTTTGTGAATACGGCCCCAGATCCCTGCACTATAGTGTCGTCAATTTAACCAGGCTTCCAGGCAGAGTTTTTTGCCTCAAGCTATTTTTGGAATCGAGTAACTCGACGAATCGCTGCAGCCCTACAATGCATTGCATGTTTCCTCTCACCCTAGAGTCTCTGCTGTTTTCAGACATGGTGGACGAGGATTCTGGACTGTCAGGGGGAGAAGAATCAACTTGCAAGGATGACTCGTCCTCATCTTTTATTTCAGAGGGTGTTTGTAAAGGTGCCGCCTTAAAAGACCAGCAACACAGAAGGAAACACATGAACTGCATCAGATCATCGAAAATAACAAAAACGCTTAATTGCTAATTTCAGAGGAAACTGACATTAAACCTCTAAGTCAACTTTCTTACTCACAGGGTGCTTTGTTCTCTGCTCGTCTTCGTGTGTTTTACCAAACTCCTGTTCAAAGGAACCGGCCAGCTCATTGAATAGACCGACCTCCTCACAGTTCTTCAGGAAGCGTGTTGGGGTTGGGGTCTGGTCTGGAAAAACCAAAACATTAAATATTTGATGAGAAAAGAACTATATCCCTATTGCCACTGTTGTGCTTTTTTAAACTAACGTACAAACTGTTGAACTTGCCTGCAATAATAACAGAGTCTGTCCTGGCAGGACCAAATTTTAATGTCATTTCATGCTTGTGTTTGTGGACCGAGAGGTGATCTTCATTTGTGAATCTCTGCAACAGAAAACAGATTAAACCAGAGGAAACCAAAAGCATAAGATCAAAAACAAATCAACAATCCACTGAAACAAATGAATTCAAACTACTTGTCTATTTATTTATTATTTAAACATAAAAAACAGCAGCAGCTTAAAATGTAGATAATCCTGAAAAAACAATGATAGCGTTGTGTTTAGGGATCTCCCTGATCTGATCGTTTGATCGGAAATCGGCCCCGATCACATAGTTTCAGACTCGATCGAAATCGGGTGTTACCTCCCGATCAGGACTCATACATATGTACCTGTCAGTTTTTTAATTCCTCGTGGGTGGGGCTATTGTCTATCTCTACTCCTGTTCAATAGTGTTTATATTTTTATAACTTTAAATAATATGCAATCTAAACAAGCTCAACAGAGAGATACTTAATAAGGTGAGATTAAACAGTTGCAGTTAGAATCCACCTGCTGCATGTCCGTGTGTAATCAAACACATGATTGCTGCAGAAGTTTTTGTCATCAGGTTTAGGATTTTTACCTTGGACAGATGACTTCTCATGGGGGTTCAGGTGTATGTCTGGATTCTGCAAACTACGCTTCAACTGCAGAAAAAGCCGCGGGAGGAAAGAAGCAGCAGCAGGTGTTTGGCACATCATAGCGTGTCTAACCAACCAGAAAGGCTGCAGTCGCGCACCTAAGTGTCTCCCAGAAACTTGCAGTAAGCTCGCAGTCAGCCATACACCTTGTTTAAAGTGCCCAGGGATCTTTTGTTTAGTTGATTTATTTACCTGGAATCTGTGCCTGAAGTTGAAAATATCTGCGCATTTGCAAAACGTAGTCAGTTCATTTTAATCTGTAAAAATGACCGACAGCCTTCAGATTTTTCTCTCACCGTTCTAATAAACTGGTCAAATCCAGAAAACATTCAGTTAACATGCCCCCTGATATGTATATACACTCTAATTATTACGTTTATTTAAGCTGAGGTACTATTTTATAAAGACTTTTATGTATAAGCTACTTTTGCCCTAAAGTTCACAAGTGAATAATTTGTTATTTAATACTTGATTGTTTAAGCTACCCCACAGAAGTGCTCTGTTTGTTAACAGAATTGTTAAATGTAAAAATAAGGCGAATAAAAAAGGTAGCATCCTGGATCAGTTTCTCCGCTCTTCTTTATTCCTTTTTTTATGCATTACCTATAGAAGTATCGGATCGGGATACGGTATCGGCCGATCGTCAAAATCAAATAACTTGGACTCAGACTCGGGGGCAAAAAAACCTGATCGGGACATCCCTAGTTGTGTTTAATGATTACTGACAATATAAAGCAGTGACTTTCTCTAGAGAAGGATTCAATTTCGAAAATGTTCCTAGTCAACTGACTATTTATTGATATGATTTATTTTGGAACTGAACTGCAATTTAAATGTCTTTTTTATATTAACTTTAAAGCATGAGAAAGTTTTATACCAATGTTTTTTGATTGTATAAAAAGTAATTTTGATTGACAATATCAAACATAAAGAGTTACTTTAAGAAAGGACGCCTGGGACAGGACTTGAACCAGGAGCGGCCGCGTTGAGGACGAAAGCCTCGGTACATGGGGCGTCGCGCGGTGCAGTGGTTAGATTGATAGATAATATATATAATATTTTATATCACAACCAAGCTCTTTGGGGTCCGTCTCCATCAGTTGTCGAGTTAACAAAACATTTTTCGCATTTGACCCCTCCCCCCCCCTTTGCTAAACGGTGAGGGAAAAATCTGAAGGGTGTTGGTCATTTTCATGGATTAGTATTCAAACCCCTGACCACTTGTCGCAAATGCACCGACAAGTTTGAACGTCACACACAGAGTGGAGGTAAATAAAATCAATCAAAAAAGATTCCCATTAGAGCATCATCTCAGACCTAGACACCGTATTCAACGCATCTCGCTAACCTGGAGCTGACTGCGCGTTGAAGAGTTCCTGAAACTTTGCCGCGCATCTGTGGCTCCAACGGTGGCACAACACTGTATACAGACAGGCGGTGACAGATCACCGCAGTTTAACTACTGATGCGGAGTTCTGATCACTTAATTTCCATGATTTAAAAACTATGGCTGAAGTGGCGATTCAGCCCCCATTATCCACAAGCATTTCACAGCAGGCGAAATGTTCATAATACGTGTAGCTAGGGCTGGGTATCGTTTACAATTTTAAGAATCAATTCGATTCCGATTTGCAAGAATCGATTATCACGATCCGATTCAATCTGATCCAGTTTGATATGGATATGGGTCAGATCTATTAAAAACATTTGTTGAACTGCTATCTTAATTGTATGCCTGTAATTCAATGACTTAACACTGGGTGAGTAAAAGTTTACCAGGAAAAAAACTGTATTAACATTTTCAGAACTAAGCCTTAAAACAGATGTCTGGTTTTATAATTCACATTTTAGCTGCAAATAAGTGCAAACATGTTAAACAATTAAACCGTTTTTTTTTTACTTGTGAATCGATTCAATTCTTAGAGTTTTTTATAAGATTCCATTTTTTTCAGCACAGCTCTACATGTAGTTTATTAATCTGTATGATCTATGATGGCACAACGTGGATTCACTGTTTGGTATGTTCTGATTTAATATAAACTAAAATGAATGAAAATGAACTACTGAATGTCATCATAAAAAACCATGGAAACCAAATAGCTTATTATGACAACTTTTTTTTTTACCCAGTCAGTCAAAATAACAGACAATAAAAGATTGTAACAATCTATGGTCTGTATCTGCTTTGCACATGTTAAGGCAGATATATTATCCCAAGGCTCAATTAGATTGGATAAAGAGAAAGTGTGAAAAAACATCTTTTTAGTTTAATATAGTTCTGAACTGGGCCATTCTAACACACAATTATGATTTGATTGAAACATTTATGTTGTAGCTCTGGCTTTATGTTTGAGGTTGTTCTACTGGACGGTGAAACCTCCACTTCAGTCTCAAATCTTCTGCAACCTCTAAAAGGTTTTCTACTAGAAATATCCTGTGTTTTTAAGCCACATAAACAACCTGCTCCTTGTCCGCACTAAGGGATAGCATGCCCGCAGCACAATACTGCCCCTTCCTTGGAGGGTTTAGGGTTTTGTGTAGCATGAAATGCATAATGTAAGGATGAAAACTGAGAAAAAAATAATAATTTGTGGTCTCAAATGTGTGGCACTACTTTGACTAATTCAACCTTCTCTTGCTGCATGTAAATGCGAGGCTTGTGACACACTTTAAATGAAACATAAGATGTCCATCTTTGAACTTTGGCCTTCTTTTGCCACTATTCCGAAAAAAGACACATTTGTGGTTACACAAGTAACATGTTTCTTCTAAAAAACATTCTCCTACCCAAGATGTGCATTTCTGCTTCTCTTTTCAGAGTTAAATTAAAGGGCCTCTTGATTGTTTCTCTGATGGATGTGCTTCTTCTTTGGCCTGTCATGTCAGGTGGGTGGCCATGTCTTGTTTTATAATCACAATTTTGCACAACCTTGTGTTGGTCTATTATGCAAAATCCAGATAAAATACGTTGAAGTTTGTGGATGTACTTTGAAAAATAGGGGAAGATTTCGCAGAGTACGAATACTTTTTGAAATGGTCTATCAATTATCTCAGCGAGCTATGCTGAAAGCAATGTCCTTTCCTTCTAGAAGCTTCTAGCTCTGTTTAATAAAATATTTCCACAGCTCTAAATGTAAAAAAAAACCTCTTCACTTCCGTAACAAAGGGAAGAAGCTTAAGGGAAGTAGGAACAAGGGAACATTTGTGTGTAAGGCTGTGATGATCGGTATTCACATGAGACAGCTGCTAAAAAGTCACACTGAATTTTGCCCTTTTCTATTCAGGTGTTTGTCATTCCAACCATTCATTTTCACACTTTTCCAGTTAGATCTTCTGCCACGAGAGGTTTCGTACCATTAACATCAGTATCGGCCGACGCTGGTCATTTTTTTAACTTATCAATATTGGTCAGAGAAGCAATACTCTGCCAATATTAGCAAGTGATGTTTATTCCGATCTCGTTGCCGTCTGTGTCAGGAGGGGAGGTGGCTGGACATGGCTCGGCCATGAGCATATGTATACGATGTGAAAATATGGTTTTATTAAAACCATTTAATAATATTTACCAGGAGAAGGTTGGTTAGTCGTATTTTGTTTATTTCAGAAGGTCCTACTGTGTAGAAGCAAGGGGTCCAAACATGGGTAGAAACGACAAGCAACTGAAGCAAGAGTAACATCAAGTTTTCAGAAAATAATATGCAACTAAATCCAACTATGTGTGATACAAAAAGAAATCCCCACAAAAACACAAAACTACCACGGAAAACAGAATGTAGGCAACTGTTTTAAGTGCATGAGAACAAAAAAATGTTTCAATGGTACAAAAAGGAAGCAGGAAGAGGCTAAACCAAAGTGTGTAGGTATTCTAGGAGGTGAAATTACCCAGAGCTAGTCTACTCAAAGGCCTACGAATATTTGCTAATGTAAAGGAAGAAATTATAGTTATTTCTGTAGTAAAAGGGTAGAATGCAAGGAAAGTAGGGATGGGCGTTATCTTATCGTTTGCAATATATAGTTGAAAATTCTCCTCTCAATAAAAAAATCGTCTCCTTGCGATAATAACGATAAGTCTAGTTGATGGCGTAGTTTTGTTCAGACCCAATTCACTGTTCACGTGCGGAGTGAAAGCAAGCATGGCGGAAGGCGTGAGGAACTTCTTGTAAAGCGAGGAGCTACCTCCACAATTTGGAACTGGATTGGCTACAAAAAAATAAGGTGAGGAAACTACCGTTATATGCAAAGTTTTCAGAAAAATTGTGGTTACAAAAGTGAAAATACATCCTATTTGTTCCACCATCTCAAACACAAACCAGAGTATGACGAATATATGAAGATACGCGAGGCGATGGAGGCGTCAAGTACAAGTGGACCCGTGGGTAAGAAAATTCCCACCCAGATTAAAATTTCCAACGCTTTTGCTAATTAGCAAAGTAAATGTGTCGAACTGATGGAAGCAGTGGCGTTTTGTTAGACAAAAGACATGCTGCCATTCCAAATTGTAGAAAAATAAGGATTCAAGCAAATGATCCATAAGTTGGACCCAAAATACAAAAAATCCTCAAGGAAGTACTTTGGCAAAACAGCCCTGCCAGTGAGGTATGAGGAATGTCGAGGTAAGGTAAAAACATCACTGTCTACGGCGGATTTTGATGATTCAACTGCAGATATGTGGAGTAGCAGAGCGACTGAGCTGTACTTTAGCCATACATTGTTGTTGTGTGATGTTTTACAGCAGTCACTGGAACACAACTTAAACATAACATATTCTGGTATTTTACAGAAGAAAATGTAATATCATCATTTGTATCGTTATTGCAATAAATGCCTAAAATTATGGTGATAACGTTTTTAGGCTATATCACCAATGCCTAAAGGAAAGGATCACATTCTTATTACGGTCGCTGTGTTAGAGAAATTTTACCTGCCCACATCCAGGGGCCGTGCAGACAAAGGGTCGATCATCCCCCATCTCAAACAACGTTCTGTAAGAGAGAGCAAGAAAAAACAACCAATGGCTTTTTAGGTCTAAATCGGTGTAAACCAATACCAGAAGCCTGTTTCTTTTCACTTTTGCAATCTTGTGAATTCTTTTTTTTTTTCATTAAGTGTAAGCAAGATCTGCATTTTATTGAGGAATGGTAAAGAGAATAGTTAGGATTTCAATTAATTACAAGAAGCGTGTTGATTATGTTATATAAAAAAGATGAAATCCTAGAATCTTTGGAATAACTTGAAACCTAGGCAAAATCTCTCAAGCATCAGGCAAACAACAAGATCAAGCATAACAATAGGACCTCAAATTCAATGTTTTCAAAGCGGAAATAATCGCAGGCTAAGGGATTTGATGAAGTTTGAAACGGTCCAAAACGTGATGGCTAGACTGCTTCAGAATATCTCCATCTGGTAAAACGGATAAAGGGCTATTGATGAAGATGGAGGACGAAGTCGGGCCAGTTGTCTGATCCAACAGAGGAACTACTGGAGCTGAAACTTTAGAAGTAGCTAAAAAATACAAACACTTTATCTCACTTTGCTACAAACACAGCAGGGTTGTATACCTGCAGTCAGACCAGTCAGAATGTTCATGGTGACCCCATCTACTGCTGAAACAACTAACCAAGATCTTGTGAGCATCTTATGCAGGCTACACATGGCACCACAACACTAAGTAAAATGTGCAACATCAACAGAGGCAGATGGATGCTTTAAGTAATATTCAGCTGGGGTAAAAATTTATTTAGCCACCCTGGTAGATCTTACTTTGACACATACCAATAAGGCATTATTGCAGACCATGATCACCCTTTAATTGAAAATGGCATTTTCTGACATCTGTTGCCTCTTTCAGTAGCATGATACACCTTACCACGAAGCAAAAAAAGCATTCCCCTGATTACCCAGATCTTAATCCATCTGACTATCTCTGAAGATTCCTGCCTGATCCTGATGGATCTGCAGCATTCTAGAGGCAGATACCATAGCCCACCTTCAGGGGTCCAGCGGACTCCATCCTTTGACTGATCAAAGCTGTTTTTTGGGGACTAACACACTGTAAAATTCTTACACCTGCTTGTTTGTATGATTTTATGTCATTTACCATGCGGTTAGTGGTAAATTTGAACTGTGTTGTCTGGGTCAATAGGTCAAAGCTGATCACACAAAGGAAATGCACATTGCATCTGTTGAGAATGAATACCTGTGAGAACACCGGGAATCCTCTGACCTCACCTATGGCTGAAAACGCTTGAACTGGTCACCCCAACAACTGGTCAGAAAGGAGGGACACACAGGCCGAGCAATGTCGGCCTATCTGAATATTTTTGCTTTGAACTCCGTGGTGGATGATCAGGGGCGAAACATTCAACGACGATGAAGCACAACCAAGCATACAACCCCCTCTGCAGTGTCATCGAGTCAGTCAGCACTGACCGATTTCACTAACTTATGAAATAAACCTGTTTAGTTTCGGACAGCAGACAAATCGGGCGATACAGGGCATAATCTTTGCTTGCTTTGACTTTCTCAAAGATGTTCCGCAATGTATCATGCCCTCACCGCATTTATCGCGTTTACTCAAACCAAACGCGGCAATAGAGAGACTATAAAGAATAGCGCTCAATAACCAGAAATAATTACAGAGCCATACTCTTCTAAAAACATCCATATTTTTAAACACACTAGTGAGCTAGCTGTGTTCGTGCTAACTGCTAGGCGAAGCTCCATTAGCTTCACTTGGAGAATTTACACTACACGTTAGCAGGCTAATGCTAGCAATATCTGGGGTTATAAACTCCTGTGTAGAAGTAAGAATGAATTATGCTTCACGGAGACGGACAATGGGAGCTCCGCTTATTTGCGATATGTAATGTTACATGATATTAAAAGCGTCCAAACTCACCGGACGTTTAAAGTGCCTCTTCACTCCCCCTCCCTGCTTCGGACAGCGCTGCTGCTGCCTGGCCGTTGTTGACACTCTGACACTTGCTTTAGCCAAATCTCGCGATACCTAGAGATCAGTGTTACGTAACAGGGCTGATCTGTTGGGAAAGTGTAATTTCAGCGCACAATTCTACAGTAACGATTTTAAAGCTTCGGATTTTGCTGCTAGGTGATATTTTATTGGTTGAACATCTTATGAATATTGTATGATTGTTAAGCAGTGATAAAATTAAAATATGTCTGGTGAAGATAAACGTGCAGTCACTGGTTACATAATCTTTAAAGCCATTTCCGGGAGTTTACTTGGCAAGATTATATGGTTCAACATTGTAATAAAACCCAATTTATTATACAAACACACAAACCTCAAAATCGCAATGAAAGCATTTTATTTATTTTTTTACACAATATTTACTTCATAAACCAGTGTATGATTGGTTGAAAATGAAATTAACAAGGTGAGTCTTCTCAATAAGAGTTTAGTCTTCTCATCTGACCTAAATATGATTCCAATAAAGACTTGAGCTGGAATGAGTACAATCACCCATGATTAACTTTATACCATCTGACAATGAACCAGGCAATCTTGCTATAGTTGGTAAGCATCTTTTCTGCTGAAATATGAACTAGTAAAGGCACAGATTTGGGGGAAAAAATCATGCTTTCAAACATCCACAACCAAGTAAAAATAAAAATGTTATAATCTTGACCAGTTTCTCTAATTTTGAGCAATTACATAAAAAAATAAAATAAAAGCACAAAAATAGCATTTTACCTTCCCCAAACATCTTTTAAGAGACTCCAGAGTAAATGAAATGCATTTCATCAACCACCTCCAAAAGTATGTCGTTTTCACTGCCGAGACATAATCCAACCCATTTACTTGAAATAGATCAGTGAAAATGATTCTTAGACCCTGAATCAAGCGATAACAGCGTATACATGAATATACTCAACAATTACAACCTTGAACACAAATCTCTAATGTATCATAAAATACATAAAATATGTAGAGTGCCACAACCCCCCCAAAGCTAACCAGTAGTTGCAGACCCATAGATGTCATTCACAGCCTTTTCATCTAAGCATACAAAAGCAAACTATTAGCATCAGTTCAAAGACACAAACTGGTAAAAAAAAAAAAAAAGACTTTAAAAATTGAGTTGAAAAACAACTTTTCCTTAAGGTCCCATTGATAAAAGTGCAACATCACTGACAAGAACCATAGAAGCTTGATAACAAAAGCAGTTTGGAAAACATGAATATACCAAATTATTCATTTTTAAATATTACCATATATGTATGCAACCATTCAAGGTAAAATTGAAATATTTAGAAAATCTGAAGAAAAAAAAATTTCCTCAATATGAATCTAATAGATAATTTTTTTTTTGGCAAACAAATTTTATGGTCATTCAAAAAAATATATATATATATATTTATAATACTGAGGAAATAGAAGAAAAACCTTCACCGAATAAAGTTTTCTAAAACAAGATGGAGTTCAGCAATTGAAGAAGAGAAAAAATGATCTAGTCTGAAGAGAAAACAAATCAAATAAAAGTTAGATAACACAGGGTGCCAAAAGAAAGGGAGTTTTTTGGAAACCTATGGACAAAAAAAGCTACTTCAACGCTACATTATTGGCCACACCATCTTACGCTGACCATTAATGTTTAATAATAAATGTCAAAATGCATTGTCAAAGAATACAAACAAAAAGTACATTCAACATTATTACCTAGATAGGGAACTAGATCCTTTGCCTCAACTAACAAGAGCTAAAGTTTAATCATTTTATTTCTAGTATTACACCGTGTTAGGCTTTTTTTAAAGTAAGAAATAGATTCTTCACAATTATTCAAGCACTAAAACAGGTCCAACAGAGACCCTATTCCAAATGTTAGCAATATTAAATATTTACAACACTAAAGGAAAAATGGTAAAACCCCCCAAAACGTACATGAAATCGTTTTCTAAATCACCAGCACGATTTAAAAATCATAAGGTCAAAAATATTGTTATGCTCAAGCTTTAAAAAGTTAACAACTTCCCTATGCATCTGCTCAGGACTCAGCAAGTACCATAACATGGTCAAAAATTCCAGGTTTAAAAAAACAAAACAGCTAAATGAGCTGCACAACAATAAGTTGTGGCTTCTTCTCAACTGTGTACAAACTATGTTAAAAGTTTTTAAAAAAGCAATAAAAAAAAAAAGAAAACCAAACAAGGAAAAGGCCCAACCCAGCTCTCCCACCTACACTCAATCTGCAGAGGGTTTCATAACTTTGGACGATTACATTAAATCATTGTAATCCATGATATTCAGGATCACTGATGAAATGAAGCCACAGTCAATTTTTAAAGCTTTCAGAACTTGAGGTTCTCAAAGGTAAGCGCTCCGTGTCGTTTCATCCCTCATTTTAATGCCTGTCATAGTCCATGAAGGCAATTTCTTCGGCAAGAGAAAATCTGAAGAGTTGCCTCAAATTATAATGCATCGGACTGCGAAAGAGGAGCTCCTGCAGTAAGATCCACAAATTGCCAGATCAGAGGAAAAGCCAAAAAGTACGACAAAAGATCTTTGACAACACATTGCTTATCTGTACAAGTACTGCCATAACACACCTGGGACTCAAAAGTAAAAAATTATTCTGCATTTAACCTCTATGGGGCATAATTTAGCACTTAGCCTTGAACTCTGTTGTAATACACATCTTCCTTTAAGGAATATCGACTTAAAGTCTGAGTAATTGTAGACATCACATTTCTTTGACAAAACCTGTCAAAAATATATTTATCTGTATTTACATATTCACAATTTTTAAATAAAGTCTGTCAATTTTTAATTTAGTGGTTTTGCTGAAGTGGGGGTATGTTCTGCTCTTTGCCACTGTGTTTGGGACCCCGGTGGGGGGAAAACCTCTTTCCAGCATTCAGGCCCCTCTGATGCTCCCGGATCTTCATCGCAGAACCCTTTGGTCTGGCGTGGCCGGGTGCTCCTCTGAACGTGCGTGATGGTTGTCGAGGAGGTTTGTCTCCAACTCTCTCGGGACTGTTTTTGGAGTTCAGCTGGGGCTCCTTGACAGTATTGACCTTGAGCTCCTTCAGAGGAGTGTTGGGTGAAGTGGTAGGAGTGGAGGGGGTGGGCATCTCTGCTAGTGGTGGGTCTCTGGCTGGCCTCTGGCACACCTCTGCATAGCTAAGCTTTTTTGGTCCCTGCTTAGAATAAGAATAAAGAAAAAGTTTGGTAAACCTTCAACCAGGCAAATAAAATCAACTGAAGCATAGGTGTGAGGGAATAAGATCGTTACATTTGGAAATCAGTCCTACCTGTTCTTGTTCCGATGTTGACGAAGGTTTTTCAGCAGGAACACTTTTGCTGCACGTGTCGGGGCCGTGCTCTGGAGTGGTTTTAGAATCAGGTTCAGTGGATATTGAGACGTTTCCTTGTACAGCAGCTGGTTCGGTTGTATCTCCTTTTGTTACTGCTGGACTAAAATGCAATATAAAAAAAAAGATTATGACTTGTTCTTTTCAATACAATTTAATTATTACTCTGGATTGACACCATTTACCTCGGTGCTGGTGGTGTTGCCGTTTGTGCCTCAACCACAGGAGGTTTAGCAGGGAGGGAGGTACTTTCAGAGTCTCTAGAGTTTTGGATCAAGCTGTTCTCCTGATTTGCTTGCTAAAATAAGTTTTAAATAAATAAAAAAAATTATAAAGATGAAGTACAACCATGCAATGAAACCCTTCTTTAAAGTATAAATGTTATGATAATAGTTAGTCACCTTGCTTGGAAGCTTTACACCACGGACCACATCAGAGAGGCGGACTTCAGTCACAGTTTCTCCCTGAACAGGCGCTACAGATCCTGGCAAAGGGGGAAAACTAGAAGCTGCCAGATCAAAGTTAGGAGGGGCTGCCTTGACCTCCATCAGAGGGACGGGTTTCTGTTTTTGCAATAAAAAAACAACCCAAAAAACATGTATAAACAAAGATTTCAATCAAGTGAATGTATTGAGAATACTTTAAACACAGAAAATTTTGAGTAAAATCAAAAAAGGGGAGAAATGCTTACCATATTCTGATCATCTTCTCTTTTCCTTCTCATGCCTCTGTGGCCATTTCTCCTATTTCAAAAATTAAGAGTAGAAGGTAAAAAATACAATACATTCACACATACAATCAAAATTTGCAATAGCTTGTATATCAAGTAGAAACAAACAATGAAAGTCAAACTTATGTTGGATTTTTTTTTTTTTTTGTATTTTTAAAAATTACAAGTAAAAAAGCTAGTTCTAGAGCTTCCATAAACGGTCACTGCATTGCACCTTTTTACATTTTGGTGGGGAATGCTAACATCTAAATGTTTGTTGCAACATTAAAGCATTAGCTGACCTGTCTCGTCCAGCCCGGCTCTGATCACCACTGGATATGGAGGACGGTGAAGAAGTCTCTTTAGTGTTGAAGGAAGATAAAGAGGGCAACTGTGATGCAATACTGGACAGAGTCCTTAGCGCCTGGAAGTCCTGTGTACTCATGGGGCCAGAGATGCCATCCAACATAGTCCCTGGAGCCAAGTTAGAAGAAATAGGAGCTCCTAGTCTAGGATGACCTCTCACGTGGTTCCTGGGGCACAAACGACTTTGTTTAATTTGTAAAAGTGAAAAGAAAATGTTCAAAATAAATTATTTCCAAAAGTAATAAGAAAAATATTAAGCCAATGTATATTTTAAAAAAAGTATACAGGTATTTCGACACTTAAGAACAAAATAATTAAAGGGGTCTAAATACATGACTAAACAACTCCCCTTTTAAGAATAAAATTACACAAAAAATGGTTGTATTGACAAAGCTGTTTGAAAAGGAGCACTCATAAGGTATAAAAGAGGAACAAACAATCCGCTAACGTTTGATTACACAAAATTAAACTGAGAAGTCAATGTCGAAAAAAAGTTTGATGCAATGTGTATCAGATAAAATTCCTGTAAGGCTTTAATTTTTGCTTTTGGCATTCAGAAGATTCCACACAGCTATTTAAGGATTGATATAACCCTATTTGTTGCTTAAACCAGTCATCATCAAGCTCAAAATTAAGAATGATGAAGCTTCAAGCTTAAAAGACAAAAACCAGCTATCAAAATAATTTCTCTGATGACAAAAGTTAAATCCCAGACATTAAATATTTGTATCATAATTTGCAGGTACCTGTTCCTGCCAACAGGACGATGGCCACTGATGGAGTTACAGTTTGGTTTGAAGTTCCCTGCATTGTTGTATCCATTCACAAATCCAGCATTGGGGAAGGGTGCCTGTAACAATAAAAAAAAAAGAAGAGTATCTACCTAATTCACATAATAAAATCTCTCTCCAATTTGCTGTTCAGAACATCTACTGTATTAATGAAAGAGACTAAATAACACCAACTGGTTCAGAGATCATTGTGACTTTAAATGAGAAGTTCATATTAAAGTTTTTATATGAAGCAACTCTAAAAAGAAATACCATAAAAAGAAATTAATAGTTCTCACCAGTGGTGTTTCAAAGTGTGGCACAACCGAAGGGCTCCAGGTAGGAGACACCACGGGATAGATGGGAAATTCCTGCTGAGGGCTGTACACCTGTTGCATGTACACTGGAGACACATACTGGGCCTGAGGTTGAGCAGGCTGCTGGTAAACTCCGGATTCCATGCTGTAGAAGCCATTCTTCCCAAAGAATGTGTTTTTGGCTTTAATGCGAGCCTACAGAGACGGCAATCATTTAAGACTTTTTAACAGACAAGACAACTTGGTGATAATTTATAACAATTAATGTTATTGCTTTTCGGTGGTTTAATCCCCTCAGATCTCATAATCTCACGGTCATAAGGCCATAAAACACTGCACTAACAAGGGGGAGAGAAGGAGGAGGATGTGAGGAGAAAAAGGTGAAGGATAAGAAGAAAATGAGTGAGGATGGGATGAAGGCAGAGATTAAGATTTAAGTAGAGTAAATGAAAGGTCCTCCTGGATAGACAGTGCATATGGGTCCTTCCAAGCGCGATACTGATCATCACAGGGGCATACAGAGGGCTTGCAGGAGGAGTCATTTACCTTAAACATTTCCACGTTAAAAATATATATTTTTTTAAAGTAATTTGTTGGAAATGGAAGTGACAGATAAACAAAAATGAGTACATTTGCCTTTTCCCCTACATGGTTAATAGAAAGCTGTGTACAAGAGCTCTTCTCATTACCAGCCTTCATAGTCAATAATCATCCTGTTAACTAGGGCTGCGACAACGAAAAATTAAAATTCCGATGATAAAAAGCGTTGGCAACGTCGTCTTATTTGTAGGGCTGTCGACGTTAGTCATTTAGTCGACTCGTTGTTGCAGTCTTGGCCGGGTGACATTCTCATTGGTCAACCAGCTTCATATCTTTAATTTTTTTCCACCAATAAAGAAATTTTAATTGATTTACTCTAATATTTATTCCTTTATAAGCATTGTTATGATTGTATTTTTTAGGGACATTTTTTTTCTGTTTTAAAACACCTAGATCAGCAGGAACAAAAGTTATTTTTTATGCATTATTGATGTTTTTCATTGTTTTATAAATGCTATAAGAATATATTTTAATAAGGGTTTAATCAAAAAGCAAAACATTGCATCTTTTTTTCATTGACTAAGTGTTGGGCAGGATAGGACTTTGCTCGACTACAGCCCTATTTATTTGGTCGCCGGCCGAGCTACTTTATAAAAAAATTGTTTCTGTGCAACCTTTATTTAACAGTCAACACGAGCAACTCCTCAAAGAGGCTATAGGCTGCAGCGGAGCATTGCAGGAGCAGGTAGGCCTAACAAAATAGAAATATTAAAAGTTTGGGGGCAGTTTACCTTAAACAATGCAAAGGCGTTTGTTACCGGCAACATTTGTAAGTTAGACCTTGCATAGCACAGGGTTACGACGGTGATGATCTTAAACGCAAGCATGTTGGAGTTATCAACGAGGAAGGAGAGCGCTCAGTGAGTAAGTTGAGAAAAACCGTTACTTTTGAAGTGAGGAATCGTAACGTCTCTGCAAGAGAAGTCTGTGAAAGTTGGTGCATTTCTAGTCGCCACCCAGCTCGTCACGCATGGCAAGACAAACAAACAGTGAGCAGCATACATTAATTACATCGATTGACCAAGCAGATATTCTGTTTATTTTAGCATTTGCACTTGTAAGCTAAGCTATGATTATGTTATCATGTATTTGGTTATGCATGACGGTGGATAATGTGTGAGTTAGGCCTGTTATGCTACCTGTTTTTATGTTTGATTTATGGTAAATTTGTCCTTAAAGAACTATGACAAAGCAAAGCCATGTAAAACAAGTTTTTATTCTTTATTTGATATTTCAATAGCTGTAGGATATCTGAGCTGGGAGCATGTTGTGAGGTTTTGATTTTAATGTGAATTTGTTATGTTTCTAATAGCCTAGGGTCACTTTTAAGCAACACAAATACCTCTTGGTGTTGGTAATGTGGCACATTTGTCCTTACAGCACTTTGATGAGGCATAGCCTTTTAAAACGATTTCTCTTGTATTGTTTATTTACTATTTCCACGGCTGTAAGACATTTAAGGCGGAAACATGTTTTGTATGATATTGAACTGTTTCCTAATAATGTTCTGTTGTTAAATAAAGTGAAGGAAGGAGAGAAAAAATGTTTGTATAGCACTTTGAAATTTCCCCTCTAATCCGATAATCCAGATAATAGTTTGTGTTGTGTCCTATTGTCAACAGCTTCTAAAACATGAGCTGTGGATCTCAGCAGCCTGTCCAGGGTTCCCAAGGTCCTCTTGGCTGCTTCTCACAATAATGCTCTTCTTACCCGACTGATCAGTCAATCTTCCAACACCCAGTCTGGAATATTGTTTCACCATCTAACCCTGCTTTAAACATCTCCAAACAGATGGACTCAATTAACAAACTGGGTTACACAAGTGTGTTGGCTTAGTTTTTGTAATCTCAGTAGAATACACTGAAGCACATGGTTGTATTGTGACAACTATAGAAAGGTACAATGCATCATAGAATGGAGCTTTTTATATTTTTGCTTCCTTGTATTTTTTTACCTGCTCGTCCTTAAATTTTAATATAATTACTGTCTTGATTATCGTCTTACTGTAATTGCTTTCTTGTATTTTAATCAAATTGATTTATGCTGTGTTCCAACTTTAATCGTCTAAAGCACCTTGAATTGCCTTGTGTTGAAAAGTGTGCTATACAAATAAAATTCCCTTGCCTTTTATAAATCTCATTTGATTTGTTGTGGAAGAAAACAAGGGGAAAAGAGATCTACAAATTGCACAAGATTCACATCACAATGTGAGAAACATAACTCAGGCATTTCTTTTTGACTCTTGACAAATGCTGGCAAAGGACCTCCTCACTTTATCAGGTTTTTACCCAAATACAACCCAAGGTAAACCCGTGGCTAAATCTAACAAGCCTTGCCATGAGGACATTTGTGTGACAGATTAACCACCCAGAGATGTGAGTTTGGAATCTGAGTTTTAAACTTAGTAATGTCAATTATTTCGTTTCTTTTACCATAATGGGTTTCCCCTGGAAAATTTTCACTTCCTCTCGTAGGTATCTATATGCCTGAATAAGAAAGGAGAAAAAAAAAGAAGAAAAAAGGAACAAAATTTAACCAAACAGCCAATTCAGGTTTTTAGTGTAGTTCAGAATTCTTGCAACAATGTTGCAAGATGTTCAAAATTTTAAAAATCAAATAAATTTCATATCAACACTTTTTCCAATAAACTCTAAAGCCAAAAACAGTAGCCTGTTAAAATGCTGAGTACAAACAAAGCATTTATGCCATGAGAAAAACAAAAAGAGTAAAACTTAATCAAAAAATAAAATAAAATTGAGATACATCATCATTAATAAGTAAGCATACCTGCAGGGCATCCATGTCTGACTGAAATGTTATGTACCAGTTGTTGTTGTGAGCAAACTCAACACCCAAAACCTTTGGACAGTTTTCACTCTTGAAAAGATCCTCTACTTCCTGACAACGAAAAAGAAGCCAAACAATGAATTGAATCTCTATCCAGGCAAACTAAGCAAGATCTGCCATTTTCCATCTATGAGTTCCAAGTACTATCTAAAATCAAGTGGAAAGTAAGTAGTCATCTGGTAACACTTAGCAGGATTTACAGTTTATTTACACAATCCAGAAAACTACTCAATGTGCAGTATTGGGTAATCTTTACCTCAACTGGTGTAGTCTCTGGCACTTCCCTTAAAATAATGATGCAGCGGCTGTGGTTAGGTCGAACTTTCTCACCCGCATCATCAACTTGCACTAAAGGAGAAGCTGTAAAGAAAAAAGACATAAGCTTTAAGCGAAAAAAACCCAACATATTATAGATTTTAATATCCAAATATAGCTGCCTATTAAAACCACAATGCAAACTGATCTCGCTTTGTTGCTAAATAAACAACATTATTTTACCTTTTAAAAGATAAATATTTATTTTTGAGTACGTCTCTTAAAATTATGTTTAAAAGAGCAGATAGTAAAAAAAGCTGAAAATAGTAAAACCTGTGTTGCAAATCATACTTTATGATATATTAAAAGTTGTTTTAGGACTAAATTGAGACACATAACATATCCACTGTAGTGGAGAATCGGGCAAGTTAACGATGTAGCTCTAAACAGATTTTTTGTCCAACTCAAACACTGTTGTGATGCCATATTTTGTGACATTACCAGTAGTGTGTAATTCAAGTCATGATACAAGTCTGCCTTTTATAATGCATTAATTCTCTGTTCTCAGTTTAAAGGCTATATAGAAAATCAAATTTGGGGCCCAACACCCATTGTTAACACCAGGCCCCTCGTTCCTTATCTGGTGACAAAGCAAGCAAGCTTTCTTGTTCGTTCAATGGCAGATTAGCAGGGTGGAAGTGACAAAGGGAAGAAAATGTCTATCAATGGTCAGCATAAAATACAGAGCATCTCTCATGTTAATTCATGTTTACTCCATCATTAATAGCTGACATCAATTGTGCAATACAAGAAGAAAGGGATAAAACACTTAGTTTGTGCATAGACTGAAAGTCATTGTATAAAGCTTAATGTGATGTTTTCCTAATACTACATCTTAATTAGAGCTCCAAAACAGTCACAGTTTCAACACTGATATAAAAACAGACAACTAGCCCTCAGTTTTTGGTAAGTTAATATATTTCAGGGGACATGCATTATGCAATTTTAAACCAGCAACTTACTACAACCCACCTAATTTACCCAAATACACAAAATGTCTATTAAACTAAAGCTTGTGTGCTATGCACTGGCTGAAATGCCATTTAAAATACTCTGCAGACCAAGAAAAAGTTTGTTGACAACGCTCGACTTCCTTACGCAAGTTCTGCACGAAATAGGCAGTTACACGATTGCATATTTTCTGCTACTCCTTGTGTTTTTCCACTCACTTTCTTAATGTTACAGTTACACACTTTTAGCTCCATACATCAACATCTTATCTAGGAAGTGTTTATGTTAATTACAAATAGTAGGGAAGCACAGGTACCTCTCAATACTTCTAGAATTAGCTCAATATCAGTGGTGAGTGCTTTGATGTCCTCCATGCAGGCAACAGTCCAAATAGGAATAAATTGATCATTGTCCATCTGGGATATCAGGTACATATCCTTAGAAAGATTCTCCCTGAAAAATATAACATTTTATATTGTTCATTTTCTTTTAAATGCATTGATTATTAATATATGGTGAGAATATGCTGAATAATGTCAAAATGAAAAACAATGACTTCTCTTAGGACAAAGCCCTTAGAGGAATATACATCGTTCCTTACAGTTACATCATAGTCATTATGTGTAGTCCCTTATTCTTTAAGCCATTTACCTATACATGCAAATCTTTAACTGAGGCAATCAGTAGGGCTTACCTAGAAAAGCAGAACTCCAGTCTTTTCTTCAATGACTCCCGTAAGCTCTCTTCACTCACTACTTCTTCTTTAGACAGTTCAGTGTCTACAGCAGAATCTTCAGGTGCATCGAAGACCAAATACCCCAAGTCCGGATGCTCCACATCGTCGCATGTGGAGTACTCATCAGGGCTAGTCGGGTAGTCCATAGAGTATCCTTTATTCTCCAAAGAGAGAACGTCTGAAAAATCTAATGCAGGAAGGAAAGCGTTGGAAAGGTTGGGAAATTACTGGTGTGTTTGCAGACCTGAATAATCCATCGAAGGAGTCACGAAGTGAATTCACCCCAGACACTTGGGGCAAAGAGTTAACATTTCTTCATATGCTTCGTTTACTCATATTTATCAGCAAATATTATGTATCAACCTGATAAAGCAACTTTTTTTCAGTGCCACGCTCACAAAAGAGACCGATAAACTGTGTTGTCAAAGAAACTGATACCAAACAACACCCATACCATCAGTCATCTCAGCAGGGGAAGAGTTGGTAGGCAGCCAAGAAGAATCCTCTGATACATCTGAGATGTCATTTTGTTGGGCTGGGATCTCCTGCCACACTTTGGCGTTGGGGTTAAGACTTGTTCCCTTGGTGGTAACCTGCATAGTAAAGAAGAGCATAATAGGCATCAAACTAGTTAAATTTAGTAGAGGCTTTCAAATGAACCCAAAACAACTTTACCATTCTACTCTTCATAGAGCAACACTGGTAAAATAAACTGATACTAGCTGCTTAAATACTTGGATTGTTTGCTTTAGATTACAGATGGTTGACAAACTGCCTGTCTTTCCAAAAAAAAAATAGAGTACGCTTTTCTTTAAAGCTAAGGAAAGGTAGAGAATGTTTTTCAGATGGATGACTGGCAGCCAGCAGAGCAGGTGGAGGATGAGCAGCACTGAACTACAATGCTTCATACAAACATCACTCTTATTTGGAATACCAATAAATACTTCAAAACTTTTTTTTTGTCACACTGCTCATATGGTTGAGTTTTGCAGCCATACTTCTATTACCGGTAGGTGTTTTTAAGGGTTTGAGTTAATAGCCGAAAACTTTAAACATGTTTTAAAAATCAAATATGTCCGGGTTTACTTTTGTGCGATACTAATTGTATAAATAAGTAACCAGAAAAGCAGACAATTTGAACTTTTCCTAACATTTACCTTTTGTAATTTAAAATGCCATCTTTATTGTAAGAGAATGTGTGTTTTATGGAAAAAGATTTTAATATTTTATGCATTTCGCACAATAAACGTAATTAAAATTTGTATTCTACGCTTTTTTAAGTAGTTGGTCTGCTGCAATGTATCTGGAAAGTGAGAATGTCCATAATCTGCCGTATTTTTGACATATTTAAAGAATAAATCACAATATAGATTTAAGACCATATCGCCCAACACAAGGCTTGACGTTGCTGTGGTATGAAATTATGTGTAGCTAGACAGGAAGAATGGGAGACAAATGTGGTGAATATAGTATGTGTGTGACAAGTGTATTTCCAAAAAGACAGAAGAGTTTTTCAACTTTTTCTGTTTTGTCACAATACCAGTAAATATCTTGAATGTTTTCTTCCATTTAATTACATATTTTGATACCACTATAGAGAAAGTTTTGCATATTCCAACAATGATTTCAGATCTGCACAAATTCTGAGAGATCAAACTTTGAATACAAGAATCTGAGTCTACTGGAGTACTAATGTAGGATCAATAGATTAGATTACGGGCTGCCTTCTTGAAAGTTTTATTGACAAATGGTGAAATACGCTCAAAGAAGTTCAGCAATCTTGCGTCAAACATAATCTTGTTTCATCAAAGAGGGACATTTAATAAATATACCACATCCAATCCAGTGAATGAAATAACTGGATCCGCAAATCCATCTTTACACAGACACACAACCCTAAAATTTAATTGGTTTGCTTCACTCTTCTCCGCCCCTCTGTGGTCACATGGATCAATACACTGAGCTCTGGCTGAGCTGGTCCGCCTCTAGATTTCAAGTTTGCCTAATCCCTTTCACAGCGTCGTGCAACCTGTCATCCAACCTCCCAAAAAGACAAATGCACGAAAAACTGCTGAGTCACGAACATATTCTGTTACGTGACTTAACATCTTACATGTAAAATCCATCTTGTACATTAATCCTGGTTTCAAATCAACATGATTGCTTTTTTTTTTGTAACAAAAAAGGAACCGTCCTCGAGTTTCGGAAGGAGCACGTGGCGCCGACGTGCTCCAGCTACTTTTAAAACATAACCGTCTGTTGAACGCTCGTTTCCCCCCACTCATTCTGGACATCCAGGGTGTTGCTACTCGATAACCAACACGTTTAACCACAAATAACCCTTTTCGCATACCGTCCCCGTCGACCTTCGGCAGACACGCAGCTACAACTATGTGCAGCTGCTAACGTTTAACCCGAAATCACGTGCAGAACTTACTACACGTGTAAAGGCGAGAAACTACTCAATACGATGTTTCCCCTTCTAATGACATGTTAAAATACTGCGACGAACTCCAGGACGTATAATAATAAGCTGTATTTGGTTTGTAGTAGTCATTTCGCGTTACCATATGTTAACTTTTTGACATCAGCGTCACCGACGTTAAGCTAACTAGCTTATGTTTACTACTAGCACACCAGCTGAAACCGGCCCGACTTTATTTTGCTATCCAAAGCCAATTTGTTTGACAGATTTAAACGCAGTCTAAAAGAGACGAAATTATTCTTGATACGGACTACCAGGTTTTAAGGACGCCAATAAACATTAAAAATAAAAGCCAAGCGGCTGTTTAGTGTGGACGACCTTCAGATAGCACAGACCGTGTAAGCCAGAGAAGGGGAGAAACTGAAACAGGTTGGGAATCACGAGCCGAGGAGAAAGCCTCCGGGCCGCACACTTACCATGATGACTTGAGCTTTGTTTTCTACGCTGGTCAGCGCCGACAGACTGGACTTCTGCGACTTCTTTCCTCTCCTGTGGGCGATTTAAACCTAAATATCTGACGCTCTTTAAGTTTGTAGACTCCGCTTCTTTGTCGGCTGTAACTACCGTCTCCGGTTCCCCTCGGTCGCGTGCTCCTGTTTCAAGAGTTTGCCTCGCGCACCGCAACTTTAACCGGCTTGTAGGACTTAATGTCTCTTTCGCTAAATTTGTGCCAAAATATCCCCCTGTACCATTACTTAAGGTAATTTTGGGTCAATTAATTCGGCATCTCTGGTTGTCAGCGACGCAGCGGTTAGTGCAACATGTGACAGCTGCTTGTACAAGACTGACTGCCTGCCTCCGACCCAACAACAGGCTGCACCCCGCCCGCTTCGACCTTAAAAACAACGCAGTTGCTGTGTGACCTCCCCGACGAGGCTGTTCCCCGCTGTATGGGGGTTGATGTAACCACGAGGAACACGTAACAACTGTCCTCATCTCTAAAAGTGAGCAAATTCACCCAGGGACATTTAAAAGCAAATTTGAGACAGTGGTTCTGAAGTACTACCAAATAGATTTGAAAATCGCTAAGATAATTTTGTTGTATGGTTTTACTGCAAAAAGAGCAATATATTTATGGCATATTGATTAAATTGATGGATTACAGCTAATGGAAAAACAAGTTTGACCAAATTTTGCTACTAAATTAAAAATAAAGGACTTAAATTAATTTAAACGTAAGCCTACTGACAATTGTAAATTTACTGTACAATATTTACGCTGAATACTTGGTGAATGGGGTGCTTCTTTTGCACGAATTACTGCAACAATAATTATTGATGTGTACATACTTAACAACCTCAGTAAAAGTATTTTTCTAATGGAAGGCAAGGCAATTTTATTTATATAGCACACTTTCAACACAAGGAAATTCAATGTGCTTTACATGATTCAGTGATAATGAAACCAAAAGTATGAAAAATAGTATGAAAAAATGGGGAAAAAAGTATGAAAATTAAAACAGAATCACTAAAAGAAAAAAAATTAGCATACCACTTTTTCAAAACAGAAACGTTACCGATACTTGGATCAGAGTAAGCTACTTACCGTACAGAGTACAAATGCTAATGAAAGTGCAATGACTTGGAAGACAGGTTTTATTTTCTTCTCTGTTTGTTATAACATATGATGGTGAATTAGGTAAAAATAAATAAATAAAAATTACCTCAAAACAAAATTTGAAATGAAAAAAATAAACATTGCAGAGTTCACACATTTGATTTATCGGTTCATAATATCGGTTAACTTTAGCCGATATCGATACTAGTACATTAGACAGTACTAATTTAGTAATTGAAAAGAAAATGTATGTAAAACTATGAAAATTAAAAACAAGAATCAATGAATGAAAACATTTTGCATTTGATGAGAACCAATAACAGCAATTAAAAAGCAAAAGGAAAATCTTATCAGTTACTCATAGGCAAGTGTAAAGGGATACGTTTTTATTTCAGATTTAATAGTTCAGTGTCTCTGCAGCTTTGCATTCATCCGGGAGTTTGTTCCAGAAAGGAGCATAGAAACTAAAAGCTGTTTCTCCATGTTTGGTTCTGGTTTAGGGACGATCAGTAAACTAGATCTGGCGGACCTGAGTGGTCTGGATTGTTTGTACAGGGCGTTTTTTCTAATAATGTCTGTATTTATTGCGGAGCTATTTTCTATATGGGGGGGCTTTGGATTGGTTTCGGTGCAATAAACCTGATTTGTCTTCTATTTATTCTAATTCTTCAGCTGCTTCGGATGCAGTTTCTGGTGGACGTATTGAGGATCGACCTGATATTGTTAGAGATTCCCGGCTGCCTTCAATGAATGGAGAGATAGGGTGTGAAGTAATTTTTATGTGGATCCCTGGTCACTCAGGCATTTTGGGAATTTTAACAGCTGATGATTAGCTTGCAGAAGAAGTATGTATGAATGAAGAAATTGAGTGTGACATTTGAATTGGGAAGAGAGATTGTATAAGTATTTTTAAAGACGTTTTACTACAGCAGTGGAAAAAGGAGCAGGAAAAGGAGATAAATGGAAGGAATTACTTTAAGTGTCGACCTGTTGTTCAAAATTATAGGCTCTTATGTACATCTAGCCAAATAAATAAAGTCAAAATAATCAGGCTAATACTGGAGCATTCTGGGTTTGCGGCCATTTTAAAAGTAATTGGTAAACACCCAGATGGACTTTACGTCGGCACTTTGAAACTAATATGCATGAGCTGCCATCTTGTGTAATCTCCCGTAAGAGAGCTTCTATCTAAAGTACCATCAGAACTTTTGACATTTCCTATAAAGAGTTGTCGTAATGTTTCTCATCTCTAGTAATTTATAATAGTTACACTGAATGAAACATGCAGCATTGGGCTATGTTGGCATAAAGCCTTTTAAAAAATAATTGGAAGCATAGATGTGATTAGTGTTATACCAAGCTGCTTTAGTACAAGCCTTCAGCTCACCTGACTTGTTTCCTCTGATGTCTTCATTGTGTCTCGAGAACACCTCATAGATTCACTTGTTTTACAACACTGTCAAAGCTTTAGCTATGGTTTGTCCACCTTTGTAACATTTGTTCTTCCACTAAACTTTCCAGTGTTTGCATGCAGCTCTTGGTGAACAGCTAGCTTCTTTAGAGGGGACCTTTTAGACTAAGCTTCCTTGTGGAGGTTGTCATTAACTGCAACAAGTACCATTTAAGTATACAACATCAAACCTCAAAACATGTTAAACCTCTGAACCCGTTGCAACAATTTCAAAATCTTGCAGGGTGAACCAGGCCTAAGCACCACAGAAACATCCATTCATAGTAACGTTTAGGATGGAGATGGGGTCTGTGTCCCAAAGAAACCCTTTTTGCTGTGAAATATGTGAACCGAAAGCTAAAAACAGTGTAAAGATTAAAGCTGATGATAAGAGCGTCACCATCTAAAATAAAACTAGTCCTGTACAAAACATGGGCTGAAAAGCCACTAAGAGAGGAAAAAGCTATTAAACTAAAAGTAAAATAAAAAGCCAGGTAACAGTTTACAAATCCCTCAGGGATAGATCTTAGTTTCATGCTCTAAACCACCACCTTCACAGAAGGATTACTGAGAATGTGGTGGTATAAAATGTTTGAACCAACACATGCAGTTTAAAAATAATTTCTGCCAAATACTAAAGAAATGAAAACATTTGAATTTAAGAAAAGCATAAAAAAAAACAAAAAAACAGCTGGTGCTTTTATTTACAACAGAATGGGTCAAATAAGTATTTAGCAGCAACCGATTGTTCAAGTGGTCAAACTTAAAAAGAAATTTCAGGAAATCACATTGTATTTTTAAAGAATTTATTTGTATAATAGTACAGAAAATAAGTACTTAGTAAATGATTTTCACTTAAATACTTTGTAATGTAACCTCAGTTGACATGACAGAGGTCTAACGTTCCTTTACGTCTTCACCACTGTGGCTGGTATTTTGGCCCATTTTTCCACGCAGATCTTCTCTACAGCGGTGATGTCTTGACTTTCAACACCGTCCACAGATTCTCTGATGGACTGAGGTTTGGAGACTTGTTAGGCCAATCCAGACCCTTGAGATGCTTTTTGGGTAGCAACTCCTTTGTTACCCGGAAGTTGTTTGAGATCATGGTCATGCTGGAAGATCCAGCCACATTTCACCCTTCAATGCTCTCATTGATGGAAGGTTTTTGCTGATAATTTCACGATGCATGCTGTCATTTATCCTTTCCTTGATATGGATCAGTCGTCTTCTCGCCTTTACTGAAAAGCAGTTAAAGCTTAATGTTCTTCGGATGCAACTCAGCATTCTTCTCCCTCCGCACGCGGCGAGTGGCATTTTTACCAGAGTTCTATTCTGGTTTCTTCTGCTTACATCCGCAATCCTCCTCTGGATCATCCAGATGGTCTCTGGTGAACTTTTGACAGGTCTGAACAAATGCTGGTTCAAGCAGGGGAACATTTCGAGTGCTGCAGGATTTTAATCCATGACAATTTAGTGTTACTAATAGTAACCTTGGCTACTGTGGTCCCAGCTCTCTAGACGTCCCTCCATTCCCTGGTATCGTTGGACATATTTCAAGTTTTGTCAGGGTGGAGGTTGGAGTCTGTTTGAATGTGTGGAAATGTGTCTTTTATACAAATAAGTTCAAATGGGTACTATTAATACAGGTAACAGGTGGAGGATAGAGGAGCTTCTAAAATAAGTAGTAAGATCTGTGAGGGCCAGAATTCTTTTTAATCTGTTTTAAATACTTTTTTTCTGCACTACTATACGATTGTATTTTTTAAAAATCATGTGATTTTCAAGATTTTTGTTTTAATTCTCACATTTGAAACACACCTAGGATAAAAATTAGACTTCTCATCTTTTTAGGTGGGACAACATACAAACACCGTCGATATATAGAAAAACCTCACTAGTGAATGGTTGTAAGAAAATATTGACATGCCAATATATCATTTTTGTGGCAATATTGTATTGATATTCAAAACCAATGTATTGATATTTTTAGAATTTTAATGGAACAGTAATGGCAATAATTTTTGTAGTAAAATTAAAAGTATGACGGCTAGTTGGTAGTTTTCACCTAATAAAACTGGATGTGTTATGTATTAAGTGTTTAGAATGGAGTGACAAGTTAAATTCTGTTATAAAAATCACAAAATTATAGTCTTACTCATGGTATCGCGATATATTGTAATATATCGTACCCACTGTATCATGATACATATGCCAATACACATCCCCACCTCAAACCAACCACTATAACAGGGGAATTTCAGGGCAAGTTACACATCTACTTTTCCTTTAAGTACCAAATGTCTGCAGTTAAAACTCTAAATCCCTGCTAAAATTACTACATTGCAGATTAACTCAATTATTAAGACTGCAGATAAATCAGATAAGTCACCAAAATATTCAATTAGAAGAATTGCAGGTTTATATGTTTATTTGAACAATAAGCAGGTTTTACTTAACAGACTTTCTTTACAGATGCTGATAAAATGAAAAAAAGAATCCAGGAAAGCCTCTAGTAATGTAAATTAAGATGAAATTACGGTTTAGGATTAACTGATCTGGCGATGAATAAATAAGAGACAGGCGTCGTTTTTGAATCAAGACTTAGCTTTAATCATGACTAAAGTGTACACCGAATTTGTTTAATTTAAATTTTTTACACTTGAAACAAGATTTGTGCATTTTAAATGATCTAATGACACTCGTAAAAAGTTCTCTAATCCTGAATATCTCACAGTTCTCATTAGGCCTTGGTGCTTCCAACCATCTGTGACGCCTGTTGGGTCTGTTGTAGTTGCTGGATCTTCAGGTTCATGACTTCAATGACGGCTGTAACAAAATGCGAATTAAATCTGCATCAGAAAGTGTTTAAAATACTACGGGTCAATGATACAAAACGTGTTTTTAAATTTGTGGGCTCAAGGTTTTAATCACAAATTAACCATTAGCTACTGAAATGCTCAGACCTCTTACGGGACATAATTTATATGAACCCTACCTTGTTTCATAGCGTGTTTCTCTTGAAGAGCTGGCTGTATTTTCTCTATCTGCTTTGTAAGGAAGTCTATTTTACGCTTGAAGAATGCTTTTGAGTCCTCCACATTCTAGAAATACAAAAGATGCATTCATAAATCTTTTTTATATAGTTAACAGCTATATGGAATCAAAAGCAAATGTGTCACCTTTTCAACATAATATCCAGTCCCCACATCCACCAAGACATGTTCCACATCATTTAATGTTCCAGGGACATACATCTGGTTAGAAACTGTAAAGGATCTCAAAATAGGTACACGTCTTTCAACACACAGTGACCAGGTATAACAATATGACCATCAAAGGGGAGATAATACAAATCATCTCCTCAAACTTGGCATTTGTTAGATGGTGGGATGTTTTGAACATTTTGTCCTCAAATTGAACTTGTTCCAAGCAAGTTAAAGCAAAATTCTTATTTCATGTGCTATTCTTTGCAGATTATTGTGTAGTATGATAGGGAAATTGGCAGAAAGGATACAGAACTGGTGAGAGGCACAAGCAACTCTTTTCCTGTGTTGGGAAAGAAAAAAACCCCAGTTAAAAACAGCTGATTTAAATAATACATTCTCACAAACATACATTCATCAACAAATACCAAACAGAAACTTAAAGTATCTTGTATAAATAATTATTGACTTATTAGCATTCTTTCTGTTCTAGCTGAAATGTAGCCTAGTCGTTTACGCACCTTTATTGTTTGGGTTGAGGACACTCAAACTGTCTTTTGCTTCAACAAACTTGTTCTGGGCAACTTTCAGCTGACTTATGGAAGACGTCAAAAACTCAACCTCCTGAAAAAATGAAAATAAATCCCTAATTAACACATTTATATAAAAAAATGATAGTTTTACGACATTCATAGGCTGCAGCTGAATCTATCCACATCAGCAACGGTACAGTACTTTTCCTTCTCAGGTAAGTGCTCTCACATAGTCAACCAAGGGAGATAGATTAGCACCTTTAAACAGATAACTTAAACGATACCTGGTCCAGTTGGCTTTTTAATCCTTCCAACTGAGGAAGGGAGAGGTCTGTGAGATTCACCGCCATATTGGAAGCGTGATGAACAACGAGCGGCGCTGTGTGCGCACCATTTGACAGCCGGAGAACAGAGCAGTACGCCGGGTTGGCGGGGTTTACACGCGGAGACTGCGATACTCCACCATGTTGCAATCAATGAGCAGAGGCGAAAAGTAAAGATTTTTTTCCAAAAATGACTATGCTCAGTGAATGTCCCCTTTACTATGTACATGCTTAATGAAGTTATCAACTCAGATTCCTCCGCTTGACCCTTGTCAGTCTTTACAAGAAGTAAACTCCTCAGCTACCACTTCATCACTTCTACCCAAGTCACCGTCCGGCTGATTGGTAAAGGAGTATATCCATTACTTTTGCTTCCGAGTGAGAGATGGAGCGATCTTAGGCTGAAACACTGCCCCCCTGTGGTGGAAATAGAATCACTCTCAGCCCGGAGTACCGAGAAAATTACAGCCCCACAATGGAAACAATAAATCTATTAGACCACGCACTCATTTATATGATACGAGACAAGGAGTGGTTTGGAGCTTATCTACTCTTAAATGCAAATTAAAAACTGATGGACATGAAAACGCACTTTCCTTACTAATCATTAAGAATAAAAAAAATCTATCTAAAGATTTGCATAATGTGATTACATAATTTCAGGACAAAAAAAAAAAAACTTGATAAAATTCTTAAGAACATTTTCCAAAACACAGGCTAAGAGCTTTAAAATACTGCATTTATTATCCACATAACAGAAACTAACATTCCTTTTAATAATGTGCAGCTAAAAGAAATGCAGAATTATGTTTTGTATCATTTAACTTACCTTAACAGTAAAATGATCTTTTCCCTATAACAATGTGTCACAGCATATTCTACAATCAATACAGCACTGTGTTTCAACACACACAGGTGGAACATATTGAAGAAAACACCATACTGCACCTCTGAGCTAATTCACTCAAATAAGGCACAAAAACTGTTTTGATTCATGTAGGAAAACTAAAGAACAGCTGAACTTCAGAGCAGAGCTACACCTCATGTAAGTGCTGACACAATAACACTTGAGCTCTCTTACAAAGGGTGAAATTGTAACTAATGGTCAACAGGTGATGTCAGAACGTACACTTTCACTCATTAGCACATTACTATGGTAATGAAAGGGTTAAAAATAAAATAAGGATTTGTGTCAGAAATCTTAGGTCATTTATTAAACAAGACATTTGATAAACTATGCTTGCTAATAGGTGTACAAATACATTTTCAGGTATGTATGTGAACAAAAATGTATTTATAAGAACATAAGGCTTTAAATGCAGAACTGGCAAAAGCCCTAACAGGATGGACAGATCAAGGTGGAAAAGGTACATTAAAAAAGCACGAATAAAAGGGTGGTTGGATGTATAAATACATCACAGACTAATGGACAAACGATGGATGAACAAACAAGCGGACAGATGATTCACAAATATGGATGAATTGAGGGTGTTTAAATGGAAATGGAGGGACAGAACTTTGTGATGGCGGTATAAAGGAAAAAATGACAACCTATAGGAACAAGTGTTTCGTTCTTGTCCAGACTTCTATTTCCAGTATACATAAAAACCTTGTATAAGGTGAAAAAATACAAACAGGAAATTCTTGTTGAAAAATAATTAAATCTCTTCTTACATTAAATTATTGAACTTTCTTGCTCAACAAGTGACTCAACTTTTTCCACCTGCTTTGAGACGAGCTTTATTTGGCGCATTAAGAATGTCTTGGCTTCTTCCACATTCTACACAGGTAAAAACATCACATGCTTTACGTTTAGAGAATACACCTGCTGTCTATCAATACAGAAATGGTTATAAGACAATTTCCAAAGATTTTAAAGTTCATAATGTCACACAAAATTACATTATTTACGAAGGGAAAACATTTAAGACAGTAGCTAAGCTTTTAAAAAGTGCAGGTCTCAGCAAGTAAACAAAAAAAGGGGGGGGGGACTGTGTAAGAGAAAATGTACAAAAAATAAATCTGATTATATAAAGTTAATAATTGGATGGTAAATGTAATAGTTCCTAATGAAACAATTCGAAAAAGACTGACCAATTAAGGGTTGCTAAGAGGGCTTACAAAGTTGCATTTAAATGAACTACAAGTTTTCTGGAACAACATCCTTCAGATGAGTCAGACCAACATCGAGATGTTTGACCATAATGCACAGGGTCGTAACCCAACAGAGAAAATCAGCACAAGCACCTTATGTCAACTAACATGGTGGCCGATCGGTAATGAGCAGGGCACCTTACTCATATAGTCAGCCTCAAACCGGTTTGTATAGCAAAAGTTTTCAAGAGTCAAAATTGAGGTCATCTGTACATCAGCTAATGCTTTGCCCAAACTGGGTGTTTAAGGGACTCTAGGAGAGATGTACAGAAACAATGTCTGCAAATCTAAATGAAAGCTTTAAAAACATTTGTGTAAAATTCTTCCATGTCATGAAAGAGGGATAGTTATACAAAACATTACGATTCATTACTTCAGGTTAGAGCTGCATCATGAGGTGTTCTTTTGCATTTACCTGTTTTCCATGAAGGCTTCATCTTAGAGATATATTGAGATGAGTGAAGCTGCGTTATTTCTGTACATTTTATGTTGAAATTAAATGATTTTTATAACCTGATAAAGGGTTGGTTAATATTTTTATAATGTTTTGATTGTGTCATCCAGAATATAAACCAGGCATGCTATTTTTTTTATTTATTACCATGCTGTATGGTCTAACGACTGCAACTGGGTGAAATATGACATCTCTCAACAATAAACTACACCTTACATTTTCAGAACCATGAAATGTTAAATCATTAAACTATGCTGGTATTAAGTTGTATTGTTCGACTAGCTTTTAACTAGCATTCTTTTCTGGTATATGGGTGAATTTTGGAAGCATCACATGAAGCTAACGGTAGTGTTAAACAAATCGTCATGTTTTATTTCAGGGCAGAATTCTCATTAAATAAATAAAAAACTTGTAAAACTGTTGTATTTGAAGTTTATGGCTCTCCATACAAGGCTGGAAGAGACTTCACCAATTTGCCACCATGATGGAAGCGCGCCGAAGAGCTCTCTGCATGCGACTAGGGTTTGAGACACTGCCCCCATGTGGACGAACAAGGATTGACAGTAGGATTTTGATAATCCAATCCTTATTGAATTTACACGTCCCTGCAGAACCAAAACAGGATTAAGCAGGAATGTCTAACTTCTGACTAGCACTACAAAAACAATCATTCCATAGCTAAACGTGTATTATTGTACGTTTTAAAAGACAGCAACTGTTAGTAGTTTAGCTATTTTAAACCCCATTAGTTCTTACACAAAGTAAAACATCAATCTAAGGGATGACTTAAAAAAAACGATAAAAAGGCAAAACAACACAGTTGTAAAGAGTTATCTCCCTATTCTCATCAGTTTAGAATGATGAATCCAATAAATTCAGTTTAACATTGTGTCTATAGTAAACCGCTGTATCTGTAAAACACTTCCAAAACACAGATTGGGCATGTGATCTAATTTATTCAATATGTGCAGCCATTTTTAAAACAATAAAAAAAGGTTTGGAGAAAAAAAACAAAAAACATTTAGAGTTCATAAAAAACCCCTAATGAGATTGGATATTCACAAAGTTTATTACGTCTGTCTCTTGGTAGTTTAAGGCATTCAGTTCTACTGTATGTGGATAGGAAGTCCATAGATGACAGGTGCTGCTCCTATGAGATATTTAAGGTGTGTGGCCTGACGCGATGAATCCATGAACTCCAGGAGCGATGCACCGGATCCTGCAGAAAACCAGGACTCAAGCAGGGCTTTGGTGAAGCGATCGATGTCCCGATCAGTTACGTCCCACAGGTTGCCCAAAATGAAGGGGCTAGAAAGAGCAAAAAAAAATTAAAACAAAAAAATAACGATTCAGACCATAGTTATCAAGCTGCTCATTAACTGCAAGAGACTGGGTACAACCAGGAGAGGCTGTCCTGCAGTCAACCATGCAGGGACACACTCTTACAGGAAAAACAAACATCATGTGTAGATACAAGTGTTATCTCACCATCCTGATATGAGGTAGTTCAGAATGATACCCTGTCCCTCTTGATTGCCTCTAACAGCCAGAGCGGCGCTGCTGCAGCCAAAAAGCAGTGAAGCTGCTCTCATCTGCTGCTTGAGGACCGCCTGGCTGTCTAGGAACCTTGCTCCCGCACCATGTCCCACATAACTAAAGCATAAAGAGAAGAACATTCGGTTTTAAAAACTTATATATGAACCAGAAATACCCATAATGGTCAGGGAGGGGCAGCAATTGCACTGTTTCTACCAGGCTTGTTACAGGTTGTGTACAAGTAGGAGTGCGCTGATCCGACTTTTTCAGTCCCGATACCAATACAGATGCCTGGATTTTTTGTATGTGAATTAATACACTGTGTAACTTCCACCTTATACCTTTCTTGAAGAGACTAAAGGCAATAGACTTTACTAACTGAACATAAAGACAAAAAAAGATGTAAAGTAGAAAGTTACCACAAAAATAAAATTTCAAGTGAAAAAGATTTTTTTGGGGGTTGAATTTATTGCAGATTCTCCAAATTTTGAGTATCGGTTAAGTTTAACTGATACATTTACATTAGACGGTATCAGGGCCGATACCAGTATCGGTACATCACTATCTACAAGTCATGTCATTTTCAATTAATCTGACTTTTTTGGTGTATTTATTTTAGAAATCTTTAGTTCCAGTGTAGGAACACATGCAGCAGTCATCCCACCCCCATCTCCTACAGATTTTTTTATATTGACAGTGCTGGAGTTCAAAGTGTACAAACTGAAATAATAAAATAAAAAAACTGACTAGACAGTGAAAGGGATAAAACAATCAGGTTTCAAAACCATATCCTGTTATTTTGGTTGTTTCATTAAATCAATTGAATATCAAACCCACATGTATAGATCCTTAGAAGCAACAGCTTCTTCTAGTTGTCTTGACTCAGGTGGAACGCCACACACACCCTGCCAGTCTGGTTTACTTTAACACACACACACAAAAAAAAGAATTATCGAATATGGGACAGAATATAAACTGGTAACAGAAATACATACATCTAATTTGATATTTGCCTCACCTAGAAAACCATTCCTTGAACCGATCCTGGGCATTTTTTAAATTGCCGTCAGGGTCCAGCACGTAAAACACCTTCCTCAGATCCACACCGTGCCTAAGGACAGACTGAGGATCCATCTGACAAGGAAAATGTACTTTGTTAAATTATCTGGTAATTTTTTCTTTATATACATCTTTACTGTACACAACAGCTACAGCAGGAGTTTGATCAGCACCACAGACTGCACCAACGATCTTAATCTCACCTCCTTCTGAAAGCTCAGTCCGAGCAGAGAATGTAGAGAAGGCATCCGGCTTACAGAGCGAGACTTTAGGACTGACATGCTCTCCCACGGCAATCTCTGAAGAAACTGCGTTAAAAACACAGGTTGGTAGGCGTTAAACACTTCCTCACACACACTATAACCAATTACATTGTATTTCTGACCAGCATGGAGCCGGTCATGTGTCACTTTTAGCAGGACAAACCCTGTCTAAGATTAGAACCACATGGCCTCTGGTCTCATTTGCCTCTGGGAGCAGGGATATTGCTTTGTGGAGAAGTTGATCACAGTCCGTGTCCCACTTTGGGGAAAGTCCTGATCCAAATCTCTTAAGATCTTCTTCGGACAGAAAGCAAGAAGCTGAAAGCACAACCTAAGAGAGGAAGTATAAGGTTTAACAGTCAACTTCTTTTACAAGACAGATTAAAGCGACAAGCTCAAAGATAAAAAAAAAAAAAAAGTATTCAAGCATACCTTCAGCATCTCCTCAGTCACAGTGACTCCTCTCTTAAACAAGGCTTTGCAAAGTTTCTTAGCCTGAATGGAGAGCTCTGGATCCGATGAAAGTGGTAAAAGAAAGCTCTTCCAGCATCCAAGCAATCTCTCCATTTCTTTTAACAGTTGCTGAAACATGGCAGACTTTCACTTTACCATCACTTGACATTAATTTATCAAAAATCTGTCAAGAAGCCTTAAGTTTGCCAATCAGGGCCCCTGGTTAAACCATATCTTAAGTCTTAGCTGTAGTTTTTTCCCCCCATAAAGTCTCATAACTCCATTTGATGAAGCAACTAAAACAAAACAAAAAGGTGGCAAACACATACCTGAACTCGACAGTCAAGAGCTCGGCGACCCTCCCACCACTTTGTTTTGTCAGCCACGCAGCTCACAACCTTTTGTTCTGCTAGAATGCTGTCCATCTCCTGCACCAACCATCTAATGTTGAGCTTCAGAGCACAAAAACATAGTTAATTAAGATTATTATGCATGGCAAACAAATACTGTATAATATATTTGTAAAAATCCCTTCAAACAGCAAAGATTTATCTCAATCATCTCTGTATGTGTTTTTCTTCTGTGAGAAGACAGAGGCTTTGCTGTGGACTTGAAGAAAGGTGTTGACTTTCTGGCATAACCGAGGTACATTTTGGACAAAATGATTTTTAAACTTTCACACAGTCAAGTTAAAGACTGGAACAGCAAAAGGGAATGTTTCAGCAAATAAAGTTTTTTTTTCCTTACATCTGGTAACGCTACTGAGCTTAATTACTCTTAAACAATACACCTGGCTTTGCTAATCCAAAGGCCGATATAATAGCTAACACAGCAACATTTACAAAATAACTACCAACAACATAGTGGGAAACTATTGAGCCAAATTTAAGACTCCCAATTAGATTAAGGTTTCTACACATTCTATCACAGCAAAATGGAGCGCTTTTCCTGAGTCAAAGCTTTTAATACATATTGTGTCCAATATTTCTGGATGAACAAGTCTGAATGATTCTGAACTAAAATACACTATACGTAATTTTATATTTTTTTTACTGCGCTTACTTGGATAATAGTCGTTTAATGATAAGACGTAGACATATGATCAAATTAACCTCTTGTCTCGAAGTGGAGATATGAAGAGTGATGGGGGAAGACTCCTTCTCCAGACGTGAAAGCATTATGCTTTCCCCGATTTCTCCTGGTTTTACTCCCAGCACAGATAACAGACACACAGTTACTCCTGTATATGAAAGGAAAGTGGGGAAAAACAGAAATATCAGGGCTTATTAATCTGTATTTGAGTTCAAATAAGCTTTTGAGCGTATTTTGAATAGATGGAAACTGTCTCTACCTGGTGGAAGCCGTTGATTTTGTTTGATAAACTCTTGACCCGGGTTCTGAGGCAAAGAACAAAGGTGTGCAGTAGGGAAGGAAAATATGTCCTCCATCTGAGAAAGTCTTTGTTCAGAAGAAGAAGAGGACACCGTCACACTGGGCTCATCTAGAGTCAGGGCGTTCAGTTTTTCTGGTAAATCACTGGATGCCTTTTTCAGTTTTCTATGAGACAGAAACAAAAAGCAAAATTAATTTCTAAAAACAACTAGAATGATTTCAACCCAATAACTGATAAGTTTAAGGGATTTAAGTGGCACTTACTGTAGAGAAGAGCTTAAGTGGCGGATTGTGCGATGACGACTGGTGATTCCCAAAGACTGGGCGTGCAACGTTGCTGTACTTTCAGGATTGCTCTCCCCAGTGGTCAAGGCAAGAAGAGTACAGAGGTTTGGATAAATTGTTGGACAGGGGAAGTGCTGAAGAGTCAAAAGTGCTGAGCGCAGCAGAGACTGAACGTCCTCTAAGGAAAGATCATCTGAGGACCAAAGAAGATGGGAATCGCAAAGAAAAACTAAATTAAGAACTACAATCTTTTTGAGTGTAACATATGTCTATTACCCTACCTATGTACAGGAATATAACAGAAAAAGAAAGCTTAACCTCTTAAGGTCTGATTTTCAGAAAAAAAACACCTGAAAGACATACCCAAAGTAAATGAAGAACATTAATAAGGTTAATATGCATGTTCTTGGTGTCTAGGAATATCTATTGTGTCAAAAATATTATGTCTGATACTCTTCCTGTGTCAGTTAATTCTAATTTACTCAGGCAAACATGCTGACAAACCACGCTGACAATGTTTCCATGCAAAATGATGCCACTGATCACATTCAGCAACTCCTTAACCATACATGTACAAAATTTGAAAGAAATTGAGCAAAGACAAAAGCTTCCAGAAAGGTTTTAGTAAGTACACCACCAGCCAGAAGTCTGAATTTGGCACTTTCCACTTGAAATAAAAACTGTCTGGACAAGAGTCAAAAACAGTCTATTGAAGGTTTTGGATATAAAATTTAACTAGTGCTTTATCAATAAATATAATTTAGTCTCCAAATGGAGAAGATGGAAATACTGTAAAATGAGTAGTATATATATATTTTTTTGTTCTATGATCAACAACAAATGGTTCTCAATTAAAAAAACAACAACACACAGAACGTTTGCCATCATTCAGTAGCTTCTCCCCTTCCATTGGAATACAAACATGGCTGCCCAGCGGTTGGATTAACGGTAATATAAATGACTTGACAGACTCCAGATGAATGGCGTGCTAGATTCCTTTTGAGTTTGATTTGGTTGCTCTTCGGTCCAAGGTAGAACATGCAGTGTTAAAAATTTAAAATTCTTCTTCAGAAAGCCCCATGCCCCTACGCGTTGGCATTTTAAAGTTGTCTGGTTAGGACATGTCATTTTTGTAATAAAGACATTTTTTTTAAATCAAGGAGTGCCTCGAGAATCAGATAATTCCTTCTCTACACTGCAGTTTAAATATAAATGACTTATTTCTTATCGTCCCCTTTGTCTATTTAGCCCTGATATGTTATGAATTGTTTCTATACATTAATGTTTGGACTAAAAAACAGCTGTAGTCTGGTTTTGTGGACATCAGGGTCTAAACGTCGTGCAACCGTTGAATATAAACACAACTGTTTTATGTTTTTATTGCAGATCAATAGGTCTGTAACTCTGTGGGCCCACAGAAGGGCCCATAGGGCTTAACAGATTAATTAGAAAATTAAACAGGATATTTCTTGTCTTAATGTTGCAGTGGTATAAAACTGAGCATATCTGGGTTACATACCTGGCCGATTGTCTGTGTGAGAGATGTTGGTTGACAGATCTTCTGCTGGATGTCCATTGTTTCCCTTTTTAAACAGCCCGTCTCTCTCCAAACCACAGCAAATATCTTTCCTCAATACCTCAAAGTCTGAGGAAAGAGGAAAAGCTTGATTCAAAACTAAATTGGTTATTTCAAGAAATAAGATAAAAAGTGCTGCCTAAAAAACCTCCAATAACTCTCCACTGAAGCAAACCACTAAACATTTGAGCACATTTAATGTTTTAGAACCAAAATTGGTGTCAAATATGGCAGAAACTTGAACAACTCAAGTTGGTCTTTAGTGGTGTTTCTCCTCCACCACCAACAAATACATACTAATGTCTTTAGCTGCAGCTGAATTATCATCCTCCTCTGCATCCGATGTCCTGAGCTGCTCAATGCTTATGTCTAGAACTTCATTAGCTTCTTCCACAATGGTCCTCATTGTGTCAGGCTCATCCTGTAGCATTTCAGTCTTAGACGGCTGTCTTCTGCTTCTTCCTCTTCTGCTGGACGCAGACTGACTGAGCAAAGCCTCATCATCCTCAGAGGAAGTTGAACGAGGCATTACCACGCTCCTTTTTGCCTTGGGCTGCCTCTTGGTTGCAGCTTTTTCTGCAGGTGGATCTGGAGTAGCTTTAGGATTAGCAGCAGGTCTTCTTGAAGTTCGCTTTTTAGGGACATCTGCTGGCACTTTGAGCTCTGCTTGGGGAGCAGCTTCAGAGTCGCTCTCATCACTAAATTCCACCTGTGACGAGATTTATAGAAGACTTTCAAATAAAACATCTTTAGGTGCAACTCAGTCACTTGGAAAATTATTGGAAAGTTGATTTACAACGTAAAACGCGTTGCTTCATACAAGGAGTGAAATGAAAACTATCTTGTGTTGATCTTCCCAATAATATCCCAATGCAATTTATTGTAGTATGTACTTAAAATATAACTCAAGGGGTACAAATACTTTAGTCAAGCAGTAAAAAAACAACAACCTTAAAATATTGAATGTTTTTGAAAGGTGTCTTAAATTATGACAATTTTGAGGGGAAGAACAAAACCCAATTATCTTCTTTTTATAACAAGAAATCTTTTTTCTGCTTACCTTGAAGCGTGTTTTCTTTGTCCGTTTAGGAGCCGCAGGCACAGGGGGGACTTTGTCTTGAAGTGGTGACACTTCTTCATACACTTGAAACTGCAATTTAGCCGCAGCCTTCGACACCTTCTGTACCGAAGCGGGGCACTGTACCTTCTGAACAGGAGTGAAAGCCAAAGTGGGAATGGCGGTGTTGAAATCAAATACCCCAGCAGATGACTTGGACTTTGCAACAGCAGGCGTCATGGGAGCCAGACTCTTTCCTTTGGCTGAGGAGCTAGTAACCTGAGTTTTGGATTTTACTGTTTTGACTCTTTTTGACTCCTCTTTTTGCTCGGCAACATCCGTGTTTTTAACAGAGGCTTTGGGCTTAGTTAGCTTTGAGGTTGGAGCGGATTTCTGCTCAGATTTGATATCCTTCTGCTCCTTTGGTGCATTCCACGCCCAGTTGTTGGAAAATAGTTCCTCAGGCCTGCAGCCTTTTTTTGCCGCCAAGCTCTTGAGTAATGCAATGGCTTTTGTTGCCATCAAATGTGCTCTTAAAGGTCTTAGGGCAGGAGAGGATGTGGAATCTAGGAATGCTAAGCCAGCATCTAGTATCCTCCATAAGCCACAGACCTTGTTTGCTTTTGTCTGAAGCTCCGTCTGGGCCATGCTCAGGTACAAGCGACCCACCACATCCTGCATCAAGAAAGGTTTGGGGATGCCTCTTGCAGGATCACGTGGAGGGAAAAGCTCAGCCAGCTTCTCTTTAAGTCGTATGGTGACATTTTTACAGCGGACTAAAGCTGCCCAGTGAAGTTTAGAAGTAACACTAAGGTCATTTGGATCAAGCTGAAGAACAAGGTCCGCCTGTGTTGCTGCCCAGCGAGCAGAGGCTCGGCCTAAGCACGGCCCTGAGCAGCAGGGCAACGGGCAATCAGGTTCATGAGTCAGAGAGGAGAGCCAGCGCAGAGGTGGAGCTTTGAGAGGTGGGGAACTTGCCACATCCTTCATCACAACTTCCTTGGCAATCCACCTGGTGCTCAAGATGTCCTTTAGATCATCTTCCATGAATGGAACAGGCGACTGAGGTCTTCGAGCAGGACGACCTTTACGCGGTTTGATTTTAACATCTGATCTTTTAACCTGATCTGACAAATCTAAGAAAAAAGTAGAAAGAAACTCTTCAGTGTCAAGTTAAATTTCATGCAGAAAGACTTAAAGGAAAAATTAAATGGAATAAATGTTTTCATCTTTATATTTAACTTGGAATGACAGTAAATGTTAAATACTGTTACAATTGAAGTTTAGTAAAAATTAAGTGGCAAATAATGCAGATACATTATACATTGGTGAGTTAAGAAACAGTATAAAAATAGTTTAACAGAAATAGCATAACTGCACAGGCTTTTTTAAAATTATTAAACATTTAATCTGAATAAATTTATTCAGTGTTAAACGAAAACCCCAATGTTAATAAATAGTGTTTACCAAAACTCATTGTCTCTTTATAATGAATATTACTGAAGCATTTAATCTTTTAAGTCAGAGTTTCTATTATTTTATCATTAGTAATCCATGTCATTCTGCCTCTATTCATCTTGTTGCTGCATTAATTGAGCTGAAAGGAAAAGGATGCGAAAGAAATTACATTACAAAAAGCTTAGTGACTGAGAAGCCTTAAATATGCCAATTACCTTTATGTAAAAACTCCGACTATAACTGTTTTACTATCTGTAAGCCATAATCAAACATATAGGAAAGACAGGTTGAAATAAAACTGTGTCAAATTTATATAATTTATGAGTTTCCCTTTCAGAAATGACAACATATATTGAACTGTTTCACAATATTCACATTTTTGAGAACAGTATTTTGAGACCGATTTTTGTACCGGTATAAAGGGCTTTCACATACCTTTGCCATGCTCCAGGAGGGATTTCACGAAATTTAGATCGGTTTGACTTTCTTCCGTTTCCCCCTGCATCAGCTCCAACTCTGCTTTAATCACCAAGAGCTCAACACATCTTTGAAATAAAAAAAAAGATGAAAACTAATTGCATCTGGATTTTACTGAATTACATGTGCCTAATCAGCAGCAACAAAATCAAGTTAGAATCAGAGCATGGTGTGTGGCTCCATCTACATACTGGCTGAGTGTCTGGAGCTTGATGGCCAGTTTCAGGGCTTCTAAACACTGGAGCCTGGCATCATTGATGGCCCCAGAGCTGCTCCGCACAGCGACCAGCTTGGCAGAGCAGCTCAGGACTTCTGAGAGCAGCTGCCACTTCAGCGCCAGGTTGTCTCCTAGTTAAATACAAGGGAAAGCCATGAGGGTTGGCTGTTCTTGACAAAAAGAACAGGAGGCAAGGTTTGTATCATGGGAAAGTGCATATAAATAATACCTTGGTGGACGAAGTGCACTTCTTCATTAGTGGAAGTGTTTCCATAAAGGCCTTTTCCAACAAAAGTAACCAGCAAGCTGCAGAGAAGCTTCAACCCCTCATACAGGGCAGAATCAGGAGAATTTAAACCTGAGACAAACACAACACACTGTTTTAGCTTGAGAAAAAACAACAACAAAAAAAACACCTTCATGCAGTTCCTTGCCAAATAATTAACACACATTTAACTTGACAGATTACAACCACAAACTTCAGGGTAATGTTTGTGGGTTTTATACGTAACAGAACAAACCAAGTACTACATAGTGCTGATGGAAAACAAACATAGTTTAAGTTTAATGTTATCTTTCTTCTTCAGTCTCAACAATTTCATTTGTGAAACCAGCTTTAGCTGCCAGTACAGCTGCTAATCTTTTGGGTTGACTTCACCAACTTTGCTGATTAAGAGATTATACTTTTTGCCCACTGTTCCTTGCAAAATGGCTTTTTAATTCATTACAGTCAGAGTGGATGGATAGTGTCTAATAACCAGTTTTCAAGTTGGGGTATAAATTTAGGTCTGAACTTCGACTGGGCGAAGCTAAAACCTAAATAGGGTTTTGGTTTGAACCTCGATCTCAGCCTGAAGTCCCACTGATGGACTGCATTTAAAAATTGGGCGACATCTCAAAGTAATTGATTAGATTTCCTATATTTGGGGGTACCAAAGAAAAAAAAAAAAGGGTGAAGAATACAAATGCATGTGACGATTTTAAGATAATTTTTTTTATTATAAAAATTTTGAAAACCACCCACCCATTTCCCCTCTGTTATGGACTACTTTGTGTTAGTATAAAACATAAAGACTAAAAACACTAAAGTAGAGCTGGACAATATATCGATTTATAAAATTTTGTTTATAAAGATTAAACTCTTGGGTTTCCATGGTTAAAAGTGATGTCAGCCAGCCCATGGCCTACCATCTGATTTTATAGCATGTGTTTAGTTGGAGTTTAATTTAGGTAAACTCCGAGAAGATGGAAATAAAAGTAATATCAAAGTATTTTGTCATTTGTAATTTCTTCTTAGAATAAAAAGGGAGAGAGATAAAATATCGGTGAACTTCTAAACTCGAATTTGGCATGAAAAGGTTTTATTTTGAAATCTATCGTCCAGCCCTAAACACCCTAAATTTTACTTAAATAGTTGTAAAATGACTGGCGACAGATTCAGCTTTTGTAAATAAATCTTTAAATTAAAAAATAACCTGATATCTTCAAATGTTAAGGGGGATTTTAAATATCAACATTGCTTTATTTCTTGCAATCCATTTATAAACCACTATGAAAAAAACATTGCGATTTAATTATTTTATGTCACTTAGCCGTATTCTGGAAGTTTTTATTTTTTGAGCAAAATGAGAAAAGGTTTACGTGTTTTTAATACTTTTGTACGTGACAATGCTTTTCGATGAAATCCAAAAAGTAAAGTCGCTTAGAGGCAAAGAGTGTTGCATCTGCGCTCACTCACCGTGCTGTGTAATCTGGCTTCTTTGGTCTTGAGGGAGTTGAACGACGTCTAAATTCAAATAGGAGCTGCAGGCCTGCAGAGCCCGTGCACGCAGCAGGTACCAGCTCTTTGACTGTTTTGGGTCATGTACTTCTTTCAGCACCTTACACAGATAAGGAAGTCCCACACTGACCTAAAATAAAATGATCAACACAGGATGAGTGCAATAATCCGAGTAATGCATCAAGCAGGATGTTAAAAAATTACACACCTGTCCTATACAGTAGAAGTACTGAGCTTTTAACAAGACAACCAACAAAGAGAGAGATGAAGGACCATCATCGGTTTCTGAGGTCAGCATTTTCTCAGCTTCCTCTATCTGGGCCTTGAAATGTAAAATAAATCAGAAACTGATTATAATAGTCATATGGCAGATAACGTAATCTACACATTCAGTTTATCATGAAAACAATAAGTCACCAGAGCCAGGTCAGGGGAGCCCATGTCCAGGAGGATGCTGGCTGACTGACACAGAGCAGCAGCACAGTAACGGGAATCAGCGAGTTCAAAGGAAAATTTAATCCCAAAATTGTACGCCTCCAAAGCCTTCAGGGGCTATGTAAGGGGAGAAGAAAAAATACGTCATCAAAACTTAATCATTCTTACCCTCTGATACAACAAACCTATTCACAAGCGCATATTATAAATATTACTTGGGCTCCTCAAATACATTTTCTTTTCTAAGAATGTAAAAAAAAAAATCATAAAAACAATCACTTTGATCTAATACCTTTCAGTCAGGATTAAAATGGCTTTTTATATTTAAGATTAATGTTGCATCGGAAAAAAATTAATTAATTCTATGATGCAACAAAGTTATATGATGTAGGGATGCACTGATACTGTTATTCGAGCAAATGCCGTTTTTATGTACGTTATCATTAAAATTAACTGATACCTTAAAATGTCTAAACTCTGTAATAAACTTCACAGAAATCTTTTATTATTCACTTGAAATTTTTCATTTTGTGGTCATTTTTATCAATATTTAAAAAATCTAATTCACCATCATTTGTTGTAAAAAGCAAAGAAGAAAAGAAAACCAATCATATTAATTCCTATTAATTGCATTTTTTTGTTTGAAAAAAGTATCGGTATTGGTACTCTGTTCAGCAAGTACTCAAATTCAGGTATCGGTTTGAAAAAATTGGTATCGTTGCATCCCTATGATGATGTAAAAACAAATTAAAATTTGCACTTGCTGCATAAATTTTTCACATTATTGAAGAACTTTTTTTATTAAATACAGTTTTTATATTAAAACAAAATATAAATTCATTTATGCATCTTATTTTAATTATCTTCTACATGAACATCTATTTAACAACTTATTGTGTGTATTGAGTTGTGGCCCCTGGTAGAAAATAAACAAAAGGAGACAGTTTCTGTAAGATGCTGTTATTACCTTCCCAATGAGTCTGAAGAGAGCTGCAGCAACAGATATGGAGTTGCAGGTCTGCTTAGCGTTTCTGACATCAGGCATGGCTCGATTCTTAAAAATGTCAGCCCAAACAGTCAAAGCTTTTTCCAGTGGCTGACACAGCTCTTAAAGCGAGGGAGAAAAGAAAGTAATGTTCATGAGACATTGTATTATATGAGTGAAATTCCATTAGTACAGACATCAGAAGTATAACCAAAGTCAACTTAAGTTCTACAAAGGATGGAGAAAGAGGAATGATCCAATATAAAAAGATAAAGCTTACTTTTTTCTGCAGACAGATTAAAATGGAGCCCTTCATAAACCAGAGTTCTGTCCTGTGTCTTCTGCTTGTCTTCATAATCAAAATCATTGGTGCCTACAGGATTAGTCACACACTGCGTCTTTTCACGCAGCTCTTTTTGTCGTCTATCATTTTCAACAGCCTGGTGGTAAAAAACAAAACAAAAAAGCTACAATTAAAAAAAAAACAAAAAAAGTATTGACTTGAAGCTAAAGTCTAAACTAGATAGTTACTGATATCAAGGTTTAAAAACCTACCCTTTAAAAGTATTTCGAATTACAAGTCATATCGTTTCTGTGGTTTAAAAGTGCTATAGAGTTTTGGAAAGATCATAGATGCAGCGCTGTCAGTCAGCTGGCTTGGAGACTTTTTCTTGCTTGAAAGAAATACTAATTCAGCTGTTTGAAAAAATATTGATGGTTACATAAAAAAAAAGAAAAAAGAAAAAGACAGTTGTTCATGGTGTTAAAACTAACTGATCGCCCAAAGGAGAAAGCCCAACTAATTACCCAGCTAATATTACCTTATTAGACTTCCAGTGTTACACTAAAACAGCAGGACAATAACCAGGTATGCTTTAAATACAATTTTTTTTTACAAAATTTAGCAGGTGTTCTGGGTTTTTATGTCTTTGTAAGAAAAATAAAAATCATAAAGTAGATTAATATACACATAATTTCTCAAGTTTTAAATTATTTTTTCAAGAACAGAGATAAATGCTGCATATCAGAGGTTTATAAAAAGACAATTATAATTTATATAATATTTACATATATTATTTATATAATTTTTATTTAAGAACTTTAGGAAAATACTGTGAATTTGTGTAAACATATTTTTCTTCTAGCATCAAATTTAAATATCATAAACAAATGTTATAAATATAAAACTGTATTAAAGCATCAAAATATCGGAGAAAATTAATAAGGTTTAAAAAAAAACCGAAAGAAAATCCAGAGAGATTACCTCCTGTAGATTCTTCTCCAGAGTGCAGATATAAAGCCAGAGTAAAGCTTGTGCTTTGTCATCTTTCAGCCTGTCAGCGTTTTCTGAAGTCTCTGGTTCTTCTTCAAGCAGCCGTAAAGCTTCATGGGTAAAATCAACAGCCATGCTGTGTTGGCGAAAAAAACAAAAAGAACAAATCGAGGTTGTTGTTATATATATATATATATATATATATATATATATATATATAATTTTTTGTTATGATACAAGGAGCTTACCAGTCAGTTTGCTCACTGAAGTCCTGGAAGCACACCACTTGGGCCATTTCGCAGAGGTAGACAGCACGCAGATGAGTGTAAGTACTCTCCTCATGACAGATGTCCAATAAATCACAGAGTGTGTTGTAACGTTCCTGAGCCGTGTCCCGTGTCAACTCCTTATAGGCACGCAGCTCTTCGTCCAAAAGGCACAGCATGACTTTCTCCTCAGGAACATCAGGACAAAAACCATCCCGTAACGTCCTGATTAAAGATAAAAAAAATAATTGCTTGTTTTTTTAATTCATTAACTTTTTCTAAAATGTAGAAATATCTGAAAACTTTAGGGAAGCCATTCAAAATTGTTTTCTTCACCTGAGTCGTATGTCCTCATCATCGTTACGGGCACCATCACTCTTTGTTTTGACCCATAGAGAGACCGGCTCAGCCATGTGAGTTGTCATCTGGTCCCCAAGGGCCTTCAGCCACAGGATGATCCAGTCGAGTGCTCGTTTCAATCGTCCAGCCCGCCGTGAAGTTTGAACTGCCAGCATGAAGGGTCGGTTTAACTGGTTGGTGACAACACAAATCAGAAAGTTACAAAGAAACCTTGACCAAAATACAGAGTTCATGTAACACAGGAGTCCATTGAAACCGATCACGTCTGATGAATTTACTTTGTCAGCAGAAAGTGAGCATGGGAATTTCTTGCACAGATCCCTGCAGACGATTTCGATCAGTGTGAAGGCCTGCTCATATAGGCGCCGGTTGTACATGCAACAGACCAAACTGCTCAAAGCATTCACTATAAAGCAAATTATGCACAACAGAAATGATCATCAATCGACATTCAGATGGTTATAAAAGTATGCAACAAGTTCACAGAGAGTCAACTTGATAACTCATTAATAAGAAACAAATCTGTCACCTGATTTGTTCAAAAGGCTTTCATTTAACAACTTTTGAAGTTCCACCAGCAGCATCCCAGTTGTTGCCTGGCAGTAGAGCAGAACCCTGTCCAGGGTGTCGCTGTCCTGCAGCTAGGTACAACAAATCAGACAGATTAAAGAAAAACTAAAAACTGTAGCTGCATCCAAATTTGAATTTTACTTGGATGTGTATATTCATTCAAAAAACACATCAGAAACCAAAAATAAAATCTGATTTTTAGCCTGAGATGCACTGTGAAATTGGCCCAGTTTTACTCTTGACCCATCCTGATGAGCAGAAACTATAAACCACATTAATGTGTCATGTCAACTGGTATGGTTGTAGTATAATTTGTTTTTTGGATAAAAATGATTTAGCCCTTTGAAAATATACTTATGTCCATCTTGAGACTTTCTCAAAGTAAGTGTGAACTAATTGTACAGGCAATGTTCACAAAAAATATTTATAGTTAACAGTCAACAAATGAAGATTAATCATTGTCTTTGTTATGAAATATTGCCAAAATCCTGTTTAACTGCAAAGCTGTCTAATACAAACACATCTCTCTGAAAAAAACAATGCAATACAGTTTCTGATTTTCATACGAATACTTATGGATAGATCACAAAAAAGCTTTTTAACATCTGTATATCGCCAACACGGCAGGATAATTTAAGACAACAGCAAATCAGAGTTTTTTCTTTCTCAAACAGTAAGTTTAACATATCAGAAAACGAATATATAATCTTGACATGGTGCACATTACATTTTGAGGTGTAAAAAAATAAAATTAAAATAAAAACTAGGTCAGATCTTAAAAAGGAATGTGATCTAAAATGAGTAACAACTTATTTAAAGCTAGCACACCTCTCTTTTAAAACTATTGTTATAACCTTTTTTATCCAAGTTCTTTATTTGTGTTAGGATACCATTTTTTTATATTTTTGCACAATAAACAGTTTTAAATTCAAAAATTACCTGTGATCCCATCATGCTCTCATGAGCAAACACAAAGCCATGGTAAATGTTGAAACAAAGTGACTGTCGCAACCTTTTCCCCTCTGGCGTAAATGCTGAAATCTAGGAAAGCAGAGAAAAATTAGACAAATGTTTTTTTTTTTTTTAAATAATTGGAAAACAGATAGTTAAACCTAATACTCACCACGTAAAGCATGTCTCTTATCCGTATTTGGTACTCCTCCAGAAATGAATATAGAGCCAGCAGCTCTGCTCCACTCAGCTCTTTGCTGTGTCCACTATCAACAGCCCAAACCACCAGATTACAACCTTCAGCAACTGCGTGACCCTCTCTGAAGCCAAGACCAGCTGAAAGAGACCTCAAGCTTCTAGCACACTCTGTCAAAGCCTGGCGACAATCTTTATTAGCCTTCTTTGCCGAATGAATCTTTACTCCCCACTTGCCAAGAACCAGTGGGATCCACTGAAAGCCAACATATTTTGAAATCTTAGCCTCTGCTTCATCCAAGAAGGGGTAGGCTAGACCGTGGTGGCCGGCCTTACAGACTGACTTCACTGAAAGCAGCACAATTTCAGAAAGCACGTAAAAACGTGTTACTAAACGCAGCTTCGCCTCTTCTCCACAGGTTTGACCGCCAGCTGAAGTTCTGTTAAAGAGCGTTTGTACTTCCTGCAGCAGAAATGAAGCATCCTCCTTGGTCACAGCTCCACAGCTGCTCTCAAACGAAGTGATGGCATCTTGCGTGTATACTGAAGCTTTAGAGGCAGGAGTATCAGATTCGGACTCCAACAACAACAGGAAGCTCAAAGTTTGAATCTGCCATCGTAGTTTTTCCTGAGGATTCAGCGTTTTTCTTTCTTTGGCAGCAGAGAGACCATTCCAGAACACAGTGAAACAACTCCGCACCAGAACACTGTAATCTTCTCCGGCCTAAAAATGAAAACACAAACCACATTAGAGCTGACATGACAACAAGGATGGATTTTTTTTTTACATGAATCATTGATAAAAAGAAAAATGATGCATTGCCAGTCAAAAGTATAGTCTTCATCACCAAGATTTTATACAATTAATGATGAACTGAAGTGATTTTTTTTAAGTTAGACTAGCAAAATTTAAATAGATTTTATAATAAAAAGAGTCCACATTTTGCCAATTTTCTGTAATCCTCACAGGATGAAAAGTTAATTAACATCACTACCTTGTCTCAGCATGTTGGACCTCAACCACATGCGCTCTATATCCATCAACAGGTTATCGACCTAGTTATGGCTGGATATTTGATCTTTTTTTCTTTTTTTTCAGATTTGGTCAAATTACTTTGTTTATCGTTTTTGGCACAAAAGTGGCTTTTAAGAACATCACACAACTGTTAAAAATGGTGATGATGAAGCTGCTCCAATTTTTACAGCTGTACAAGTCAAATGTTTAGATATTAGAGAAAAAGGAATGAGTTGCACATATAGTCGTACCTCCAAATGACCAGTATTGATCAAAAGGAACACCACAGTAAAGATATCAGAACAGGTAAAATTGTCCTTGACAGACATCTGGCCACATAGGTCAAACGGCACCATTTGTGATCACTTCAGAAGCAGATATCCCATATCACATCCCTTGATCTAGCACCAGGGATTAACCCACACTCAGACACATCTTGCTCCAGAATTACCTACCAGCCCTTATTTGAGGTCAGACAAGACAAATATTAAGCCATTCAACCAATTTTTGGAGGAAACTTTAAAAATGCACAAATGTCAAGCACAGTGGTAGTAGGATCATGCCAAGGGTCTTCTTCACCGCCTGTGGTTCTGATGTATTTACAAAAAGGTAGAAGAGCTAGATTATCGAGGATAAGGACAACCTTCAAATCCTTTAATGTAATATTAAATCATTAAATATGTGTTAAGAATAAAAAACAAAAAACAGGCTAATCATAAACTTCTGGAACAGCTCCAATTTCAGTACCTAAAAGCCTGTTTCCTTACAGGAAATCAAAAATATGATGTGAAGAAGTTTCTAAAATAAGGTAGGAATTATGGCATAAACCTGGCTATAAATACTGTATTGTTGCTTTGTAAGTCAGCAAGATGCAAATCGAACAATTAAAACTCCCAAATAAATAAAACATTGAAGCCTAGTTTGACTCTGCCTCTCTCAACAATACGTACCTGTTGTACTTTGGAAAGCTTGTTGTAGAGCAATCCAGCCACATGACCACAGAGAGTGTAGGCCTCTAGGGAGCATAGGTTCTTAATAACATGGAAAAGGATCTTCTCCATGTATAACAGACTGCTCTGCGGCACAAGCTCTACAGAACCATCATAGACATTAAGGGCCAGCTCCACCAGCTTCACTAGCTCACTGATGAGGTCAGGGTGACAGGATCCAAGTCCAAGCTGATGGTTACAAGCTCTGATAATCCTGTCACAAAGTAGGCGAACCTGGAGTCCAGGATTACTACCCGCATATTTCTGAAGAACAAAGCAAAATGTAATTATCAGGTAAGTAGATTTAACGTAAAGTTGTTTGTTAAAGATGAACATTTGGTTGTTATGCCAACCTCAAATTCCTGGTACAAAAGTTGTGTCGTTTCAACAGAGGCGGTCCTCTGGATGTACCCTTCCACTTTCAAACATTTCATGGCGACTCCTGTAAAAGACAAAGCGATAGAGAATAACTCCAACAAAAAAAACACGTACTTTGAAAAAAATTAACAGCTACTATTTGTATCGCCGCGGTTCATCAACCTCATGTAAAGCTAGTATTTGAACTAACATTGTAACTCCGTTAAGTTAACGGAGTTAACTTACTTAATGTATCCGGTATTGGCGGAAAATATTATCCTCACGGCCCGAAAAGTAGATATTTACTCCTCATAACAACAAGTTTTGAGAGGCTGTTATTGGTGGTTTGTTTGGTTCAGGTTTAGCTCTATTTCTCAACGGTACCGGGCGCACTGTTTTTGAATGATGTAAGCTAACCAATCACAAAGCAGATCCGCAGTCTAGGAAACGCTTGGAATTATGGGTGTTTTTTTTAAAGAAACAACACAAATTAATGATACGCTTGATTTGTTACTTATGGTTACAGGTCGTTGATTTTTAATTTTGATTTCGATTTATTTATTTGCTTAAGTGGGACATCGTAAATACTTGAACGTTTTGAACAAGGAAATGTAAATACACTCAACTATAGTAGATTCTGATTTCAATTTTTTTAACAAGCTGAATGACCTACATAAAATAAAGAGAACAAGCAAGCAGGAAGACAGATAGATAAACACACTAAAATACATTATATAAATAATAGAAAAAAAACACAACATTTTAGGCTAACTGTAAGGGTCTTTATATAAACTTCACATTCATGTTTTGCAAAAAAAGAAAAATAAATTATCCAACTCACTTGATGAATTCTTTAAATTGGAGTAGGCCTATGCTATTTTCAATAAGTTCTTATACTGTAAATTTGCCTTCACTGTACAGTGCATTATCGTTGCATCTGCTTTTTGTATATTTACTGTATGAAGCCAAACACTTTGACCTGCCAGTCACTTTGCTTGTACATCTGAATTGCACCACTAATGGACTATTTTGGCCCATTCTTCCATGTTCGGTCCAAGTCCGATGTTTTGATATTTAGCACCCTCCACAGATTCTCTGTTCGACTGAGGTCTGGATACTTGTTAGGTCACACCAGAACCTTGAAATGCTTTTTACGTAGCCACTACAGTGTGTTAAACACAGTGTGTAATTTTCAGCTAGTAGGGGGCAGTGCATACCTAAATTATCACAAGCATGCGGTATCTTTGTCTTCGAGTAAGAAACTCAACAACGGAGGTCCAACTAGTGCTGTTTTCAAACGCTCAGTTCCCTGAGAATTATCTATTTGCAGCAACATGACGAGCACATCAGTCTCGCTTTCATCGCTTGGAACTAGTGAAGAGGTAAAAATGGATGTATGGCTAAACTTTTTTGCATTTTGAGGGGAAATCAATGTTTTAATAGCGGGCGTGTTCGGTGTGCTTTGTCCGTCTGGGCTTTTGTAGATGTAAACACGTCATCTAATATGGCTTTCCCCTGAAAAGAGGACCCGCGCCTATATATTTTAAAACAGATTTTTAAATTCATATTTTACAATATCGCCAATATTTTGCAATTAATGTGCTTTACGTAATTATTATTACATAATATTTTAATGGCTATTTTCAAAGATGTACTGCAAAAACTACACACTCTCACTTTAAGGATCATTGTTATCAGGGGTCACCAACCTTTTTGATACTGAAAGCTACTTAAAGGGTGCTGAGTAATACGAAGGGCTACCTGTACATTACACAGTTGTATGGTTTATCTTTAATTTTAATCCATCCATCCATCTTCTTAACCGCTTATCCAATTCAGGGTCACGGGGCAGCTGGAGCCTATTCCAGCAATTATCAGGCGTTAGGCAGGGTACACTCTGAACAGGACGCCAGTCTGTTGCAGGGCCAACACAGAGAGAGAGACAACCATTCACACTCACATTCATTCCTAGGGACAATTTAGAGTGATCAATTCACCTATCATGCATGTTTTTGGACTGTGGGAGGAAGCCACGCATACACGGGGAGAACATGCAAACTCCATGCAGAAAGACCCTGGGCCGGGATACGAACCCACGACCTTCTTGCTGCAAGGCAACAGCGCTAACCACTGCGCCACCGTGCAGCCCCTTTAATTTTAATAATTATTAATAATATTAATAATTATTTAAGACAGGAAATTGATACATTTCAGAATGATAAGTTTATTTATATTAATCTCTTAGTGCATTTAAGTTTTTTTTTTAATTTTTACAACATGTCTAGAGGGCAACTTATGCTGTCCATAAGAGTGACTTGGTGCCAGCGTGCAACACATTGGTTGGATATACCTGGATGTTGTAAGTCTTTTTATCTCTATTGATGGTTGGAAAGTTATTTCAGAAGTTAATAACATCTGACTTATGTATGTAATCCGAAATATATGGACTATATATATTTGAAATTGTCATTATGGTATTTTACATGATTACTAGATTTTATTAAGTGAACTCCAGGAAGATTAGTTACCACTCCATTGGAAACTGATGGGGATCTAAATACATAAACAGAAACTGCAGGTGCAGAGGTCTTGAGCACACAGTGAGTTATAATGCATCTTAATTACTTAAGTACTATCAGGTCAGAATGTGTGTGAAGAATGTTTTACATTTGTCATGAATAAACTTATATTGAATCATGGCGACACAAAGCTAAGACATACCTCTCAGAGGTGGTAAAATTGGTCAATAGAACAGCTGGCACAAAAGTTTGATTTTTGATAAATCACACTTATTTTCATGTTCTCCCAATATTTTGCTCATTCTGACAGAAACACCCACATTGCATATTCATCAAAGGCAAAAGTGCTAAATGGATTGCATGCATCTAGCTGCAGGTTTACTAGGCCCAATGGTCTCTGCTCCTGGTTAGTAAATCAGCTGCAGCATGTTTTTGGAATGCTATGCGGTTTGCCCCAGTTTTAACAACTGCAAACCTTCGATAAATCAGGACCTTAATATTAATAAAAAGTGAAAAGCAAAAGTTGCAGGACATTTGAAGACCAAAGGTACTAATCCACACTATACATGATTAAATGTGTTCTGGGAAAAATAAAAATGAAGACTAAAGAGCCTATTTGGTGAGCTTGTGTATTTGATATTTAATAAAATACTTTGAGTAGTGACATTTTTTTACTAACAAAACTAGAATTCAGAAAATCCTTTCAGGGACACTGAAATTGAAGCATTTATAATCACATACCAACAAAATAGTCAACATTTTGGTACCATCTTATATACTCCGAGACAGATGAAACCAGAAACCAATCAGGGTTTAAATAACTTGAAATCCTGATGTTAGTATGATTTTGCAAATCCATTCACTGGATGTTCTTTAATACTTAATACTTCATTCATATTGCACAACCCTCAACTCAGAGTTTACAAAGTGCTTTAAAGGAAGAAGATGGACTGATGTCTTCTCTTGAGTCGTGACATAGAAAAGTTACTGAGGAACTAAGCCTCTCTTCTTGATGACGTGTTCCATTGCAGCCTTCTCTGAGGTGTCCAAGTTGATCTTGTACTTGGCAAGGATCTTCAAGATGGGCCTCAGCCTCATCCACCACTGGACTTTTGGAATACGGTGTCTGCAAAGGACAACATTTACCAATGAAATAGTGTAATACTGACAATATATTTTTTAAAGGCCAGTAAGAGTGTCTTAGAAAAGTACTTTTAAACTAATTTACATTTTGTCCTGTTGCAACCAAGAAATTTGATTTATTTTGGAGGGAATTATTTTACTGTAGTAATGCAACAACACACATAAATGTGATATGGAATGAAACGTTACATGGCACCAGTCTGTGTTGGTATATTGGGCTAAATCACTTTTAAAGTTGTGTTTTCAATATAAAACATAAATTAAGTCTATAAGGTGTTAAAACAGGGCACTGTAAATATAGGTTTTTGGGTCTTACTCAATGTCAGTCTCATTTTTCAGGTCTAGCAAAGGCTGGAACACCAATGCTCTTTTCCTCATTCCCAGCACACAGGCTGTTTCTTTAGAGTTGGCAAAGATGCGACCTGAAAGTTTGATTTAAAAACTGAAATCATAGTTTATCCATTGAGGCAGACAAAAAGAGCATCAGATGCTTTATTAAAGCAACAAACAAGGACACCAGATGTCAGTAAAATGCTTGAAGTCCTTACCGTGTCTATAGCATTCCTTCAGCTTGTCAGTCAACCAAAGAACAGACTTGATTCCCATCTTTGTGCCAAAGTTTCTATCAAAAGGACTGGGTGTTCCACCCTAAGTTGAAAAACATTGTATCTTTCACAGTGGATGCCAAATCATTTGAAAAAGAACAACAGAGGATAGCAGAGTAACAAACCTGCTGCATATGACCAAGAACGTTTTTTCTGCAGTCGAAAATACCCTTCCCCTCCTCTGAATACAGGTTGAAGATAAAATCGGTAGTGTAGTTTGCATTGCATTTCTCATTTCTAAAACAAGAGTAGAAGTTTACACAGGACATGAACACCAAATAATCAATGTAAATGTGAGCAGGATTAAGACGTGATTGGATATAATTTTCCCAAACCTCAAAATGAGTCCTCTCTTCACTGTTGTTTTCATCTTTTCCACCAGATGATCAACATTCAGCTACAAACAAATACTCGATCAGACTGATTGAAAAATATCTACCCATCTTTCTCTCTGTACGTTGACATGCACATCTCAATCAAGCTTTTGCCAGTGATCAAACTAATAGTTTAGCCAGAGTTGAGAGTTCAGTCCCAGTTTACATGTCACTCAGGTTGCAGATAAATTTACTGTCCAATCGCATTATCTGGGTACCTTAGTACGATTTTTCAAACCCCAGTTCGGTTCAACTTCAGTTGGACTATGGTGTATACACATATTTCAAAAGTCAGATTTCAGTCGGACTAAGGCTAAAATTCAACTTTCTCTTGCTGCATGTAAACACAGACTGATGGATGTTATGATTTAGCTTTTTCCCTTCTGTTTGTTTGTTTATGAGAAGCCATGCCGACAGACCTCCAGGTCATGAATGTTGAATGGTTCCTCGTAAATGTAGGCCGCATCTGCTCCAGATGCCAACCCAGCCATGGTTGCCAGATAGCCACAGTATCCTCCCATTGTCTCAACAATGAACACTCTCCTCTTGGTGCCAGCAGCCGACTGCTTGATCCGGTCACATGTCTACAGAAAGTGAACAAGTTACAGGAAACAACAATACAGTGAAAAAGACCTGATTCTTTGTGTGGAATACTTCATATTTGTGCTCATTAAGAGGTTTACCATAGTTATGGTGTTGAGAGCTGTGTCTGCGCCTATGCTGAAGTCAGATCCAGGAACGTTGTTGGAGACAGTAGCTGGAACAACGACGAGGGGAATACACAGTTCCTCGTACTTCTCTCTAGCTTCTACCATCTCCAGACCTCCCAGAAATGCCTGTGAGGAAAAAATAAACAAAATGCAGACAAAAGGAAAATGTTTATGATTTGGGTCAATCCATGAACCATCAAGGCTTGGGGTTACCATGAGCCTAAAGAAGCTGGAGCCACTAACTGTGCACAGAGAATGAAAGGTGCTTTTGTTTGTTTAACATGATTTAAGGGCTTTATAGGAAGAACAAAGGAACATTTGAAAAATGTAAAATGACAAAATTGAGGTAAAAACAGCTTTATAATAGCGACTTTAAAATGAACATGGACTGACAAGGTACAAACCTAGAAAGAAGTTTCTTCTATACATTGATATCTTTAATGTTCATTAGAAATCTGAAGCTGCTTACATGAACAATCCAGAATCCTGCTAGAAACATGGTTATGGTCGGATGAGAAAAGGATCGGTTTGGTAAAAAAGACAAGGCGAATGTTCGGATAAGTTAATGTGAGGGTTTCAAACCTAAGAACACTGCACCATGTTCAAGCATGGTGGTGTCTGTGTCATGCTGAGTGTCTGTTTAGCTGCCCCAGGCAGTGGTGCAGAAGGTGACTGGAACAATAAAGATGAAGGCCTAGCTATAAATTTTTTAACTTCACCACAAGTCAAAAGCTGGATGGGTGGGTCAAACTTTGACACAATTGGATGTTCCAACAAGACAAAGAAAGCTAAAATTGTGCACTAAAAGATGGACTAGAGCAGAAAATTAACTTTTTAATTGAGCTGGGAAAATACCATCCAGAATAATGCCCATAGTTGATGACTACGAGAAGAGACAATGTAGTTTCCTAAGAGAAATTAATCCAATGATTCCTGGAAGGGATATGAATTTCTCTTAAACTGCATGCAGACTTTTTAATTTTTATTAGAGAAACTATTTCAGACCTGTTTACTAGAAACATATCAAAATGATAAACTTCTGACCAATGCTGTCTTTGAGGCAAAATGAACATTGTAGCAATTTCAAACTAAACAAAGAGTGAAAAGTGTCTCACCTCAAAGCCTCCAATAATGACAATACCATGGATGTTAAACTTTGTGATGTTCAGGCTGATCTCCTCCAGAAACTGTTTAGGCAGTGTCCTTCATAACAGAAATAATAAACATCACAGATTATGTTGGTATATACTTATATTTAAATATTTATATTTATATATTACATTTTCATTAAGGCAACCATTGTTCACTGAAGGATGAGAACATTTACTGAAGACAATAATCTTCAGTATTGCAGTGAATTTGCTCACCTCTTAGTGCCAAGCATTGAACCACCCTTTCCAGTCCATCCTGCCACTCCAGACCAACCAATTGGCTCAATCTGTACATGCACACAGAATCACAGGGAATGTGCTGATATCTGACAAAAACTTGCCCTGTAGAACTTTAAGCCTATTCTAATACTTTACCATCCCATGTGCCAAGCCATCAAAGCCATCATGCACTGCCAGCATCTGGTGGCCCTGAAGGAGACCAATCCTGACAGCTGCACGTACTGCAGCATTCATTCCTGCACATGGAGCACCAACGTTCAGTAAGGCGATGTTGATATTGCTCTAAAATTACAGAAACAAATGTGTCAGACACAGCTTGCTGTGGGAGAAGAAGAATTTGGAGAAATTCATCTGCTAAATGATACTTAAAGAGTAGTTTCCTTCTAACCTTCACGTCTGGTGGGTGCAGGTGGGCCAGCATTTTATAAGTGTTCCAGTTGTTCTCAAAGCTCCTGTTATTAGAAAAGAAAAAGTCAGTCATTTAATAACAAAAATAGGAGGGTGGAAGTTTAAATGAGTGTGGCAATGCTGCAGGCCTTACTTTCCTCTGAGCGACACTGCATCATCATACCGCCCTTCAGCCATAGCTGTTGTGACATCTTTTGTCTGGTATGAAAAGAGAATAACAAATATTAATCAAGTATGTAAAGTAAATCAAAGTCTTTACAAAAGTTTTCATACCCCTTGATGTTTTCACATTTAGTCACATTACAACCATGAACTTCAATTATTTTTTTGGGGGGGGGACTTTCAGCACAAAGTAGTGCATAAATGTGAAGTGAAAGGGTTATGATACAATTTTAAAAGTGTGGATTCGTATTTAGTCACCCTGACCTAATCAGTACTTTGAAGAATCACCTTTTCCTGCAATTACAGTGTACATGTTATGGTGGTGGAAGGGAGGTGTGTGTTACTTTTGTCATACACTGTGAGATAGATTTGTGGCCTCGACTTTGACCAGACCATTTTAACAGAGGAATATGATTTGATTTAAAATATTGAACTATAGTCACTGCACTACCGAAAGATTAGCCTCCATCCCAGTTTCAAGTGTTTTGCAAGTGTTAACATTTTCTTTTCCAGCTTCCCAAAATATTTGAGCAGCTTTTCTTTTCCTACCCTTAAGCATGATGGTGCCACCGCTGTTGTTCACTGTAGGAAAAGGTGAATAAAGGTTAAGCAACACCTTTCCTATATGTGCTACAATCAGACAGCTACAGCTGATCCAGAAAGCTGCTGCTCGTACTCACTAAACCACGAAAGTAGAACATGTCATCTCAGTTTTAAAGTCCTTATATGGGCTCCCTTTGGCTCCGAAAATACACTTCAAAAATACTTTTACTAGTCTACAAATTATTGAATGGCCTAGCAACAAAGTATGCTGAAAATTTTTTGCCACTGTATTAACCCAACAGACCACTCAGGTCTTCCTACTCTAGTCTACTAATCATCCCTACAATCAGAATCACACACGGAGAAGCAGCTTTCAGATTCTATGCTCCCCTTATCTGGAACTAACTTACAGACCACTGCAAAGCTGCTGAAACACTGAGGGCCTGATTTATCAAATGTTTGCGCTTGTGAAAATGGGCAAAAATCGCACAGCGACGGAAAACATTCTGAAGCTCAGTAATAACCGGGTGCAGAGAGCATTGTGGCTGTTAAACCTGCAGCAAGATGCATGCAATCAATTTAGCTTTTGCCCTTGACGAATATAAAATGTAGCCATTTCAGTCAGAAGACTCAAAAATATTGGGAGGAGAACATCCAAATAAGTAGGCGTTACAGAAAAAAGCAAACACAGAAAATATATAATTCACATACATTCTATCACAATAGCAATTAACACCCCAATAGCCATAAACCTGACACTAATGTATATTTTCCCCTTTTTTCCAAAGACAGATCATAACTCACTGCACGCTCAATGCATCTGCACCTGCTTTTTATTTGCTTATTTATTTGGATCCTCATTAGTTTCCACTGGAGTGGTTACTACTCTTCCTGGGGTAGAATTACCAAAATATGATAATCATGTACAATACCACAATGGCAATTACATATTAAAAAGAAAATTCATACATTTCAGAATACATACAAAAGCCAGATGTAATTAACTTGTAAATTTCCAATCTTCTATAAAATATATCAAACGTTCAAGCTCCATAGGTATAATTAGATTTGATTACCTTTTTTAAAGAATAAATGCCCTTTAGTTCTCTACTTTTTTTAGATAATTTATACCATTTTTGATAGGCTTGGTTGAAAGCAGATTTTGTTAGGAAGTGAGTGTTAGCATGTTTTGCCAATAATTTAATACACTAAATAGAGGGAGTGATAAAGTGTGGAGCATTTCAACAATATTAATAGAATATTGAAATCTCAGGACTGAGAGCAGCCTTGTTTTGGACAAGCTGTAACTTTAAGTCAGACTCTGGAATATGCTTGCATGGAGCAGGAGGAACGCATGTACAAAGCATGCATTAAGTTTATAAATGACAAACGAAAAAATATAATTCACAGACATTCTAGCCTAAATGCGTCATAAAGCAAAGTCCTCGTTTGTGTACTGCTCTTTGCACATGTAAACATTTGCACACACAATCTTAGTTTAATGGATTGTCTTTGAAAGGCACTGTAGAAAGTTAGTTTGTACCTACTGAACGCACTTGGGAAGCCAAGTTACTGTCTTATATATGCTGACTTACCACTTGTACGCATTCCATAAGTGGCAGCCTGACGGCCATGTTTCCAGACAGGCTGACCACGCAGGCAGGAGTATCTGGTGTGGCCTCCAGCAGAGCCATTACAGCCTCTACACCCATCCTGCTTGCCTGCGTTAGAATAATGGAACAAGAGTCTCCTTCATAATCAATGAAACATTTTCAAAATGAATAAGATCTACATGTTTATTGAAGTATTACCAGGATCCTGTCAAAAGCAGAGGGGGTTCCTCCTCTTTGCACATGGCCCAAGATGGTGGTCCGGGTGTCGAACCCCAGCTGCTTTGACACCAGCTTGAAAGAGAAACTGTTTATGAGCTAACATCCTGACGTGATTTATGGCTATTTCTTGGTGTACTGGCACAGTGACCTGCTTGACATGGTCGCAGGTGATTGGTTTTCCTTTGCGATCTATTGCTCCCTCTGCAACAATGATGATATTCAAACGGGAACCACGGCCTCTTTGCTAAATAGGATAGGTAGAGATTTAGGACGGAAGCCATGTCAAACATGAATGTGATCATACATAGCAGTAAATTTACATCTGTCAGTCTTCTACACAGATGTCCCTCCCATCCTTCATCTGGAGGCATCTCTGGGATGAACACCCAGTCAGCGCCACAGGCCAGAGCAGTCACCAAGGCAAGGTAGCTGTAAACAATTAGGTGTTATTACAATGTGGAATTACAACCTTGATTGTCTACTGAAACCTTGTCTACTGTCTATCGAAACATCAGATCTTTGTGACTACGCTGAAAACCTTTCAGATATGTTTACTTTTTGTCAGAAATACTGCTGTTTAAAAATGTACTCTTATTTCCAAATTGCTTATGGGAAACTTTACAAGAACAATCTTTCCTTTGTTGGCGTTTCTAGACCAAATTATAAGATCAACACACATCTGCTTTAATGGAAAGGCATATTATATTCTCAACTGTATAGAAACAGGAAGTTGTGTTTTACTAATAAGAAGTTTCTGGAGATCAGGGGCCGTATTCACAAAGAATCTTAGGGCTAAAAGTAGGTCCTAACTGCCGAATTTAGGAGTAACTCCTAAGAAATGTGGGGGTGTCACTCTTAAGTTTAGGACTCCTAGTTTCTTAAGATAAAATTAATTCACAACCACTTTTAGGCCTAAAAGTAACGGCTAAGTCTGGGAGTCCTTAAAAGAAGTCAAGAAGACTCCTAACTCGCTAAGACCTATTCACAAAGACTCCAAAAATGTCTGCAGCCAGACGCAATGTGTTGGACACTCTGGATGATTCGGAATTAACCAAACGATACCGACTCGTTTATTGCAGATGTGGTGCGGGATGCAATCACGTCTCCAACTAAACGTAACAACCCGATCAGTCCAGAAATTAAATATTTAGCGAAACGAAGATATTTAGCCACAGGGAAAATGCAACTTTGCAACGTGGGCGAACTGGGTATATCACAACCATCTATCAGCCGATCAATCCACCAAACTCTTAAAGCGCTCTGTTGACCACACATTATCAAACAAGTCATCTGTTTCCCATTAGACATTCAGCAACTGCATCGAATTAAAGCCAGTTTCATGGCGATTGCAGGTATGCCGGGGGTGCACAAAGAAGAAAACGTGCACATCGTCCAATTTATGCAACATATGTAGGGATGCCTATATGACGGACGTTGCCTACCTGTTGCAGCAGCATCCTTTTTATAAGCGGCGATCTCAAGCCGACACTGGGACTGCAGAGAATACCATCTCTTCTCACAGTCTTCTGCCGTTCGAGACACCGCTGGATAAGATGCATTTATGTTTCTGCTCATTTCCACCCATGCCTCCCTTTTCTTCTTATTCGTAATCCCGGCTCCGAATCGCCCTTTGACGACCGTCCTCCTCTCCAGTACCAACTGTGCCAGTAATAATAATTGGTCCTGCGACCAGTTAGGTTTCCTTGTTCTTTTTTCGCCACGTATTTTCAGTTCAAGAGGTGCTTTTCACGGTAGTGGGGGGGGGGTCTATTTAAGATGTGGCTGATGTGCTCATTAGAAAGCCTAATCGTTTACAGCCTACTTGCAATCACTCCCTTAATATGATGCATCCATCCATCCATTATCTATACCACTTTCATCCAATTCAGGGTCGCGTGGAGGGGGGGATGGAGCTTATCCCAGCTATCAGGAAGGCGTTAGGCAGGGTAATATGATGCATTTCACGTTTTTTCGTTTTTAAACTTCACCCTCTCTGTAAGTAGGCTAATGCGTGTAAGTTGTATGAAGTGTGCGTCTCGTGGCCGACATAAAGATGTCATCATGCATTATTTCTGCTATTTGCGCTGTTCATAATTACGATTTTAACGACATTGAAGTTTTCCATTTCCTGGTTTCACACGTGTCATTCAACAGCCAATCTCACTGCTGTCCATCTATTTACTCCTGCATAGGAAATTACTTTTTCCATAGCAACTGGACGTCACTCTTAACTTACTTTTAGGGATTTGTCCTACGTAAAAGTAGCTCTTAGTGCGTTTGTGAATAGGTTTTAGACGACAACTCCTACGTAAGACCTTTTAGAGCGAGTTAGGAGTAAATCCTAGTGGTAAGATAAGAGTCTTTCTGAATACGGCCCCAGATTAATGTAAAAAAGTACCATATTAAAAATGTTAAATATATATTTTTCTCTTCACAGTAACTCAATAAACTCAAGTTAAATAATCGAATTTTCTTGTTTTTTTCCCTTTAGTTTTAGACTATAGTACTTCACAAAGCATAAACCTAAATTCTATTCTATTCTCACAAAAAGCATAGCTCTCAAACTTTTCATAGTTTTTCACAATACAACCACAAAGATCACTTTATTTTATCAGAATTTAGTGTGACATAAACACCAAGTTGAGGATAGATGCCAGGAGATTGGAGATTGGAAGAGTTTACATGGCTTTAAAATGGTTTTACATTGAAAAAAATCAGTGATAAAAAACTGTGACATGCCCCCATGACTAAATACTCTGCCAGTTTTTGTAGATTTGGAACCTGAAAGTTTTCCCCATTGTTCTTTTTAAAATACCTTATGCTCTGTCAGATTGGGTGTTTTTAAGCCTTATCAGGATTTGGTTTTGGTATAGACTTTGACTGGGCCTTTTTAAAACACACTTATGCTTTGATCTAATCCACTCCGTTGTAGATCCTCCTGTATGTTTAGTTATTTTCCTGCTGGAAATCTCACTTCCTCTTTAGACTTTAGACAGTCTCACACAAGTTTTCTTGTAGTATTACCCTGTATTTAACTCTTTGTCCACTGATGTTCTCTAATAAACCTCTAAGGCTTTCACAGAAATACTTTCACTTCACACGTATGCATAACCTTGTGTTTGTCTATTATAAAGGATGTTGGTTTTATATTTGGTTGCAATGTGAAAAATCATCCCATTGCTTCCAAAACACACATAAAGCTGTACTCACCCACAGTGCCTACCCATTACCTCCAAGATGAATGTCCTCTGGTGACTGCACACAGAAGCAGTTATTGTCAAAAGCCTGTAAATATGTTGCCTGCTGTTTCTGTCTTTAAATATTTTAAAGCCATACCTCTGCGCTGTGGTGGTGATGGCATCTACTATTTCAATAATGCGATGCAGGGCGCTGTCAGTGCCAATTGTCATATCAGTTCCACAAAAGTCATTGTCAATGGAGCCCACCATGCCAACGATGTTGAGGTGGGAGGAGTTCTTTGCCTCATTTGCTGTGATTTTTCCTGAGATAAGATTCAAACAACACCACTAATAATTCACATTTACACAAAAATGCTGATATTACACATTTATATTTTATATTTAATTAAAATAATAAATGCGTTTTGTACAATTCTTTGAGGTTAAGGCTAACCTGTTTTAACCAGGTCTGCCAGCAGTTCTTTCCACTCCGTCCTGAACTGGTTGGCACCTGTGAGACTGCCGTCACCTCCAATAACACACAAGTTGGTGATGCCCAGCTTGACTAAGTTACAGGCTGCCTTTGTGCGCCCCTCCTTGGTGCGGAAGTCCTGACAGCGGGCGCTACCGATCACAGTCCCACCCTAATGTCAGACGGACGGATTTCAGTCTCAAATGTGAGAGACAAGGAATAAGGGACACAGCTTGGGTGGTAGAATTTGAAACCTGCACACATGTGTTCCCGAAGTGTTGCTTTCTAATGAACCATGGCATTTAACTGACTCTTTGACCTTCAACACTGCACCAGGCAGAGTAAAACCTAGACTGTTAGTAAATGTTAGAGACTATATATAGAATACATGTTAATATTACCCATATGTGTTTGTACTCACCAGCTGCAGCATCATTGACACACTTTCCCAGGTAGCTGGGCGGATATGGTCTCCCCCATCAACCAGACCTTGGTAACCCTGTTTGCAAACAATCCATTCCCACCATATATCAGAAAATGACCCCTTAAAAACAAATAATTGCTGGAAAGCAATTGTTTTTTACAGCCACCTTAGTCCTATTAGCTATTAAACCTTTAAGCATTTAATGGATGCTGATGGTTAATAATTGAAAAAAGATTTTTGTTTGATAGTTTTTTCATTTTCCTATAAAAATGTAAAACATACACCAATTGATTGTTTGACCGATAAATTAAATCTAATTTAACCTGTTAAGGTTACATTATTTACTGAAACAATGGACATAACGCATCAAAAGTAGTACGTACCTCATGAACAAAGTACACTTTGGCTCCAGTGTACAGCCCCACTCGAACGGTGGCTCTCACAGCTGCATTCATTCCTGCATGAATAGAGTATGGATGTTGATTTGTATGAACCTTTTAACTGACCTCTCATTTTTTGTGTCAAGTAAGTCTTTGAGCATCTCAAATTATGTTGTGTAAATTCAAAATGTACAGTGCTTTGAGGATTGAGTTTCTCAGTTCTTAACACTGAATGTTTCACCCAATCTATTTAGCAAAGTTTGGTCTGATTATGGAAAGCACCTGTGAACATCCTTTTTCTGTTGGCTACTAAATAATTATCTGTTGTATTTGGGCCTGGACTTTGACTGGGCCATTCTGATACCTAAATTAATCTTGTTTAATCGAAACAAGTCCTACTCTTTCATAAGGAATATATCTGTGAAGTTATTCTAGTTGAAGTCCACAGCTATTATGTCCATTTTCCAGTGTGGTCAGTTCGGCCCAGACAGTGTCGGGTCACACTGTATTTAGCGTGTTTCCTCTACCTTTCTTTGGACCGAGCTGACCCCTTTTTTCAGACTACCTCTGCCTTGGTCTGAAGCAGGCCAAGGTGACCCAACACACCGCCTATAGACGGATTGGCCCAGTAAAATAATGCCGCTGTCACTCCTGACCAGTCGTGGTAGCCACTGATTGGCCTTTAAGGAAGGCATTTAAAGTGATAGGCCGGCGAGTAACGCTGATTTTTACTGGAACTTTGCCACACTGAGCCTACCCATGTCCTCGCCCACTGCCGTGTTACTGAGATGGCAATTGAAGCACAACCAGACCATTTTCGTCCAGGCTAAGCTGACCCTAGTGGAAAAGGGGCTTTAGTTGTCATATCAACAGATTCTCCCACCTGAGCTGTTTATCTCCACAGCTGCAGCTCCTCCAGAGTTCTAATGGGCCTTTTGGCGGCTTCTCTAATTAATGCTCTTCTTGCCCATCCTATTAGTTTAGCATTGGTTTCATGGATTTGCAGCTCTGCCACACTGTTTTAATTTTTAGATTATAGGTTCATCAGAACAGAGATGATCAAAGCTAGAGAAATTGTTCTATAACCTAAACGTGTTTTAACCCCTTAATCCAGCTAGCACCCATTTTTGTTGGAACGCCTCCTAGAGTAATATTAACTTTCAACTTTCAATTATTTGTTATTACAGACACCAACATTTGGTCTAACGTCAATAATATTAAGTAGTTACTATTTATGATATTTATCTGCTTCTTTACACTGAAAACAAGCTGCTAATGTGTATTTTTTCAGGCAGAATTCATATTCATATTTCATATTTTCTGTCTTTCAACCTCAAATACTCATGCCCGCTATGATTTTCTTGAGAATTTTCACATTCACAGTATCCCCATAGACCTTCCCATTATATGAGAGCAATATTAACATTTTAGACCTTTTACAAGCTGTAAAAAGCCTTCCAGAGTGTAGGTATGCCAAATTTGGCAAAAACAGCCTCAGGCATAAGAGGTTAAACTTCTCCACAACCTTGTGTTGGTGAAGCCCACAATATCCCACACGAAACACATTATCGTTTCAAAAAGTGGCTTTGAAGTTTTAGATTGCTCTTACTAGCATTTTTAAATGTGCTGTCAATAATCAGGTAACAGCCTCCTGTAACCCCTTTGATAAAAAAAAATATAGTAATAATGGCAAAATTAAAAATGTTTATGGCTCTCTGTTAGCCTGAATGTTAACTTGTTAGTTTTCTGAATTTGAAATTTGTGTCACTCATGTAATGAATAACTTTAGAAATGCGATATTTAGCTCCTATAAAAAAATTCTGAGTGCAAAAAAAAAACAATTTATAACACAACAAGACGATGTGAGCCTCAGTTTGGTCCTTTGAGCGGGGGGACTTAAAGGACAAGCTGTGGATAGATTAACGTCAAGGGTGCCAAGAGCATTCTCCTCTTACAGTGTAAAGGAGAAGGGGTATAGGAAGGAAGAGCAGAACTGCTGTCTTGACCTGCCTCATCAATGTACACACAGGAACAAAAGGTCATGTCTCTAAAATAGCAGTCATAATTGTTACATTCCTAGAAAGAAACAGTGATTACTTCAAAGAAAAATGCACATTGAAAGGAAAGAGTTGTGATGAATAGGAAGAGAGGTAGAGAATTTCTGTTTTTGCATTTGTGATTGTGTATTATATTTGATTGAGTTCACACGGTGAACCGAAGAAAAAAAAACAAAAAAACTCTTCCTCTCACATGCTCCCTCTTCAGCTGTGTGGGGTCATTGGCAAACATTTTAAAGGTCACTTTGGACATATTCCTCATCAAGTTAAAGGTCAGGAGATCGTCTGCTGTTCTCTGTCGTTCTAGTGAATCATATCTCCCTTTTATCTCACTGAGCTCTGTGACAGCTAGGAGAAATTACAGAAGACAATCCATAAAAAAATGCTAGATTTGATGGGAAAAGTTAAATGTTTGAAGATGGTAGACTGTTTAAAATAATTTCTGTTTATTAAGGAGGCATCAAAGATAGACCAGGAAATGACTGACAGATTAAACAGTATTATGTGAGCAATGAAAGGCCCTCATATAGTCTGACTACAAGTAACAATGAAATTAGGAGCTCGAGCAAATTTTTTTTTTTTACATGTCAGATCCTCTAAGTACCTGCTCCGCGATCACAATCCCTTAACCCCATTCGGAAAATCCCTCACTTACCCTGAGCATCGCCCCCAGAAGTCAGCACAGCAATCGCCCGACCCTCACCCATCTTAGTGGGGTCGATTTTAGCTGATTGTGCCATGGTCCTGGTTCTGGTCCTGGGACTGAAGCTGGCTGAAAGAAAGAGGCCCTAAGTGTGAAAATCTCTGCTGCCTTGCTGTACTCTGAGGAGCTCAAGGTGCCTCTGCGGTAACCCGGTCTGGCTGGTATGGAAAGTGATTGCAGTTGCAAAAGTGCCCAGCTTAACTACGCTATTGGCAGTCATGTAGGCACACATAGTTGAGACAGATTTAGACACAAACACACACATACAGTACAGTACACACTACTTATTAGAAGTATTTAGCACCCCCACCCTTTCATATTAAACTACAGCTGTTTTGATCAATTCAAGATGCTCATTCATTTTTTATTAAAAATATTTATAAAAAAATTTCAACTTAAAAATGCATATTTTTAAAAGTAGTGTATATACTTGTCTTTTTTTTATTTTTTTTATTGGTGCCCCTCATTTTGCCCTTTTTGCGATTTTTTACTTTTGTAGATTTGTGTTACCCGTGGTGTTTTCGGGTGTAAAAAGGACATCTTGTCACTGCACGTTTCATACTTAAAGTATGTTAGCTCAGACTTGCCTTACGGACGTTTTGTACCCACTACTCTGACACACAGTTTTCTATATTCTTATCATGGTCTTCTGTAACGACATATGGGTATGTGATTTCAGTAAGTATTATATATCAGCAAAATGCTGCTGAGAGTTATTTTTAGGTTTGACAAGCACTAATATTTAAATAGCCCAAATTGCTAACTCAACGTTAATATATGACTGTCATATGTAATATGATGTTTCATTTTAATTTATTTATTCCTTTATCTATTTTACTGTTTGTCCCCGTGTGATTTAATTAACTTCAAATTCTATGTCATTTCATTTTTAATTGTCTGATTGCTTTTGATGAATGTAAAATTTCAGATTTTTCTTTATTGAACAGTCATGTAAAATAACCTTTTGACATCAAGGTTTTTTTTCACAATACCTATGCCTTTAAGATTTTTTACACCCATTTATTTTTCTCTTTATTCCTCACTGGATTTATTTTTTCTGAAAGCAAAAAGCCTTATCTATAAGTGGTTTCAACATTTTAAATGTTGTTTATCTCTACAGTTTGCGAACAATTAACAACCTTAAAAATTGCGCGGTTTCTAAGTGTGCAGCTATAAAAGGACTTGTGTATGGATGAGAAATTGTTCTGTGAAGTAGCAAACAGACCAAGCTGACCTAACATGTTTGTTTAGAAGTTGGATGATTTCTTCCTTGTTTCTAGTAAAAAAAACCTTTTTTGTCCTTGGACTTAACAAATAACAGTTTTTTTAACTTCCAAAATAGGCTTAAATATAAATGAAACTTCATACATTTCCCAGAAATTTCACTAATCAGCAGATGCATTTAAAACACACATTTGGTCAAGAGCTTGATTACATTTGGCGGATTAAAATTCTGGGATCCTTGACACAGATGAAGTATGAGTGGCATCTGGTGCAGCAAGATGCTATAATGAACTACAGACCAGTAAGGTCCATTTCTTGATAAAAATAAAAAAAATGTCTTAAAATCTGCACTTGCAGATACCTTGATGGTTATCCATTTATTTTTTTATTTAAGATTTACTTACAAATATTCTACACCAAAAATCCTACATATTCATGCTGAATGTAAAATACTTCTAAACCACAATTTATGCAAATCAGCTACTATACTCTAGCTCACATAGTGAGTAGGAAAATATTAATACCCATTAAACCTTTTTGCATTTTTCACATCACATAAAGTAGCAGAAAATTGTGCCGTAAAAGAAATTGATAGAAAGCTGTGTATGTTGATGTTTGTTTAATATGAAAATTATAATTGGCTCATGTAAATCTGTATCTCTTGCCCTAATTTCTGCTACAACTCCTGGGTGTATGTCTTTAAAATCTTGCAGATCTTAAGGCTGAAGCTTTTTTTTGCCTAAAATTTCTCTAACTAGTTCAGATCTGATGGACAGAATGTACTAACATAAAATTCCACGTTTTGTCACACAGTCTTAGGTCTTAACTTCGACAGAGTCATTCTAACACATCAAAATTATGTTGATCTAAATCATTCCATTGTACTGTAGCTCTTACTGTATTTTTAAAATGGTTTTCCTTTTTAACAAGGACTTTCTTTTTATCAATTTTCGTTAAGAGTGCATGAATAATACTTTTTCTGTTAACAGATTCTTCTCTGCGGAGCAGTGGACTTCTGCAGATCCACCGGAGTTTCCTGGGGCCTCTTGGCTGTTTCTCTGACTATTGATCCCTTTTTCCAGCCTGTTAGTATAGGTTGAAAACCAAAGCTCAATAGGTTTGCAATGGTGCAATGTTTTTAAATGGCAGAACTCTACTCTGTAAGATGTTCAAATCATTGACTGCAATGTGAAAACAAATGAAAAAGTTAAAGGAATTTCAATTCTGTAACAATATAAAACATGTTAATTTCTTTATGTTTTCATCTTTAATAATTGCATGTGTTGGCTAGTCTCCAGAGACTAGTATTTGTTAGCATACAATTAACTACACTTTTCATTAAAAAACGTAAAAGTCCCTGTGTCTTACCAGAATGGTCTGCTGAATCACAACTCGAGAAGTTCTGGTCTACACATTTAGATGCATTTCCACCTGAAAGGAGACAATGAAGTAAATTTATCTAAGCAGTAAATCAATCTTTATAGTTAGCTGTAAAATCAAAAGTTTCATCACACATGACCAACCCTCTGTACAAATGACAAACTGTTCAAGCATATTTCTCCTCTTCTAGCCACTTTGTTTATTGGAAACATTTCCCGTCGATGAGTAAAATCCCATATCTTTACATTACACACATTCTTAGTCCCACTGGTCTTATCTTATACTTTGAACACAACAGATGATGGCAGGTTGGTTGCTTAAGATTTAGTGTCGAAGTAAAAAGTAGATGGAAACATTTTGATTTTGTTTAGTCTCCCCAGAATAAAACCTCACACAGCCATAACAATGGTAAAAGGCCAATAGAAACTGATGGCTATAATACACACAAGTTCTGCAATTTGCACTTGTCTTTAATAGGTTTACACAGACTATACTAACCCATGAAAATGACAGCTGATTTCTTTTAGTTTGCAGTGCTCTCATTTCCCACCATACATGGTTGAAAACCGTCTGATGGTTTATGACAGTGATCTGGATCACCGCCAAAATCTAATCACTTGATTCTGTTCCCATTGCAGACATTTCCTGAAAATGTCATCAAAATCTGTGTAAAACTTGTTGAGTTCTGCATACCCCCCAAAATCGAATCACTTGTTCCATGGTCCCACTGCAAACATTTCCTGCAAATTTCACCAAAATCCATCAATAACTGTTTGAGTTGTTGGTAATAGACAGACAAACCATGGCAAGAACATAACTTCCTTAGTGGAGGTAAATACAGTGCCATTACACTTCATGTAAGCAATGAGATTCAGCACCACCTTATAATAAGTATTTGTGCAATTATTAGTCAATAATTAGTCAGTTCCGCCAGGGCTCAGAACTAAATGATCTTCACCACCTCATACAGTTTGCAACAAAACCACTCAACCATGTGAAAATAGAAACCCAACTATTTAAATTCAACATGTAATATATTGCTAAACTTAAAGTAAAACTTCAGTTTGTTAGGTTTGACACAGTGCAGTGATGGTTTCAGGGGACTTTGCTACAATAGTCACAGCCCTTGAACTTTTGACATTTAGTCCCAATTCTATAGGGATTTTATATCACAGACTAAGACGTAACTTTATGTTTTTCTTAATCATAATTTATGGAAAGATTGATTGAAAAGAACAGTAATCATAAAACCAGAACTACAATAAAAAGGTTTAGATCGAAGCACATTAAAAGTGTTAAAATAGCCTAATCAAAGCCCAGACCTGAAGCCAACTATAAATCTCTTGCAAATGGAAGTTTATGTTTTTTTTCTATGCAGTCTAATGATCACTCAGTTATTTTATTGTTGTGTTAGTTTATTTACTTGAGTGAATGTATTGTTGTAAACATGAGAAGTTATAGCAAAAGTTAAAGGAGTCTGAATAATAATGCAGAATGATGTATTCATTTCTATCAGGGGGCTCAGAAGCAGTGAGACACAAGTGGAGCGTCTGTGTCTAGCCTGCCTCAGGCACCTGACCCTTCCTGACTGTAAATAGAAACAGCGGCTATCTATAAAGCTCAGAGTAACTCCTTCCTCTCCTCACCACCATTACGGTGAAACTGCTCAATCATGCCTGTAGCTGAACATGCTAACATGTACCAGGCTTTACTTTCTATTATGTGGTAATCACCAATCTATTAAACTTTACTGAAATTTTTACATTTCTGTAGTTTTTCCCCGTTTTTGTTGGAAAAACAGGTTTTGTTGGGCTGAGTAATCACTTCCTGATTTTTGAACATAAACACAAACTGAAACAGACAGAAAACACATATAATACATATGTCCAATACATTCACATAATTGCTTACCATGACCATTATGTCTGAACCATCGCAAGAGACCGAAGAACAATGCAATACAGAGTATATGCAGGGTTGCAGGGACATCGACGAACCACATCCTCTCAGTGATTTTGTTGTAGGAAAACTAATGTGGATCGTATCTGTAAGAGTGCTCATCAGTAAAGCATGCTGAGTGCAAAAAAAAAAAAACTTCAAGGGTCTGCAACCATCTAAGGGCAAAGTGACTTCATGTTCAAATATCAAGTTAACATGAGTTAATTAAAAAGTCAGACAAAAATTTTAAAAGGTTTAAAACATAAGTAACAGAATTACTGCATCTTAATATAGCTCTATAGTCAACCCTCTATGGATGTTTAATTATGGGAACAAGGTACTGCATGTTTAAACATTCCAATAGTGATTCGCTTATTGGAGTTTTGCAATAGGATAGCACTACCAAAATTTCCCCAAAATGATACACACATACAAGTACAGTTGGACCTGACATATGTCATGGGTTCATGCATTCACACAACAAAAGAAAGAAGCATAAAAAACCTGGAACGAATTGCATTTATATAGTCCTTTTCAATGTATTTCTAATATTTTTCCAACCTTTAAAGTACTTTATTTTCTTTTATTTAAATAATCTTTTTTCTCCTCTGCCTTCTGCCTAATCAGTAGTTGGGTTCTACTACAATCACTCACTCAATGAATCACGCATAAGTTAACCCCCCCCACCCCTCCCCCCGCCATAAAAACAAACAAAACACTCTATAATAGATGAGCAGAGGTAAATCTGTAGTTTCAGGAATTGCTTTGATAAATTACTGTTACTTTCTTGCAGCACTTTATCAACAATAATTAAAAAGCAGAAAAGAATATACCTGTATCGATCTGTTATTTGCAAGATTGAAAAAAAAGAATTTGTTTACAGTCTATCTCGGGGGATTTTAGTTACTGAATATGGAACGCTAAGCTGCTCAAAATTAAATGAATAAATAAATAAAACCTTATATGAATGCATACATGAATTAATAATACTAATAATAATAATATAATGAGATCCTGCTGTCATCCGAGTGATCTGACACATCTTAATCAGGAACATTAAGCTGGAACAACAGTCTTGTTCTCTAACTTGACCTCCGTGCTCTAAATGCATTCACTAAGTCAGAAAATAAGTAATTAAATCCTAAATATATTGGAATATTTCCGTAACAACTGATAAACTCAAATAAATAAGCCTTTGGGAAAATCACCATTATGAAATAGAAGCTGACTTTGGAAAATGAACTTTTGGAATAAAAACTCATATAATTAAATAAGATACATAGAATTAAAAATTGGTAAAATATAAAATCTATTATTGGTAACACTATTATGATTTTCTTAATCGATAAACAATGCTTTATATTAATGAATGCATTTTTAAAGAAAAATATCAAAATATTCCATTCTATTGAGATAAGAATTTCACATATATATATATATATATATATATGACACATTACATAGTTGACTGTTATTTATTCATATACACATTTATTTCATAAAGTATTATTTATTTATTTATTTAATTTTAAGGCACTTTGGCAATCCATTCTGTAAGGTACAGTGGTAGTATAACACTTTGTCAGTGTTTGTGTTCAATGTCCTGAGGTGACTCTGAAGCCAGCAGACTGGGAGTCATACAACAATGTGACAGTGGTGTGAATGTCATACCAGAACAGATTGAGATTACAATTGCAAAGCACAGGCATCTTGACTCTGTGACACACAGACCCACACACAACACACACACACACACACACGCACACACACGCACACACACACACACACACACACACACACACACACACACACACAACACACACACACACACACATGTTGGGTTTCTATGTCTTGTGGGGACTTCTCATTGACATAATGTTTTCCGTAGCGCCTTACCCTAACCTTAACCATCAAAAATGAATGCCTAACCCTGACCCTTACCCCAACCTAACCATAACCTAAGTGTAACCCTGACACTAAAACCAAATTTTAAGCCTCAAAAATTGCTTCAAACTTGTGGGGACCGGGATTTTGGTCCCCACAAGGGAGGTCGGTCCCCACTTGGATAGTAAACTTCCAATTTTCGGTCCCCACAAAGATAGTAATACCAGGTCCACCCACACACACACACACACACACACACACACAATATCGATACATTTAATGAATATTAAGTAATTAACTGAAAGGGTTTTATTTTGAGGTGATTCATCAACCTGTTAAGGTTCGGTTGGGGTCTCTGAAGACCCTAACCGAACAGACACCACAAATCAGACCAGACACCGAAGCAGCAAAATGGCCTCCAAAAACGGAAAACGAAAGGGACTTAATCAAATCCACACACCTGAGGTGGCATTTGTGGAGTTACGTCTTTCTGCACCATCTTTTGAAAGAATTGTTCATCCCTGGGGTTGTTGAGGGGCATGTAACTCTCTCCTGAGGCAAACCACATCGATCAATAGCACCATTTCTAGGTAATCCTCGCTCCTGACTTTCCGCAGACAGTTAACACTCAGGTGGCCTGTAATAAACCATATGGATCAATAAAACCACAGTTCAACACAACACCTCCACCTTCTGCTAATGCAGTGAGACGCAAGACTGGATCTCACTGCAGTCTGACCTTTTACCAATTATCCAAATTAATCAGTCCATGTTGTACTTAATTAGAGCAGATGCTTTAAAAATGACTTTAAGTTAAGAAGCAGGTGCCAGGGGTTCATTCGCAAATGGTGCTCTGACATTCAGAAGCTTGTACTCATGTTTCTGCATCTTTTGGCCTATAATTGGTTGTTTATCTTTAAATCAAATTATTTACAATTGATTCATGTTTACTCTTCAACAAATGAACCGTTTTACCTGTAGTCATCAGTCACAGTAATAGTCATCTTACCCTGGGGGGGTTCTTATCTGAATGCAACTGGGTGAAGCTTCGTCTTCTGCCCCAACCAATTAAAAAAATGATCAAGGTCAAGTTCAAGTTTATTTATAGAGCACATTTAAAACAACCACCGCTGCCCAAAGTGCTGTACAGAGTTAAAACACAATAAAACATACTAAAACAAAGAATAAAAATACACAATGCAAATCGATTTAAAACAAGTAAACTGCTTACACAAACAAACAAAGAGTCACAGGACAGAAGTCATCAGCAAAAAAAAATCTCAGCTTGTGTTGAACGCTAGTTTAAACAGATGGGTCTTCAGAAGAGAATTAAAAATATTCAAAGACTGAGCTAGCCTAATGCTCAGGGGTAGACTCTTCCAGAGTCTGGGAGCCGCAACAGCAAAAACTCGGTCACCTCTGGAATGCAGGAAATTATCTTAATTTCTGGGGTGAGAAAAAAAGGTATGGTTGTCCCACACCTGTTCGCAGCAGCAAATAGGGTGTGTCATCACAACACATGTTGGATGGTAAGAATGGAGGTAAATTACGCACAAAAGTACTTGTGTAAAAAGGCAATGGGCCTATGTGTGACTTGTATTTGTACCCCAGGGAGACAAATAAACTAATGGATTGCTAATTAAACATATTAATAAGAAAAATGACACATTAATTTTATCTCATAAATCGGTTTGCCAAGTTCCTCAGGTTGCAAGCAATCATTTCTGAATATTTTGGGGTTACTTTGTTGATAGATTTCACTGGTATTTTCTGGGATGTGTGGAGATTTATCGAAAACCAAACCCTAACCGAAACCAATGCCTGCAGGAGTGAGCCTTCGGCAGCGAAGTATCCACTCGACTGGCACAGTTCTCGGTTAGACAATGCTTTAATGAAAAAAGGGTAATCGAATATCCAACTTAAACTAAGTTCACTGCGGTCTTGCAGCATGCAGTGAGACAGTGAGAGCAATCAGGGTATTGGTCTACCCAGCAAATAATCATTGGATTGGCGTCATCATTGACACCTGCTCTCTCCATGCAGCTGTAGGGCGGCTGTCAGAAAGACACATACACATCTCGTCCCCCACCCCTTCATTGCAAAAACACTGCTGAATCCCTTCCTATCTCTTTAAGAGAAAAAATAATAAAAATAAACATTTAGAATTATATTAATGTGACAAAATGATATTTGAGAGACCCATTCACACTGGAAGCGACCTCACAGCCACAGACGAGTCACAACAGGGACCTCATAATCAAACACTGAAAAAGCTTTCCGCTATATTAATCTTATCTTGATTATTAGGGGTACTAAAAACTACAACCTCTGCTTTCTTAGCATGGGTGATTCTGCTACTGTAAAACTAAAAACTAAAAACTAAAATATTTGAAGGATTTCTAAACAACATGTTTGCAAATAAGTACAGTTGGAACTGTATGGTTCCTTTATATAATTAAATACTCACAAGTTAAAGGGAACCTACTGACTTTAATGAGACGACAAAGAGACAAAAAATAAATAGGGGAATCTTATGAAGTCACTTTTGAGATAGATTCAGTTTCTCTCTTATTGTATGCTCTTAAGTAATAAAGAATAATAGCACTTAGCCAGAAGGTGGCAGCAGTCTCTGATATTTTCTTTCCTGGTGGTTTGTCAGTGCTTGTGAAACACGTGTATGAAACTCAGGGCTAATAAATCATGTACTGAATATATCAGTGGAAATTTTGCTAGATTATATTGCGGTTTAATCAGTTCAATGAATGTTTTAATAGGCTGATATTTCAGAGAGCAAGAAGCAATACAGTGATGAATTACGAGGGGTGAGCTGCCCGGGCTATGACGTCCTCCTCTTTTGTGTCTCCGAGTTCACTCAGTTATTTTCCTGCACAGAATGGATACCTGCACAGTTACCTGTCCATGTGCTGGTGCAGGCAAATATAGTATGACTCAGAAGGATTACTCATTTCTTTTTAAAGTACACGTTCATAACTTTTGCCCCCACAGTGCTGCACAAACTTCTCTCTTTGTGCTTTTTGTACATTGTTCCCTCCTATTTGTCTGATTTTTTTTACAGTCTTACAGGGCTCCACCAGTGTTAGGTCAATGCATTTAACATGTGTTTAAACCTTTCTTTACATTTTAGGATTGCATTTTTTCCCTACACTTGCAATCCCTGGCTGCCTTACTCAAACTGTGTACACATCTTGAGTTTATTCTTGCTTTCTTTATTTCTTTTGGTTCTACCTGATATTTATTCCAATTTGTTCACTCTTACACCTTTCCCTAGCAGACAGGAGGCTGTAATTAAAAACCTTTTGTTCTATAAGTATTAAGGGAGGCAAAAACGGCAGCTATCTTCTGCTGTAACAATCAATCTACCTATTCAATTTAACCCCCCCAACCTCAACACAATATCACTACACTGCATTCAACTCCTCTTCTTTGCAAAAGCAATTCCGTCATGTCTTGTTAGCTCATTTGTCTTCATCAAGACCTGTGGGAGGTCCAAAACCTGTCCCCTCACCCCACAGCCCCACCCCATCAATGCCAGGCGCCATTGGTCAAAGCAGAACTAACCTGTGCAGGGGCACACGCGTTGTATCGCTCCGAGACAAACCTAATGCACAAACCACACACCCACAGCGCCATACAACAGCTGAAGAAAGGACAGCACTTAAGCCAATCTCAGCCTAGCCCTTCAGATCCGCTGCAATATTATTAATGAACGCCTGGTTAACACACACGACGCGCTAATGACATTCAGGGCCAATTAAAGGATGACTAATTAATGAGACATTTCCTATAAGGCTTATAAATATGTTAATTTGCAGTCAAGTAAATAACAGTCTTAATTGTGCTGACCTGAGATAAAATAAGATTTTCATTACACATACTAATGTATTGTTAAGATGAGTCAGTTTACCCAAAAATGCCAATTTTATTAAAACATTTTTTTTGAGATGGGATTTTAAAAACATGCTCATGCTATCACCATTTCTTTTTTTACTTTACATTTAATCATACCAAGAGGGTTTTAGTATTTGAGGCACTAATGTTTTTTCTGGGGAGCCTTTCCAAAAACAGCTATTTATAGACTTCCGGTAAGACAGGTGGATTGTGTTCCTATTTGTAATTAATCCATGCAAAGTAACACATCCTGCATGTTGGATCATTTTAACAAGGGAATGGGAAAGGTTTTAATGTTCTGTCACTCAAATGTGCAGCACTGCATGAAATATCTTTATTATGATATCTCCAAAAAGTAAAGGTGTGAGCAAATGTGTATCTATTTATAGACTTGTTTTACTTGACACCTCTCTTGCACCACAAATAACCTGAAGTAAAGAAGTCTCCCACATTTAATATGAAGTAAGAATTCAGCCGCCTGTATCGCGGATACAGGCGGCTGAAATGAGTTTCCTCCGTAGGGTGGCTGGGCTCTCCCTTAGAGATAGGGTGAGAAGCTCGGTCATCCGGAGGGAGCTCAGAGTAGAGCCGCTGCTCCTCCACATCGAGAGGAGCCAGTTGAGGTGGCTCGGGCATCTAGTCAGGATGCCTCCTGGACGCCTCCCTGGTGAGGTGTTCCGGGCATGTCCCACCGGGAGGAGACCCAGGGGAAGACCCAGGACCCGTTGGAGAGATTATGTCTCCCAGCTGGCCTGGGAACGCCTCGGGATTCCTCCCGAGGAGCTGGCCCAAGTGGCCGGGGAGAGGCAAGTCTGGGTCTCCTTGCTTAGGCTACTGCCCCCGCGACCCGACCCCGGATAAGCGGAGGAAGATGGATGGATGGATGGATGGATGGGTAAGAATTGGATTGTTTTTAGATTAATAAAACTTATCTTTTTCTTTACTAAGTTTTATTCAACATATGCACCTACAAGTTTTTTGGGCATGTCTCTACCAGCTTTGCAAATCTATTGATGGACATGTTTGCTCATAATTCAAGCTCATTTGAGAGTATCTGTGGGCAGCAATGTTCAAATCTTGCCAAAGATTCCCAGCTGAATTTAGTGCTTGACTTTTCCACTCTAAATTAATGTGCTCCACTCCAGTCTCAAGTCTTTTGAAGCCTTTTACAGGGTTTCCTTTATTTATCTACATCCATCTATCCCATGAATTCTGAACAGCTTCCTACTGTCCTTCTACAGCATGATGCTGCCACCACCTGGTATCACAGTAAAAATGTTGTGTTCAGGTTGATGTCCATCCAATTCTAGATATAGACCAACAAGTTACATTTGGGTCTCACAATAATCAGAAGACCTTCTTCCACATTTTGTCTCCTAGTTGACTAATGGCAAATTTCTACAGTCTCACTTTCAACAGTTTTTTTTTTTTTTGTCACTCCTTCATACAGACTACATTTGTAGAATCCACAGCTAATGTTGGTTGTCATGTCAACTGCTGTGTAGATCTCTGCAGCTCCTCTGGAGTTACAATGGACCTTTTAGCTCCTTCTCTGATCATAGGTCTTCTCTACAAACCCGTCGTTGTAGGTGGGCAGTCATGTCTCGGTGGTTTTGCTTCTGTATCATTCTTTTTTTTTTCCTTTTCAGATAATGAATTGAACAGCATTGTGTGAGATGTTCAAACCATATAGCTTTACAGCCCATGAACTTTCCTCATTTTCCTTTTTTTTTTGTTGCTTTGCTTCACAATCATGCAAAATATTGTGTTGGTTTGTCACATAAGAATCCAATATATTATATTGAAGTTTGTGGCTGTAAAAACGCTGATGAGATATGAAGGCTTTTGAACAGATTTAAATTTCAATACCAATTTTCTGTCTCAAGATGCTTATTTGGCTGTTATTAGTGCACTTTTCTTAAAGATAACCACCATACATGTTTGCTATATCAGTACTTTCACAAAGTGACCTAAAGTGAGAGGAAAACCTTGTTAATAAAAGAATAACTCTAGAACAGAAGAAGTAATATGTCACAAATCAGACATTGTGTTTGCATCTTTACAGAATAAACCTTTAGATGTGACTTGGCTGATGGACATGGATGAGTTTCTTCTGATGGCCTGACCATTAGAGGTTTGGAGCCAGTTAAGAATAACAATGCAGATAAAGAATGGATGCATGTGTTGCACACACACAACCAAAAAGAGTCTATCTGAAAAATATGCAACTTTTTACCTGCTCACTGAAAACTATTAAAGCTATTTGTTCGACTCCTTAACACAGCAAATATCCCAGTTTAAAATGAACAAAGCTAGAGAGCCAAAGTCTGACAAGCTTGGATCGATAAACACATTTTAGTTTGGACAGCTTTGATATTGAAGACACACAAACACAGCGCCTGTCTTCAGACGGTCCATCCCATGTCACAGCGCTGCCCAGATTGGCAGCCGTCAATCCAGCTGATGAGAGCTGACTGAAGGGGTCACCAGTAATACCAGTGGGGATGGCTGTGATGTCAGAAGCTCACTGGTTTGGAGGGGAATGGAAACAGACAAGTCTAATGTGTTCTACTGGGATCTTCTTTGTCTCACCCAGGAGGGACATACAAGTCAGAAGGTCAATAATTTGCAAACAAGTTCAGTGACGACACGGGATAACAGCAGAACCTGTCCAAACTTAGACCTAAATATGTGTAACCACTTTTCTATCCATCAGAAGATGGAGAAGAAAAAATAATAAGAGGAAACATGTAATACTAAGAGGAGAATGCATCTCACGTCCATGGTCCTGCTAACTGGTTACAAATAAAAGGAAGAGGAGGGGAATTGAAAAGAAGCATGAAACATCAAAAATGCTAAATGGCTGGAGGGAAGCATACAAGTGTGCAATTTTCAAATAAAGCTGTATATTTTGGTCACCTTCTCTGCAGTGGTTGGAAGGGAAGATGCAAGGAGAGAGAGGAGTTTTATAAAGCACCAGGAGAAAGTGTCAAAATGAGGCAGCTAAAGAGACAAAAGCAGGATTCTTAAAGTATTCACCTTTTTAAAAAAACAGACTGTCAGAAAAAAACACTGCAAGCACTGACAGGGGCTATTAAGAGTCAGATGTTGCACTGAAAGACTGAGGAGATGAGGCTGTATTCAGAATGAAGATGGAAAGGGACAAAAAGGAGCAAAAGAGATGTAATGGAAGAGGAGCAGTCAGTGCTGTTTGGTTTCTTCGTCCAAGCTGACCTAAACCTTTTAAAATGGCTGTAGGTCTCTCTCTCTCTCTCTCTCTCTCTCTCTCTCTCTCTCTCTCTCTCTCTCTCGATAGATAGATAGATAGATAGATACACACAGGAAAAATATTCCCGCACACAGTGTGATCCCATTGCCCCAGGGAGGTATTAGTCAGGAGGAATATTAGGGGCTTGGTTTGGACACCAAAGTGAGGGCAATAATAATTCCTATTCTGTCTTCATCACAGGAACACCCATATACCAAACCGTCTCTCTCACACACGCAGAAAAACCATGGGAAGAAGTGTCAAAACACAGGTTAATGTGCACTTAAGTTGGTCACCCATTAAGTGATATCCTAAAATCCTCCCTTCTCTGGCTGGGAGATCTTGGTAGAGGTCAGTTGCAAACTAGGAAATTTTACTGAAAAAGAATATCTTCAAGAATATCTTACGTCAGATATGGGTGGGTTACCAACATCAGTTTTTATCAAGGAGGTATAATTTCAAGACCAAACCAGACACCCTTCAACTTTGTTTCTTAACTTTTACAATGTGCACATATGTATTCATTATACCATCGACTGATAAAAAACAACAGCTTACCTGTCGTTAACATTACCTGTTGAATGAACCTCCACTCTTCCTCCTGTAATGTGACGGTGAGCAGGATGCAGCACAGAACTAATCCTCAATCATTACAACCGGGTTCTATTTGTTAATGAAAGAAAGTAGGCATTCTGGTTGGAATTAAATCCTTTTTTATTAGAGCATTTTCCTATATATTTAGTTGTACTTTAGATTATTGTATTGGGTACTTTTCATGGTTTCAAAAAATCTGTTTTTTCAGTGATGTCACTGACACTATCAGCCTAGAAATAGCTACAAAAGCCATTTTTTTAAGGATTTGGGGCTGCAACAAACGACGGTAAGATTTATTACCCTGGGGTGAATGTTCACAGGAGGGGCTAACCTACCAAGAATACTCAAAGGTTGCACTGACAACGTATCCAGGAGGTCACAAAAAAGGCATTTGAAGTCACGGAAAACAAAAGAGGGATTTTTGAACTGCAACTGATGTTTTCCCCTCTCTTGTCTGCTGTGGCTGCGTATTCCCAATTCTTGTAAACCGTCCATTGTGGGTGAATTAAAACAGTTCTGCAAAGACAAGGACCATTAATTTTTGACATGTTCTTGACAATCCTATGCCTACTTCATGTCTTCTTCATGTAAACATGATGTTGCAGAATTACATATAAAACATTCTCAGTTTTTTGTTTTTAAAGGCTCAATTCTAAAGTCAATCCCTCTGAAGATAAAATTTGCTTCCAACAGTGTTAACATGGAGAGATAAAGCAGTTACGAGGCAGACATGGAGAGGTAAAAGAATGGGTGTTTGTAGCTAGATCAATACAAAGCTGTGCAGTGACACCATATTCATCCTGGGGGCCTATCAGCGAGAATGTCAACAGCCTCTGGTGAGACAGAGTCCCCATGTCACCTTTTTTTCCCCTGGTTTACCAATCATTATGGACGGGCTTGCTGGGCCTCATTAGCAGAGGGCTACACAATGCTGCTTCCACAAACAAAACAAAACGCTACCCAACAATAATTGCCTTCTTTGTGCATGTCTCTGCCTCTGAGCTTCCTTCTTCAGCTGACACCTGCAGTGGAAAAGTTGCACAGGAAACTAAACGACTCACAGGGATATGACCACTTTTTTTTCTTTTTGCTATTTACGATAAATAAAAAAGTTACCTGGAAATCAACTAAATTAAAAACGGAACGTAAAGGAAAGCAGAGTAGAGAAACAAAGAGCAGAAGCAACAAGGAAAATTGGCAAAATAGACAGAAGGGATGCTCTGCTGCTTGGCTGACACACATGGGGGTCTCCACAGACTGAGATGATGCTAGTAGAGGGGAGGGGAAAGAGAGACAGGGAGTTTTGTGGTGTGGTATGTAGCATCCACCCCTCCTCTTTGCTTCAAGTCTCTACTCCCTCCAACGGTGGGATTGTATGCTTGGCTTCTCCCGGTTTCTTTAGCATTCCTCTCCATGCTCTTCTAAAGCCTGGGAGAGGACTGAGGCAGACAGCAGGGCTTGTCATAGTCACAGGCCTTGGTCTAAACAGTGAGTGTGGTTGAGTTGTGTATGTGTGTAAAAGAGCACCAGCAGAGCCTTATGAATGCGTACTGTATCTGATTATGTTTAAACATGTGCTGTACAGATACTGTTTTTTAATAGCAATGACACTAATTTGTCTCATTATGTCTGCTTGTACTCTGACTTTACTTAACTCATACTTCGTACCTGCTGTTAATAAAATTAAACAATGTCATGAATGTCAAATATTGTAAGAACAATTTTTTATCCGTTTGTTTATATGTGCAAATATCACACCTTATATGGCCGGTATTGTTGCTCGGTTTTAAAAACTCTGTTCCAAGAGTCAGGACAGAATTAGGGGAGATGATTCTAAATATGCAGTCTCTTTATCTTGGAAAAAAATTTAGATAGACCTGAAGAGTCAAAACTGGCAACCATGGGGAAGTTGAAATAATTCTAATACAACAAAAGAAGAGTTAACTTGGTCACTGTGTCTGTGGTTGATGTTGCAGCATATTTGACAAGGCTATTCACTTTCTTATACTGCATATAATATTTTTTTTAATGCTGTGATTCTTTAGCAAATGTTGAATGTTATATGCCATATTTACTTGCTATTGCCAGGTCTCTCTGTGAAATTTTGCATGCGTAAATACAACAACAACAGCTTTTATTATTATTACCATATACTACATAACTACAGACTTCAACAATCCGAATAAAATAAATTAAAAAACACTTTATTTAAAAAAATATTTTGTGGATATTCTCAAAGTTCTCCATTTTAATAATCTTTTCATAATAAAAATGACTTGCGGCAACCGTTTAAATGTGTTTTTGTACACATTAGATTAGAATTTAAATAATTTTAGAACTTGATGAAGATCAGATAATTTATATGCTAAAAAATTTGAATTCAATAAATTCAACATGACCATAAATGAATGTAATTAACGAGAGATGCACGTTATGATGATAAAATATTTTACGACACATAGCAGGGAAAACAAACAAGAAGACTAATCAGATGCCGTATTTTATTTATAACCACTTATTTTTGTAATTATCTAGTAAAATCAGGTAGTAACTGAAACCTCCCAAGTGCCTCGGGTCTGACGGGTAATTTAGTTCAATTCTATTTATGTCTATTTATCTATACAGTGCCAATTCACACCGCAGGTCATATCAAGGCCCTTTAAATGTAATTTCCATTTTATCATACGTACATTCTAATACGTTTAAAAGTTTTCCATATAGACAATCCAGCAGATTGCATTGAGTCATTGACTTGCAGAATTCACTCCCCCTGGAGGAAAATGTAGAAACATACAGTCATCTGTGTTGCTTGTTTTAATCCAACCTGATGCTTTTATTACTGCGAATAATACCCTAGAGAAATTTTTGTCTGGTTTCAGGATTAACCACAGCACCAAGACGACCTTTCTAAAGATTTTAAATGATTTTAGATTAAACTATGATGCTAAGAAGGTGACAGTGTTTGTTCTACTGAATCTAAACGCTGCCTTTGATACAGTAGACCAAACTATTCTTTTAACTTGTTTTAAAGTAGATCAGCCTCTCTGGTGCTGTTCATAAATCCTGGGTGGCAGAAAACTTTCCCCAGCTCAACCAGGACAAAACTGAAGTTTTAGTCACAGGTCCAGAGGCTCAGAGATAAACCTTTCCCAAAACTACAATCACCGTCTTTTAATGTTTCCTTAAAAGTGAAGAACCTGGGTGTGATTTTTGACTCTGAGATGACTTTATCCCCCACATTAAAATTATTACTAAAGTAGGTTTTTATCACCTAAAGAACATCGCCAGAGTCCGCCCCATTCTCTCTCGGGCCAATACGGAGAAGCTAATGCATGCTTTTATTACCAGCACAATCTTCCCAAAAAGACTACCTCAAGTTTACAGCTTCTACAAAATTCAGCAGCTTGTGTTCTGACGAAGACCAGGAGGCGGCAGCACATTACACCGGTCTTAAAATCACTGCATTGGCTCCCCATATATTTTAGGATCGATTTTAAGTTTTTTAAAAATGGTTTTTAAGTGTCTTAATGGTCTTGGGCGTTCTTATCTTTCTTAAATGCTTTTACTGTATGAACCTTTGCGGTCTCTGACTGTGCTCCTCTGGCTGCCATCTCCTTGTCATCCCTAAAGTCAGGACCCGCACTCAAGGTGCGGCAGCCTTCCAGTATTATGGCCCTCACCTCTGGAACAGGCTGCCAGAGGAACTCAGGGCCGCAGAGAACGTTTATGTTTTTAAGAGCAGGCTCAAGACTTACCTTTTTAGCTCTAGCTTTTAACAGACTATTTATTGCCTATTTATCTGCCCATAATGCTTTCACTGCTTTTTGGTCTTGTATTTATTCTGTGAATTTTATTTTACTTTTATTTAGCTATTTATTTATTTGCTTACACATTTATCTATCTGTTATTTCTTTAACTTACCTGCTTATTTATTTAACATGTTTTCCCTTTATTTTACACAAATTAATAGTCATATTGTTCCATTGCTTTCTCTGTGGGAGCCTTCTGCATGAGGAGCGGTGGTTGTCTGTAGCTGCCTGGGTGCTTTCTTTATTTTATTTTTATTTTTTTACGTGTCCAGTCTAGCAGTTTGCTGCTCAGAAGTGGTGTCTGAGTACCAATTAAGTACAAGCCCAACAGATTTACTTTCCCATGCAGAGCATTACTTGCTATAATACTACACTTGATATATATGTATGACAAATCTTTATTAGTGATTACCGTGGGTTTAATTTCTTTAAGTTATGGACACGAAATTGAGATAAAAAGGAAGAAAGAAAGAAGATGAAAAGAGAAACTGGACCGGTAAAAGTTTCTCTGACCCACAAAATATATGTTTAAGAGGCGTATTTCTGAGTCACTTAAAAAGTGGTACAATGACAATAAAACCAACATCAAACACCAATATATTGAGCATTGTATGATGTTTTTATCAATGTAAGTCTTTTTTTCTATCTTTTATTCAATTCATAGAATGCAGATGCTTGATTTTCTGCATTTCTGGTATTGGAATATTTTTCTCTAGAGAATCTCAAGACCCCTCACTTACATGTTTGTAAGTGCAGGGTCATGACCCAAACTTTGGGAACCACTGCATTAGACTACATTTTTCTATGGACCAGGTTGGAAGGCAGGAGTCACAGGAGGGAAAAAAAAAACATTTTATTTTATTTCATTTTACCTCAATAAGTTATATTTTAAAAAACAAATAAATAAATGAATAAGTAAATAAATAAATAAATAAATAAATAAACAATCATTAGTTGATCGAAAATCCAAGAAAAAAGTCTGAACTCAGGCAAAAAAAAAAAAGTGAACCCAACAAACCAACTGACTGAACAAACACAAATAACTGTGACAAAATAAATAACAAATAAGGGTATATATAAAATGGCTGATCAGAGAACTGAGACACAATAGGGGTAGCTTAATACAATATAAGCTTTAACTACAAGCAACACAGCACAGTTACGTTTGTTGATAACCTAAACACCACAGAAAAAAAATCAAACATATTAAACTTTGAATACAAATATTTAGTTGAATACAAAAGAAAATACAGGTTCCGACTCCTCCAGTAGGAAGTGGTGCAGTCCATTTATTCCCTGGATGTATTTAAGTGCTTTAAACCCGGGCAACCATCTTTTGCCAGGCAAATCGCAGGGATCATGGCTGGTACACTAAAAAACAACAACAACAAAAAACTTGTTGGGTGAACATAATAAAATTATGGAAATCATTTCCACCCAACTGATTTGGTTCAATTTAGCAATAATGAATTTTGTTGAGTGAACTAAATGTAAACATGTTGGGTCAACTTAATACATTTGGATTGCTATAAGGCACAAAAATATAAAGCAGGGTATGGGACGGTCAAACAGTGGGAAAATAAACAAAAATTAAAGATGAAAAGTCCATAGAAAAAAATACATAAGTAAACTAAATGTGTGCATTTAAAAATAGAAAACAAATATATTTAAACTAATTAATAAACTTTTATTGTAAACTAAAGAGTGTCTTTTGCTTGGATTCTGGATACATGAAGGTGCATGAATTGCTGAGTAGATTTTATTTGTGGATTTTGAATATTCGAGAAGCAAAAAAACATATTTTTAAGAAGGTTAACTAAGCATTATTTGGGATCTAATTTTGCCGGAAAATAGAAAAACACATTAAGTTGCTAGTTCAGTTCAAGACGAATTTATAATGCAACATCAACTAGTTTCATGGCATGCTTTCCTAATATCATGCAGCCATGGTAATGTTAGAGTGATGTTATATTTACGTGTGTGTATAGTTTGTAACAGAACACGATCTAAGCCTGTTGACAATAAGGACAGGAAAGCTTATTTGACTCATGGAAGCATAACAAGACACTGAGCTGCCTCTGTTACATGTAAGCATGATGAAAGAATTGGAAAATACACCATGTTTTGCTTCACATAGGGTGTTTGCTCTAATAAACTCTTCTATGACTTAAAGTAATACAAAACCAGTTATATTTGCTTTTCTGGGATATCCCCTACATAAAGAGAAACAATAATTAGACTAAAATCATCTACAGAGTTACATGAACACAGTTTGCACCCCCATCCAAATCAAACACACATAGGTGAAAACAGATTTTTACTGACCATAAAAGAGGACACAACATATTTTCCCCCTTTTTAAGTTAGTTACAATTATAAAAAATATTTCTTGTTGCTAAATACTTAAATGAGAGAGTAAAAACAAAAAAGAATTCATGATAATTTTCTTTAAATATCTTATGTGCTCGCATTTTTGATTAATTTCCTATGGTCTCTAGCCCAATTATATACCTTTAGAGTTGTGGGGTGAAATGTCAGGATCATGAGTCTAATGGTGTTTTCACTTTGTCAGCGTCAAACAACACTCCCAACGCATCTACATTAATGCATATACATTTTTAGGTCGAAGCTTGCAAAGTGCGTGGGCGGGCCTTTCTCTGGCGGGTGTTTTAAACACTAGTGGGTTGTGGTTGGCTAGACAACGTTGACGTCGGGCCATGTCAGTGAGATGCTCCGATTGGTTGACATGCTGCATCAAGAACGTTCAGAGCGTCAAAAGTTCAGCTAGCTGAACTTCTGCATTGCTTGCATTTGCCGCTTAAAAACGGAGAAGCTTGGAAAAAAAAACCCCAGCCAAGTCACACAAAGTTGCGCCTCTGACGGACTCAACCATAAACTTTACATGTAATCTTGCCGCTTGTGACGCTGACATTTGGGTCAGTAAGAACGCACCATAACTCAGTATTGTTCACTAAATGCAAACGCAAACTTGTCTCTAATTGGATAACAGCAGTGTGAGTCTTTTGCTGCCTTCGATCGAACAATTAACCTTGCTTACTTTGCTGCTAGAAGACAAATTCAAACAGTTTCTTCCTCAGCTTCTGTTTCCTGGGTAAAAAAAATGCAACGCTGATATGTAATGTCCAAAACAAAATCCAAGCCAGATCCTGTTCTGGCATGCTGTTGAGTTAGCTTTTAGCTTCTACTAGCAGACAAGTGATCTTCTATCTCCAGGCTCCAAAACCAACCTTCCCGTGAGACGTCGCTAGACAAGGTAGGCAAGACCATGAGATCCAATTCTCTCTGGGAAGTAGAAGGGATTGGCTTTTGAATTGATTGTATTTAAAAGAACCAGCATTTCCACAGTTTTCACTGAAGGAGACATTTAAAATCGGAAGTTTAAATAGACACCTTACTATGCTTAAAAAAAAAAAAAAAAAAAAAAACACTAGATGACGACACAATGGCTTTGCAAGCATTTGATCGGTTGATTAAAAACATCTCAAACAAATAGAGGCACTACTGAGGATTTACAGTTGAAACCAGATATTTATACTTAAGCAAAAATAACACTAATTTTTTTTTTCATTTTGTTCAACATCAAATTAGAGTAATTTTTTTATTTATTTCTATCAATAGACATTTACATATACTTTTTTCTTAGTGAAAATTCAGGAAAGACTGGATGATAGTAAGATTCACCATAACGCTCATTTGCATGCCCATCATAATCCTACTGTCTCAGTTTGTATAAACTAAATAACTAAATAACTAAATAAATGGGGTAGAATCCACAGTGTTCTCCTGTGCCAGTCAGCTCATTTTATTATTATTCATATTGATGATAAGATTAACATCTGTGAATTAAATCTGAGAGCTCTATCAGTTCCCCAATGGTTAAAATGATTCTTGACTGTAAAAAAAAAAAGCTCACAGGAAGTGATGGTTGCACCTTCAGTTTAACCATTTAATGTCCAGGAGTGAGTAATGAATCAGAAATGTAGCATGAAATCGATGATTTTATGATTGGGTCATTGCTACAAGATTTGAGTCAAAGGGAAATTGTATTTTTTATAGAGCATTTCTAAAATGTTCCAATAAAATACAGATTGAAAAGCTGAGATACTTACCAACAATGCTACTAGTCATACTTTTGACTGGCATTTGCAACACAGCGAATCCTGGATGAGCATTCATTTTCCTTGGAACTGATGGGCTGAAGGCCTACCCCAAAGAATGCAGAAAAGGAAAAGCATGGATGGTTAGCTTCCGTGGTAGTGCCGAGATGCTTCTCATTGTGTGTAATAATGCATATTACAGTATCTTTGGTGTTTGAGCAATTCAAACAGAAGTCTTCTTAGAGAGGGTCTCACGTATTCATGGATTTTTGCTATTTTAGGAAAGTTGTGGTCCCTCACCTCCAAGAAAGTTGTATCAGGGGAAGGTGGGAACGTTATTTTACTATGGTATCACGTCTTTCAAACCCAACATATGCATTGGTGTGAATATTAGGATGAGCAGAGATTATAGTTGATACTATATAATTTTTATAGAGAAACACCACTCAGAGTTGCCAATTTCAGCCTGTTCTAATTTAACAAACAGCAGTAAACATATTTATTTCTAGCCTCCACTATATGAGCCATAATTTTGTAATTTAGATTAAAAGTAGGTTATCACATTATTACAAAGGCAACTTTTTAAATCTTTTGGTAATTTAAAATATTCAGCTTCCTTGTTATCTGCTATACTCAGCTCCAGGTCATTTTGCTCTTCGCAAATTTGACAAAATATCTCCAAAGTTTAAATAAATACATTTCTTGTTGCAGATGGCTTATTTTTACATCTATGAAACATCTATGAAACAACCAAAACTGCAAAAGTTACAAATGGGGAAGAGCTTTCTATATAAGCAGCTGATGTTAAAATCTACCTCTCACCAACAATGAAACACCTGGCATTAACTGTCTTCCAGCAGTAGCAACATCTGCACTGAAAAGGGATTTGTTGCCAAGGCAACGTGATAGTTTAGGTTTGCTAAGGTGCATTTACCGATCCAATCAAAAAAGGTCTACTAAATTTTCAAGGATTAGTGAAGTTGAAAATTAATTGGTCCTTATTAAACACCTCTGAAGTTGTTCATATATATATATATATATATATATATATATATATATATATATATATATATATATATATATATATATATATATATATATATAAATAACTTATTCAGTGTATACGTAAGGTAAAAAACATATATTAATAGGATTTAGTGCACACATTAACTCACTAAGTATTACTGGGCTGGTTAATGAGGCTAACAGGCCCTAAAGAAGTCAAAAGTATTGTGAACTTTCAATCTATAAATTCACCGAACGAAAGACATCTTTGTACATGGCTAATAATTGAGTCATTTTTTAATGATTTATAAGTTTATCCTTTCAGATTATTCTTCTTCTTTTTATATATTAATATTGTTTGTAAAAAAAATACTTGGAAACTTGCTTTAATTGATATAGATCTGTTAACTATTAGTTGAAAACTAAATGCTATAAAGTGGACCCAGTCAGAAAGGTTGATTTCTCTGTCAGAAAAAAGCCAGAAGAGAATGTTTTCAAAATCATTTAACTTATTTTTGTTTTCAATCACAGCCTCCAGGGTTATCTGGAGTCTTTTAACAATGCACAGGCCAGCAATCTGAACGAAAGACACATTATACCGATACACTGAAGTTTCTCCCTCTCTCACCTGTCAGCTTTCTCTTTCTCCCCACAACCCCCAAAACAACCCCTTCCTGTCTGTCTCGCTGTTACCTTGGAGTCTGGCCGTCATGCTCTTGTGGCTCCACTCTAAAGGTTACGCTGTGTACCCACCGTCACCGCCTGTCACTCCCCTACCACCACATGCCACAGACACACACACACAGACACACACACACGCACACACACACCGATGCAGAGTCTCATCATTCTTAGGTTCTGTCTGTGAAATTCTGCCCAAAGAAACACTGACCTACCTTTACAAAGGAAAACTAAGGGCGAATAATGTTGGAGGGCCTTGTTAAAAGCTCTGGTGAGAGAGCAGGCGAAAGCTAAGTACAATTCTGTCACAGTATGAATAAAATAGACTCTATGGTAGGCAGAAAAAAAGGCTATACTACATCATAATGAACAGATCACAGCCATGGACTGTCTATTCGCTATTTTAGAAAGAAAATATCCATGTAATTAAGTGAGTTTTCAATTTTTTTGTATAGGAACACTAACAAGTTCTTGGCTGGGGCTGCACAATGGCACAAGTGGTAGCACTGTTGCCTTGCAAGCAAGAAGGTCCTTGGTTCAAATCCCAGCCTGGTCTTTTTGTATAGAATTTGCATGTTCTCCCTGTACTCCAGCTTCCTCCCACAGTCCAAAAACACGACAGCTGGGTTAATTGGCCTTTCTAAATTGCGCTTTAGGTGTGAATGTGTTTTTTCGTGGTTGTGTCTCTGTGCTGCCCTACGATGGACTGTTGACCTGTCCAGGGTGAGCCACACCTCTCATCCAGTGATTGTTGGAGATAGGCATCGCCCCCCCACCCCTACCTCACAACACCACATTAGATTGATAGTATAGATTATGGATGGATGTAAGGGATTGGCTGAAGATGGTGCAGATTTTTATGTGGTCTTCTGTGCAGAAATCAATGCAAATTAGTTCACAAATGTAGTTATTCATATAGGAAAAAGGTGCTTCTTGCACTTTTACTTTTTACCTGAAACCAAAGAAGAGTTTCATTGGCTTGGCTTGGGACTGTTGTGTTGCTTGAAAATCAATCATTTTATGACTGATTTAAAAAAAAAAATTCAAAGAATATTTCTTTATTTATTCCTCCTCTGTCCTTTGAACCTTTTCAGTACCACATGCTTTAAGACAGCCCACACCAAAATTTTCCCATCTGCATGCTTCACTGTTTTATCATGTGCAGCATGTTGAACCACATTGTTGCTGCAATTTCCTTGACAAACAAACATGACTGGACCTACCTTCACTTTGGCACTATGGTTTTGAGTTACTGTGCAGAACAATTTTTCCTCTAAACTTGTGCAATGCCATGAAAGGAGTTAAGATGTTGCTAATGCTAGTATTATCCTGACTTGTCTAAGTCCGGGCTGTCCAAAGTCACGCCTCAAGTGCCGGTATGCTGCATGTATTAGGTCTTTCCGTGGTTTTACACACTTGAGTCAAATTAGCTTGTCAGAAAATCTCTGCAGAACTCTGACATGCTCATGAGGTCATTTGAATCATCTGAAAGAGAGGTTAATCTAAAACTGGCAGGACACAGGCTCTTGAGGCCTGGAGTGGGATAAATCTGGTCTAAATCCTCTAAACCGGGGTGGCCAACCTCTGTCCTCAAGGGCTGCTATGCTGCATGTGTTACTTCTTTCCCTGGTTCATCGCAACCTAAATCAAATGATGACTTGTTATCAGGCCTCTTCAGAACTTTGAAATGCTGAGGAGTCAGCTGTGTTGGAGCAGAGACACATCTAAATCTGGGAGGACACCGCCCCTTGAGAACTGGATCTGGACACCCCTGTTTTACACCGCACTTTAGATTTCAATATGCTTTTACTTCAGCAGTGGAATGTTTTGCGACAAGTGTCGACTGAGGCTGCACACACACACACACACACACACATTCCCCTCTTGCCCACCGTGGGTGGTTTCCCATCCATTCCAAGCTCGGGTCCAGAGGCCTAGGAGCTTGAGGGTCCTCCTCAGTATCCTTGCTGTTCCAAGTACTGTACTTTTCTGGACTGAGATGTCTGAGGTTCTTCCAGGGATCTGCTGGAGCCATTCCTTCAGTTTGGGGGTCACTTCTCCGAGTGCTCCGATTACCACAGGTACTACTGTCTCCTTTACCTTCCAAGCCTTCTCTAGCTCCTTTTTGAGCCCTTGGTATTTCACAATTTCTCATGTTCCTTCTTCTTGATTACCGTACTTGTTACCATCACTTGGTATTGCGACATCTACCACAACGGCTTTCCTCTGCTCTTTGTCAACCACCACAATGTCTGGTTGATTCTCCATTTCCATCCTGTCTGTCTGGATCTGACCTTGGGGCCTCCAGCCAATACTCTCACTACTTCAAAACCTACAAAACAAAAAAGCCTACAATTTTCTCAGCATCTTGAACAACAAAAACATTTGTATTCTTATATATATGTGTCTCTTCAGTCTTCTTCTCATCTTACCCCCTTCTGTTTCTCCTTCCGTCCTCCTCTCTGTGGGCCATACGTGGAGCGTTCAAGCGCTTTAACGGCATGCACCACTGAGTTCTCAACATCTTGTCTTGTCACGCCAATTACACATACACTCACACTCATACACACATTTAACATACCCAGTGCACTCTTTTAAACTGAACAATGTGAAATATCCTCAAAACTAGTATATACAGTAAGTATACAAAAACAAACAATCAAACAGCTCTGATTTAAAATGAAAAAAGCAACATGGCTGGATTGAGCAAATTACCACTTGATATTAATGAAAAACTCAGCAAATTGTTACATATCATCAGAGAGCTGTGATGATAGTGAGCAGGTGGTCTCCGAGGTCAGGGCAAGGATCGGTCATATACCCCACCCAACAACTGTGAAAGGAGAAGGGTTAATTAACTGCAGACTTTAATCGTCTCTGATGAATGATTCATAGTTTTCAGGTCTATGACTAATATTTAAAACACACAGACGCAGGCAGAGCAGATATGAATTATTCAGATGCAATGATACCCGGCACTACATTTCACTCACAGTGAGCAAAGGCAGCTGAATTTCAGCCTCTCAGCATCTGTGAGATGAACAATCTAATGACAGCAGAGTAAAAGATTAAGATGATTGTTTTTTTAACTTCCTCTAAAATAAAGTTGATATGTTTCACTTTCATTATTCAGTGAAGAAAATTACAAAGAAAACTTAAGAAGCACAAAAAAAAAGAATAAAAAATGAAGGCCTGACTGAAAAAAGATAAATGACCAGAACAAAAGAGGGAGAGTGAGTTTGGTCAGCTGAGATTTACTGTCTTGCCTGTAAAGGTTGCAGTGAACAAGTCACAGCTAAGAAGTTTCTGTATTTTTTAAACTCCTGTCTTGTACTTTTCTCTTCCATCAACTGCACCCTGCTCCAACAGTTTGAATTCACTTGCATGGAAAAAAAAGTTTCTTTGCCCTAAAACGCTTAAACATAATACTAAGCCAAACTGTTCCTTTGATTTATGAGTAACTTATGACTGCCCTGTGAAACTGCTAATAGATTTGTAAATGTGGGATGTATTTTAGTAGCTATTTCGAGGTTTTGATCCACAGGGCAATAAAAGAGCTTCATAATTCCTGTCCATTTATCATTTTGAGCATAAAAGTGACAGTTAGTATTCATATCGTGTGATATTTCTTTTCTCATATTTTGTTACATTACAATTCTAATTTTAATGTATTGGTATTTTGGTGGTAAATCAACAGAAAGCAGTGTGCAAAATACACAAAAAAGTGACTCTTCTTACCACCTACAGTGGCTTTTCAGATAATCGCCTCTTCTTAATTCAGTCTTTGAACTGTATCTGTATATCTTTTTTTTTTTCCCCACCATATCTGCTCCTGAGGAATTTCTGATCGGTCATCACTTCTAAATAACTAAGTGTAAATCCCAAAATCTTGAGTAAGGTGTTGAAATGACACGCAGCTCTGTCAAGAGATGCTCCAACCCAAGTTACATTGTTTGAAAACTAAACCCTCGATAACAAAAACAACAATAACACCATCCATAATAATAATAATAATAATAATAATAATGCATTTTATGTAATGGTTTCTTCAGGACACCCAAGGTCACATCACAAGATAAAAACACAATAAAATACAGCAGAATTAATAAGATAAATAAAAACAACATGGGAAAAAAAAAGTAATAATGAGAAAAGGCCAATGAGGGTCCTAGCTAGGTGTAGCTCGAAAACTGCCTTTCTATGACCATTCTTAACACAGGTATAGAAAGTGGCACAATTTGTCCGATTTATCATAAACTGCTATGGACAGTCTGCACAGTCTGAACAGTTTCAAGAAAATATTGACAACATTAAAGTGACTTTTCTCTATGAAATTGTGGCCCATTTGACAGACAAAAACAGAACATTTTATATTTACTAGTGCAACCAAGCACAGGCTAAATGAAATGTTGTTAACCACAAGATAAAAACAAATGAGACCACCACACTTTTCATTTGGCAGAGAGATCAAGACGAGGAGCGCAAGAGCTGGAGGTAAAGCTTCAAAAGGAGGGAGAACATATTAGACTGTGTGGGAAGAAAATAGAAACTGTGCAAGAGGGGGAGATTTATTACTGTAATTGTGCCCTGAGCGCTTGTTTACCCAGCGGTGAAGGCAGGTAGGGGCGTCAGATTAAGGACACAGATGGATAGATCGGGGTTGAGACATCCAGAGTGGGAGACGAATGATTTCTCAGTATGTCTGCACATTTATTCCCAGTGAATATGATGGATGACCTGTTAGTGTTAACATGTATTACTGATTCCATTTCTCATTAAAAACATTAAAAGAGGTTTGTGTTTTGATTTTAGGTGAAATTACAATGGTTTCTGTGAAATATTGATCTGTTAAAAATTTGTAAATGCCTGTCAAGAGTTTTTCATGTATAAGGCTGAATGGACATTATCCAAAGCTAGGTGTGTTTTAACTTCGACATAAATGTTATTTAAATGGGTTTTGTCTACAGTAGCAAGCAGATGAGTGACGTCAAAAATGATTTTCCGGACAGATTTGTCAGTGTGTGATTTTGAACAAAACATCAGATTTAGAAGACAATTCAGAAGTCATCTACCCATATCTAGAATTCCCTCATCATTTGTTAATTTCACAGTTCGCTGTACATAGCAGGATTATTTATTTGTTTTATTTATGTAACATTTAATTCATCATCAGATAAAGTCACAGAGACTCAAAATCTCTTTCTCCAAAGAGTCCTGAGCAAGCAAGAAAGCAGCAGAGATTAAGATGACACAAATTCAGGTAAAAATGCCTTTTATTGGTCTGATGCAAAATTCTTTAACTTGATTTTCAATCTCTTTTTTGAGTCTTTATATGTTGTAAAAACCTGGTGTGCACATAATTGTGCAGATCTTTAAAGTAACACCCTTTTAATCAAACACCACTTCCTTATTATTAGGTAAGAGCAACATACCAGATCCCTACTCTGTGATATTTGCCTACTCTACCTTCCAAATGTTTTCCAAATCGTTTCTGTTCCACAACACTGTTCAGGTGACCTAAAATTTTTTCTGTCAAATGTGGTCCTGAAGTTTGGGTGAGCCTTTCCGAAACGCTTTTGTTTCTTTTGTTGACTTTTACATGTCTTAATCTCATATGAAGCGTAAAAGTCAGATTTATTGGGAAAAAAACTAGAGTGGTTGTTTCAAAATGAAGCTAGGGACTTATTTATAAGTCTTGCTTAGGCACAAAATGGGGTCTGAAAACTACGTATGCCACTTTCTATGCCAATTTTAGGATTTATAGAAACAAACGTGGCAGAAAATTGTCAGCAACTGTAGACACACTAAGGACCATCCTTACGCACATTTTGGACACAGAGGACAGTGACAGCGCAACCAAAAATCATTCTCCCGTCTCTGAACTTTGAATAAAAATGAGAATCTGCATGTCTATACAGCATTTGCACTTATTGGTGCATTAGCAGAGGAAGACCCAGGACATGCTGGAGGGACTATGTCTCTCTGCTGGCCTGGGAAGGCATTAGGGTTCCTCCCAAGGAGCTGGCAAAATTGGCTGGGGAGAGGGAAGTCTGGCTCTAGGCTTAAAGCCTAGTTTATGCTTCTGCGTTTTGACGGAGATGGATTGACGCAACGCCATTATCCGTCAAAACAAGGGCTCTCCATCACCTACGCAAGGACGCACGGAATAGAGGCCCAAATTTTAACTATCCGTCGACGGAGAGTGTATGCATCTGATTGGTCAGTTTCAGTAACAGCTAGAGATCACATCACCAGAACGGGGCTCTATAGTCGCTGTAGTTAGCAGTTAATGTAGCATTTGGTCACTATATGCTTTATATTGAAAGGATAATTTATCTAATCTGTTCCTATGGCGATTTTGAACACAAGGAGGTGTAGGAAAACAACAAAAAACGGCCGCTGTGTTTTGTTTCCATGTGTTTCTAGAGTGTTCTATAATCTGCACTTCTTGTAAAAAGCGTTACAGCTTAATCAAAACATACTTTCTGAGACGCCATGAAAACTTAGCACCCCCTGCTGTCCTGGTCGAGCAACGCTGAAAAAACAATAGAGAGTGGAGTGGGAGAGCGGAGTACTATAAACGAAAAATGTCTCCGTCAATATGTCTGCGTCTGATTGCAAATTTGTGGTCGGAGAAGCATAAACTAGGCTTTAGTGATAGATGGATGGATGGTGCATTAGTTGTGTGAAGCAAAAATTTTGATACTGCAGTGACACTCCTGCATAATGCCTCCCAAAGGACCCGCTGGCGCTCACTGAAGATCAGCCACTAGCAGCATCTGGATGAGGGGAGCTAATGTAGATTTGCTAAAGCAGTCCCATCAGATCTAGTGCAAAAATGGGACCGGTGTTAGACATACCTACTCTAACCCTGCATCCCACCCCCTCATCTTCTTTTTTATGTAAGGCACGCTGCTGCATCAATGCTGTATCAGTTGCAGCTCTTCCGTTTATTTATAATCCCTCATTAATATTTTACCTGGATGATACTTTTTAAAAGTAGACTTAAGATCAAACTGTCTTCAAACCAATGCTTTAATAGGCTTGTCTACACTTTTGAGAGCAGCTGTGTGTACTTTACTATATATATAAATATGCATAATAAATAAATAAATATGTATAAAATCAGCACATTATACAGACTGCCTCTTATTTTGAAAACTGAACTCTCCAGCATACCTTATTTTCATACTATGTTGTTCTTTTCCCACTGTGATTCAATCTGAAAAACCTAAAGACTTAAATTCCTCTTCAACTATGCTGCAGACTCAGACTTGTACTAAAAGACTAATACATTACATTTTTATAACTCTTTTTACTTTTTGTCAACAATGTTTGATTCAGCAATGCTGATTGGGTCTAATAGAGGTTTATGTACACTCAAATTTAACTTTTTACCGATTTCAGTTACATCAACATATTCTTCATAGGATGATACTCGTGTAAGGGTGTCATATGATCCAGGTAAAAATCAATTGCTCCTTTTTATGATCTTATGATATAAGAGGACATTTAATGTGTACAAAAAAAAAGAGTGTTTTTGACATTAAATGTGACCTTGAGACCTGGTGGCTCCCACTAGGAGGGCTTGCTTCCCAGGTTAGAAATCACTGGACTATTGCACAACACCTCTGATAGAAAAGATGCAGAGTGAGTAAAAAAGCTACTATATTCCCTGGTTTGTACCAAATAACTTCACACGTAATTCCCTTGTAAGCTCCAGTGTGGACTCTACTGTTATTTAGCAATATATCTCTGTTTAAAAATCCCACTGTTATTTCGCTTTTGAATCATTTTCAGCCAATTAAAGCAGGAGGAGATGGTCTATCTGTAACAAAACCTCTAAGTTGCAAGTTACAGTATGCATTATGTGGTTCTAATGAGGTGCTTTAAATGAATAAAAACGTGCATTAAAATAATTTGTAACCACACAAAGCCCAGATAAGAAAACTGTGTGTGCGTGTAAGTGGTTGTGTGTATTAGACAGTATTGTCCAGTGTATTAGACAGCCCTGTCATGTTCATGTCGCAGCGGCAGGGTATAGGAGGTATTCTTGTCTCTGAGTGATGCGATGGCATGAACAGCATGGTTTAAGAGCGAAAAGAAGGTCATCGATGTCTCGCTTCGCTATCCCTCCCTCCTTTCCTCTCCTCTCTCTGTTGCCCCTGTCATCCATACTGGATGATCCCTTGCGCTCTTATCCAACCCGCCTGTCTTTCTGTCCTTCGTCACGGGTTGGTACTCCACCCTTCCCTTCCTGCATCCTGCTTTGTGTTTAACCACACTCCTGAAAAGTGATTTGATTTCTGCTGCATTCACTCTCCATAGTACAAAGTATTTCTAAAGTGTAAGGGTAAAAGCTGTGAGGTATTCGGTGTGCTGAGTGAGATCAGGGTTTAAGTTCAGCCTTAGGGAAGAGTCTCCACAGGGATCCACCTGAATAGTTTATGTAAATATGTCTCCTTCCATCAAGCCAAGAGCTGATTAATTTTCAAAATCCTATGACACTACTTGTGTTCATGTAAGGTTTTGTGGACTGAAATAAACTGCTGACCATTTTGGTGCCTGAAAACTAAAACTACATGCCATTTTTATAATATCAGATGAAATCCTACTACATCCCATCTGGTAATTTCAGTGTATAAATATCAACATCTATATAGCATTGCAGGGTGTGATAGAGTAAGACTGGATGTTTATCAGCCTTATCTAAAGTAATCAGGATGGTAAGGATTCTATCAGTCAATGTGACCCTGTAAATCCCTGCATATAAACAAGGTTAGCCAACCACCAGCAACCAATGGTGTTTCTTGCATAAATGGTTCCCTGGGTGAAATCTCCTAACCTATTAAAATGCAGGAAGATATCCAAATTGAGGGGTGGAAGAAAAAACAAATAATCTCCCTCTTGTATTGTCTTGTCTATAACCAGCCAATGAGTTATTCTGAGATTAATTTAAGTGAGATCTAGTGGCGAAACAAGAGAAAGCAAAACAAAGTCTCAGTTGTATAAATATATCTAGCCTAATCACCTTTCTTTTTGAGTAAAACACGTTTGATTGATAACTAAATAGTCCATAGATGTCTAGGTTAAATTGTATGTAGCAGGCCAAGAAATTATTTTTTTTAAACATATTTTCAAAACTTTAGGAGTCAAAATTTTAGGCTCTTCTTGGCAGGTTGACAACCAAATTAAGAGGTAGGGAATATCAGTTGTGAACTTTGCAGATAGTTAAAGGAATTAGATTAACTACCTGGTAGATTGTTGTTGCGAGTGAATTTTAAAGACTGGTCAGCTAGTCAGAGCTTAGGAAGAAAAACATCCCCACAGCATGATGCCGTCACAATAATGTTTTTGTATACAAACGCTGAATTTTTCGAATTAAAGCAAGTATGGATCAATTGTCTTCCAATAATAGTACACATTTCACTGTTGATCTATCACATAAAATGGCAACAAAATGCAAGTTAAAAAAGTAAAAAGTTTAAGACTGATAATTTTTTTGGACAAATTATAAAGTGAAAAGCAAGAAATGCTAACAATCCTATTAACTTATTAATATCCTATCAATTTACTCAAGGTCTTATGTTAACATTTATCTCGTCACTGTGCTATGTTGCCAGAATCTTGGGATCATATTTGGCAAGCCTCTATCTCATTTTACTGATGTTTTTTTATGTCTGTGTTAAAATATGGATTTCTCCTAAAAGTAAAAAAACTTGTAATTTCATTTTCCTGGTTGTTCGTCCACATCCAAGGCAGGTTCATCCCTTCTCTTTGAGGTGATCTACTTTGGTTAGTAAGTACTTCTTAATAAATAGCAAGTTACAGGAGGCAGTACTCTGCTTTTCTGTCTAGTTTTTTTGACCCAGAGGAGGTAGGAAGATGAGTTGGGTCAAAACTGTGTGGAATTAAATAATGAGGCGACTTCAGGTTTGGAACAAACTGATACAGTATGTGAAGCAGCTTTTGGATCCTTTCAATCTGGACTGAAGTAATGATTTACTGCAGTTTATAATGAAAGAGTCTCACAAATTACATTTACATTTTCTGCCATCCAGGATTTGATGTCTAAAATGCAGTTTAAAAGTGCATCCATTGGATGTGTGTCATCAGGAGACAAGGAGATATGCAACTGTGTATCATCAGCAAAGCTTTGAAAGTTAACTCAGTGCCTTCTGATGACACTGCCAAGTGAGATATCATTTGAACCATTTATGAACAGCACCAGAGAGGCCCCAAATGTTGCCATTTTAAAACAGGTGTACAAGTATAAATCAAACACATTCAAAGCAAAAACACAAAATTGCAAAAGTACAACATTTTAAAATGACATACAGACAGGCAGCCTGGAAAAAGACACCAAGTCAAGTCACCAAAGATTGTAATTCAAGCTCAAACATGACAAAATACACAGACATTGACTCATCTAAACAAAATCATAAAGGTACACAAAGATACAGTGATGTATAACAACACAACTTAGTGCCATAACATGTATGGCTTGTTTTTTGTATGTAAGCTGTAGAAATATATGACAGTTTTTTATTAGGTTGTTATAATTTCATACTAACATACACAGACCTAAACTCTAAGATTGTTCAGGCGTGCCTGTATTTTTCTGTGTTTGCACATATATATGTGTGTGGCATTTTGCGAGTTTGATCATCCTCTGCGTTTCCCATGTTGGAGAGATCCAGAAAACAGATTTCCTGATGGGAACAGCAGGTTCTGGGACAGACCAGAGCTTTAATTAATGCTCAGTGTGGGGTGGCGAATTTCTGACATGGCTGCTCAGTAGGGATTCGGTGCAGCAGCGCAGAGTTTTATCCTTGTAATACTTCTGTTCTTTTATATCTGACCAGACAAAGTCCCAATCATTTTAGTGCAACCACTCTGCAACCGTATTTCAGTGATAGTGACATGAAGCTGCTACTTTTACTAATATCAGTGTATCCACGGTATGGGTTGTCATTTTATAATTTCATAAACAAATGTTCTTGAAAAATAAAGGGAAAGAAAATATCTTAAATAAACTTCCATATGGCAACAAATATGGTTATTAATTGCAGGTATAAATCATCATTTACCAATGTAAGAGGGCTTACTTAACCTTGATGTGCTAGCAGAATGAAGATGTGGATTTCAGGGGGGAAACCCACTCTGTATGCTTGGCCATACTGCGGAAGGACACAGATGTGTGAGGAAGAAAGAAGAGTAAAAACTCAAAACAGAAAGGGATGTAAATGAATTTTATAGAAAGTAAAAGGACGACATTCTGCAAAAAACAAAACAAAAAAACGTTTTAAGTGGGGAGCTTAGGTGGCAATGAAGAGAAGACACATATTAAGAAGATGGAGAATGGGGCAGGAAGAACAGGGGTGTGTTTGTAAGGGAGGTGGAGAAACAGGGGGAGGAAGAGAGGAGGGCAAGACGGCGGGTGTGGAGAGCGCAAGACAGATGACAAATTGTGATTAATAGATGGGGTCCGGGGCAGCAGTGTGGAGCTCAACTCATTAATAGAGAGAATTAGAGAGGCTGTGCAACTCAATCTGCACACTGTCACTCGCAATCAAGGACCATAATCAGATCTGCACGCAGACAGAGGTACATGTCCCAGAGGAGCGTGGTTCATGCACGTACACACATTTTCCCCAACACTTATCAGGAACGCTCACTGCTGTATTCCTCATACTGAACATTCAATCCTCTCCTCGTGATCTGGTATCACAGTTTTAGCAGTAAACTCTAACTTAGAGGGTTGGAGAAGGCAGAGAGGGCTCCCAAGCCATGTTAATTTTACTGAAACGAGCCAGAACTTTGACATTATTAAAACTGCACCAGTTTTTTGGGTTGCAAGGCCAAAAATGAAAATATTAGTTAGCAGTTGTGATAGATTTTAAAAAGTTTTTATTCTGCTGTTATGCATTGGGAGGCTGAGGGTGGAGCCATCCGGGAGTAAAGGGTGTAAAAGTGTCACATTATGAAGGTAAATGAATAAAGGTAACTCAGAAGTTTGTCCTTTACTTTTTTTGATAATCATACAAAAAAAGTTCTCGTTGACTGTACAGGCAAGGGGACCCAGTTTTAACAGAAACCAATTTATAGGGGTGACCCTGACCCCTACCTGGCTACAACCTTTGTGGCACAACTGCAGAGAAGTAAACAGATGTGAAATAGGAAGACGACGTAGAGGACTATTCAGTCTGGGATACCTAAGCATGGCTAAGGCAGATTTTCTTTCACAATAGTCCTGCGTTTAGCTCTTGTCATCTCCCCATCAGGTCTCAGGAGCTTCCTTAATCACTGCTGCAGAAAAGCCTCAACACAGCAAGCTGCCACCACCATATCTCACTGTGAAAATGGTTTGCCCTGGGTAATGTGAAATATTAGTTTCCCTTTGCACAAAGTGCTTTTCATGATCCAAAAAAAACAGAGCATCCTTTTCCATATGTTTTGTGTGTGTTCCATATGCTTTTCATAAACTCTAAATGAGACTTCTTGTATCAAAAATAGCTTCCATATTACCTGTCTTCCATATGAGCCAAGATAGGTCTAGTTTACAACTAATAGTTGTACTGTTTACAGATTTTTCTTCCTGATCTGTGGATCTCTGCATGTCCCATTTGCTTGCCTTTGGTCTCTTGGCTGGCTCTCTGTGTATTGCTCTTCTTGCCCACCTGTGAGTTAAGTGTGTTTCTTTATTTTGCCTTTTCTTCTCTTATGTTCATTAAGACACCCATGAGACCTTCAAAAGACGACTAATTTCGTAGTGATCTTAAATTACACAAGTGGGTCCACACTATTTATTTGGTGGAGACGAAAGTGGTTGGTGGAGTTGGATAGAATGTTTTTTTTCGGGGGGGGGGGGGGGATTCCATTCCATTTTATTTATAGCATATTTATAGCACTGATAAAAAACAAGGTTGACCAAACTGCTGTAAAACAACAACAGTAAAATGGCACAAAACCCAAAACATTTACAATAGAAATAGACAATTGTAGTCAAACAGAAGGGAATAAAAATATGTCTTAAGACGAGATTTAAACTCAATAAGAGAATCAGCCTTTTTGAGGGGCAGATTATTCCACAGTCTAGGACCAATAAGACAAAAAGCTCAGTTACCTCTGAGTCCGTGTCTGGTGTGAGGAACCACAAGCAGACTATGCTCAACTGACCTAAGTGTTCCCTAAGGTGCGTGTGATATCAGCAGGTCAGACGGACAGTGCAGGGCAAGACCATTAAGGCATTTAAAAAAACAATTAAAACATTTTACAATCAATTTGACAATGGACAGGGAGCTATTGCATAAAGGACCGAACTGGTGAAACATGGTATCAAAGTGATGCCTGGAAAGAGAGGATTTTATTTTTGCTAGTTGCCTCCAATGAAATAAACTAGTCTTCACTATAGCACAAATTTGTTTGTCAAATTTGATATTTCCCTTAATTTTGACACCAAGATTAGAACCACAATCATGTCTAATTAAAGCTGAAGGAATTATCTAAACAGATGTGAAAAAAGCCTTTCATTTTTTTAACTTTATTTTTTAAATAATAAAAAGATAATAAAAAGAGGAATACAATTCTAAAATATTATTCATAGTAAGAAAATGATGGATATAGTTTAAACTCTGGATTCTTCATGACTTTTTAGGAGCCATGCATAAACATGTGGAACCTAAAAAACTAAAGGATGAACATATTTTTTTAAAACTGTAAAAACTAAGTTTGGATCCTGTTTGTTTAAAAAATGTCCTCAGTTAAGATAGACTTTAAGTCAGTAGATTGATGGTTTAACTGCCTTCAGCCTTGTTGAACCTGAGATATATCTTGTTATTTTGGTCTTTAGAGCTCAAAGTCCTATATCCCCCTTGTAATAACCATATTTCTGCTGGTCAGAGACCTGAAGGTCAGAGAGGATGAAGACCAGAATCAAGGGCAAAATATAATACAACATTTAACTTGGTTTAAAGCAAAGATTTAGTGATATATTTCAGCTAAAATAATCAGACTGCAAAATATGTCCATGTTTTTCCTCTTGTAAACCTGATTAAATGCAAAACAAAGGACAGACACGAAAATGATGGAAACCAAGCAGAAGACAGACATTATCTCATCACAGCTTATACATGAATCTGCTAGGTTAATATTTTATAAGACCCTAAAAAACTCATTCTCTCTAAATTGTCTTTCCTTCTGAGCAATTATAATTTGAATTCAGGGAACCTCACACTGCTTAACCATTGAGCCAAAGCCACATGCATGGTATACGCATATGTGACAGCATATCTATGCATGCATAAGGACGCACAAACAAAGGCCCCCTCATATATGCCTATTTACAAGGAGAGGTTTTACTGCAGAAAGTCCATCAGGTTTTATATATTTTAAATGCCAGTTTTGTAAAATAAAAAAACCAAAATAAAAAATCCTGGGACGACATAGTTTCCCTCTATCTGACAAGCAGTAGTTATTTTCTATCTCCAAATGCAAATGGGACCAGAGGCTTGGCATCTGCCTGAGGGCTCAGTAGCCTGACAGTATGCATCCTAGAGAGTGATCTATTGATCCATATTCAATATCTGCTACCCTCTCCAGCTCAGTAAAGTTTAAATATAAATAAATAAGAAGCAGAACTGACAGTGCATACAAGTGTACTAACACTGAGTGACTAAATGGTTTCACTGGCCTCTTTGTGTGTGTAAATTCCAACATTTCCTCCTTTGTAGGAGCTGACACAGAACAGCTGCACTTCATGTAATGATGACTGCATTTTGCTAAACTATTCATATCTTTTGAACTTTTTCAGACTCTCTGGTGTTACCGCTTCAACTTTTAGTGCTTTTCTTTGGATTGTGGATGTGATAGACCAACAAAAAATAGCATAAAAATAATTAATGGTTTCATTTTTTTATTACAAATATAATTCCTTTTAATTAAATGTAGTACAACCAGTTGTCTTTAGGAGACACTTAGTTAGTAATTAGGGTTCACATTTATATAATCTATCCTCAGTATAAATATCACTATTCTGTGAAGGTTTGTTTGAGGACATTAGTGAATATGAGCCAAAAGTCCCATGCTTACTCGGAAACCTATATCTGACATCAACCACTCCCATGGTTATCATAAACATGACAGCAGCAGCATCATGCTATAGAGATCCTTTTCTAGCAGGTGCTTTAGGATTTTAACATAAACATTAAGCATTTAATGCAAAAAATGCACAGATTATTCTGCTATAAAGCCTTAATCTTTTAAGACCTAAAAGTACATATAAACCTGGGGTAAGAATTTTTATTTAGCAAGAACAGGGGCTAAATTGGTTCTTTGGATTGCAAAGGTTGCAGACCTCTGGTTTAGATCAAAGGATGTTTGTGTCTTAGAATGACCCATCAAAGTCTAGGTTTAAACCATGTTACTAATCCACAGCCACCATTGAAAACTGATTTTCACAGTAACATGATTAGGTAAGGTGTTGCCTTAAAAAAATAAAATAAAATAAAAGGAAAACCTTGCAACTATTTCATTCAACTTTACAATTCTGATGTGTTGTTCTAGCAGAAAAAAATTCAATGAAATAATGAGATTTTGGGGAGTTTTATTTGCTAAAAGTATTAAAAAGTTGAAGGGGGATGCATATTTTTGCAAAGGGCTGTTTATCAGCAGTGTGCAGACTGATGAAAGATACACCTAAGAGTGAAGGGTTACCTAAAGGACAACATGGAACAATGTCCACTCTGAGGATTAATTAATTTAGCTCTAAATGTACAATCAGGCAGAGGGAGAGAATAAGAAAGAGACGATGTAGGAGGAGGTGGAAGAAAGGGAGGAGGAAGCGGGGAGTTGTCACTATCAATACATCTTTCATCACTAACGAGGTCTGAAAGCTACAAAAACACTGAAATTGACAGCAAACCCTGAGAACAACCACTCTCCTTCTTTCTTTTTTAATGTCTTCACCCACCTGCACGTACTCCAGCTTTGTGCCCCTCAGTCTTTTCACATTTGCTGCTCTTCATCTCCTCTACCAGCTACATTTTTATTCTACTTGATTTTTTTATTTTATTCAGCTAATCAAGGCTCCAGTTCTGGAAATGATCAGCTGCAGAATGAATCGATGGAGCCAGTTACATGCAGATAATCAAGAAAGGGGACAATTCTAAATTTTACAATTTGAAAATGCGAAATGTAAATAGTCCTAAAATAGCTCACTAATACCTTTTATCAAATATAAATAAAATCATTATATTTATGGAGCTCCATTAATTTTAAAATGCACTTTTTCTTAACTATTATGTACAGTAATACCCATTGTCGAAGCTCAGAAGTGGTTTTGTTAAAGACCAAAACATTTTATACTACTGGCAGAATAAGGAGTACAGTAATCTTTTTATTTGGCTAAAATGTTTTTTCCAAATGTAAATAATATAATTAATTCGGAGTGGTTCAGCCAGAGTGCTGACTTGGATCTGATCTGATCACCGTCAAAGATAAATCACAAAATCACCACCAGAAACAACCAAAACACTAGTGACCAAACAGAAGAAGTGTTTCATCACTGTAAGGCCATCAAATGTTTTTACATGAAGTATTGCTATATACATATATATATATACTTGCCTTTTGTATTAAATTTTACATAAAGCCCAATCATTTTCTCAAAACTGAAATCTTCTTTACATTGTCTTAACATTGAGAGATGCATGTCAAATTTCATATCAGACACAAACTTCTTGGATGAAGAAAATTATTTTGGATGTAAATCTGCCAGGAAATGAAGAATACTTGACAAAATATGTGTATGGTTAAGCAAGCAAAATTTATTTATATATTACCATTGACCTTTGACTTGACAAAAAGTGCTGCACAAAATAACAATAAAATACAGAAAAAAGTACAGCCTACAAGACCAGTCAAACCGTTAAGTTAACACCAATAATTTAAAAATACATTATCATAATGTAACCCTATGTCTACTATGATGAAAATGCACGGAGAAAAAATGGGGTTTGCTATTTTTTTTAAATAAAGCATCAACTGAATGTAACAAACGGGTGTTCATGGGTGTTGGTGATATACTCACATACATGTTAATTAATTGTATTCTGGGGTGTCACTTCTTTGACTGCCACCTATCGGTCAATCAGTGCTATTCCACAACAAATTAAACATTTATTTTCAAGTATGAATTTTATGCTGAGGGAAACTGCAAATATGGATCATGTTTCTATTAAAGTGGACATCATGTTTTAATTTACATTTCTATCCAATGCCGGTTGTTTATTTTTATTGAAAATGTTTTAGAATAAACAATGAAATAAAAAAACAATCTAAATAAATAATCATTCTCGTTGGCTGACTACAACTTCAACTTTTTCGTTACCAAAACACAATTCCTTGCATTTTAGTGAAATTCTGTCTTTACAGTTGGTGTCTATTTATTTTGTAACTCAGTACATGACAGGAAGACGTGCAGGGAAGGTGGTAGAGCTCATATTCAAACCGATGCAGGATAATCTGTGGTTTTAACCAGTGTTGGGAGTAATGTATTACAAAAGTAATGAGTTACAGGAATATATTACTTTTTTCAGTAACTAAGTAATGTAATGCATTACTAACAAAATATACAGCAATATATATTCCTAGTCACAATTTCAGTAACTCAAGTTACAAATGCATTTTAAATGATTTTTCTGGCCAACTAATGCAACAGACCAAATCAAGTTGGATGCGGTAGAACAAGATCCACCATCTACTTCCTGTTACTCAAAACTAAAACATCAGAGAATCAGGACGGCTGAGGAAAATCGAAAAGGATCGACTGTATATTTGAACAGCAGCATTATTCACACTGTTTTCCAAGCCATTTGTTGTAAGACTTCAGACATCGAAGTCTCATCTTTGTCAACCATCTTTGTGATGAGCACTTTCAGCACCTTCTTTTGATTAGATTTAACAAAAATTACCATTACATAGAAGGCATGCAAATTGATCAAATACAGTATTTGTGGTGTGACACTTGTGTAAAATGTAAATTAATAAGTTACGGTGGTTAGAAGTCGTGTTAGATATTTAAAATATTTTGCCAAAAGTAACTTAAAGTAGTGTAACTCAGTTACATTTTTAAGACAGTAATTGGTAATGCAAACATATCACATTTTTGACATTGTAACTAGTAATGTGAAATATATTACAATTTGTTTGTAACTTGCCCAACACTGGTTGTAACAATGAAAACGTCTCCCACTAATGTTCGTATTGAGGAAACAAGGAGTAGTTTCAGTGGAGATGAGGATGCTGAAGGAGATAAAGATCCTCTAGTAGCAGAAGAGGCTAAAGAAGCTGATGATTGTCCCACTGAACAAACTTGAAGACAAAAGAGAGTAAAAACTGAGATATCTGGAACCTTAAAAAGGAAAAAATACACATCTTTTTGGGATTAAGAGCATGCAGAGAACACAAGTTGTATGAAAAAAGGTCCATGATTTTCAGTAGCCTATGTAATAAAATATGTGGCCATGATAGTTAACAGTAATATTTTCTTATAAGTCAGAGATTTCCCTCAGCATTTATTAAATTGCCACTCTAACTCATGTATGTTTAACACTTATTTATGAGCATAAACATAATGAAAACAAATAGAATAACTAATTGCAAAAAGAAGCATGAAAGTATGAAAAAGTAAATGTCCTCCAAATGAATTTCACATAAAGAAAAGTGATGGAATTCGAATTAATTAAAGTAGATATCTGATTTGTGCAAAGGTCACACGCAGGCAGAGACGATGTATCTCTGTGTGTAAAAGAGTGTGTGTTACACAGTGAGGGTGGGGTGGAGGGTGGAGGGGGGAAGGATCATAGGCAGATGATGCTGAGGAGAGAGAAGGAAAGAAAATACAACAAGTGACTGAACTGTTGCGCTGCAAATAAACTGAGTGTGCGCCGGCATTTACGCACATCCAAAGTCTGGAAAAGTGACTCATTAGACTCTTTAAACATTTTTTCTATCTTTTCGAAGGCTTATGTACAGTTTAGTCGCCTTATTTAAATAGTTTTTTTTAAATATTTTTTCTTCATTCTTCGGACCGTTTTGGAGTTTGGACTTGGTCAAAGTTTGAGTTATTTATAGTATTCTGGTACAGGCGATCTGAATTTGGACCGAAAAAGCAGTAACTTCGAACCGATGCGCCTGTGAAGGCGCTGAGTGTTCCGGTGGATTTCATTCCGAGTTTGGAGCAGAAGCGGCGTTTTTAATCGTGAAACCAGCCGAATGCACACACGCTCTAAGGTTTAAAAAAAGGGATTGGAAAAAGGGTGGAAAAGAGAGTTTGGGTAAGCTAGGTTGTTGATTTTTACTCTTTAAAAAGTTTTCCTTTAAATTACTTGCCATGTATGCTTCAGTGTAATTAAAGGTAAATGATCCTTTACATGTAAATACAGTATTTAAGTTCTACTTGAATTATAAACTGACTGAGATATTAGAATACAATCATGATTTTCTGTATACTTATATGATTACAATATTGCTACATTTTGAGCTGCTTGTGTCATTATTATTATTATTATTATTATTATTATTATTATTATTATTATTATTATTATTATGTACATTTGTATCTTTTTAATCTAGATAAAATATAATAGAAACTTCTTAGTCTATTTATTATATTTTAAATTCAGAAAACACATTAAACTGTTAAGTGTAAAACAATTTCATATTTGGCATTAATCTTGCCTTTTTTGCATTGTAAAGGTACCTGCATTATCAAGTTCATGACTATCACCGTGTTGCATGTATCTGCATTCCTACCATTTTTATAAAGTTGAAAATCACCTGTGTTGAAAGGTTTTCTACTCCTTTTAAGCTTATTTTCATTCACTTCCCCATCCTGAATTTGTAACCCCTTTATCATGACACTCACCTAGCATGTATCTTTATTTCTTTCTTTTTTCTCTCTAAAGTTGTAAGAGAGCCCCTACCCCTGATGCATGTACTAAGATGTTTCCTGCTTCATTCAAGGTACTTTTAAAAGAACAGATTTGCTTATTCAGTTCCCATTCCTCAGATCCAACCCCTTTTTTTCATGAGATGTGATAAATCTGTGGTGAGAATGCAAGACCAGATTTCTAGAATAAATTTTAAACACGAGCAGAAGCTGAAGAAAATCAAAGCACTGAGATTTAGCCGTTTCCTTGTTCTTCTCTTCTCATTCCTGGACAGACAAGCGAAGCGCCTTTCCCTGAATGTGGAGGATGAGATGAACTCCAGTGGGAATTCTGAAGACCCCACCTGACAGCTCCTCCCTGTCTGAGAAACTGAAGGATTTTTTGCTGGAGCTTCCACAACCATAGAGCAGGGGAAAAAAGATCTAATTCTTAAATCTAACATTTCTTCAGCTGTGAACGTTTTTTGCAGCCTTGTTTATAATATGTCCCCTTAACATGATGTGTTGTTTTAAATTGGAGAACAGTCACCAGACCATGTGAACCATAGAAAAGAGCAAAAAAACCCAAAAGGATCCACAAATGGGGAATCTGTCATTCCCTCTCCTCTGAGTACTGACATTCCTTTACTCGTCTGTGACTGTTAGAATCCTTGAAAACACTACATATCTTTTCGCTGTCAGATAAAATCCAACATTTTCTCTGACACTTTCCTCTTAGAGTAGCTTTTTGCCTCGAGGTCATTCTGGCCGGCACAGCCATTCCAGCCAAAGGGGAGGAGGACTTCCTCACGCTGGCCGCCTCACGGCTCAGCCGCAAGAAACGTGTCATTGGGGCTGGAGTTGGCGTGGCCATGGTCCTGGTCCTGCTCGTGGCCATTCCCCTATTGGTCCACACCACAAAGGGGGCAGGGTCCGGAGGTGGTGGCACGCATTATGAGATGCTGGGGAGCTGCAAGATGGTGTGTGACACTTTGAGCCCCCCTCAGGGAGAGCTGACTGCCGTCTCCCCACAACCTCCAGACTTCCCAAACCGGAGGGGCAAACAGGGGTTTAGAGGAACTCCTGGACTTCCTGGTCCTCCAGGCCCTAAAGGTCCACCTGGAGAGCCCGGGAAGCCTGGTCCACCTGGTCCACCGGGCCCTGGTCCGGGTGGATACGGGTCCTCAGTCTACACTCCTAAAATAGCCTTCTATGCCGGTCTCCGGAAACAACATGAAGGGAGTGAAATACTGAAGTTTGATGACGTGGTGACCAACGTGGGGAACTACTACGAGCCGAGCACAGGCAAGTTCACGTGTCCTCTGCCCGGCATCTACTACTTCACCTACCACGTTCTGATGAGAGGGGGTGACGGGACGAGCATGTGGGCTGACCTGAAGAAGAACGGACAGGTGAGTGTGGGACAGGTGTTCCTAGGGGACACCAATTATAAACTAAGTTCTAGTGAGTGTGTTACAGTTTTACACACACATGTTTTATCTCAGTCACAAACTACATTTGTGTTTTTCTGGGATTTCTTTTGTTGAGATAGACACAAAAAAGTAGTAGATCATTGTAAAATAGAAAAAATATATACACTTATATGTGGCTTTCAACATTTTTACAAATGAAAATCTGAAAAGTGTGGCAACACTTGTAATCAGTCCCCTGTACTCTTCTTTCCCCTAATAAAATCAAGTGCAACAGACTGGCTTCAGATGTCACCAAATCAATTAATAGGGGCAGCAGTAGTTAATCGTTGCACCGATACTGATACTGGTGTCAGGTATCGGAGCAGATACTATTCTAATATACCCATATCGTTCTAATGCACTCAAACCTATCCCTTAAATGTGGAAAGTCTGCAATAATTTCACAGAAAATCATCTTTTTCACTTGAATTTTTACTTTATTGTTCATTTTTATTCATATTTTTTCATCTAATTCATCATGATTTGTTGTCACAAGCAGAGAAGAAAACTAAAACCTGTCTTCCCATTTATTGCATTTTTTTGGGTGGTAGAAGTATCAGCATTGGTACTCTGTATCAGGAAGTAATTAGATCTAAATACAGTATCCGTTTGCAAAGGCTTTAATAGCTAAGGCAGCTGAGAGGCCTATGCTACCTCTGGAGGAGCTGCAGAGATCACTGCTTCTATTAATTAATACTGACAGGGTAACCAGTAGCAGTGCACAGCCCTGATCTGTTTTTATGAAAGAGTGACGAAGTGAAGTGAAGATTGTTAAAACACTGATAGAAAGTCAAAAGTAGTTAATTAGGCAGTTTGCCACAAGTCACACTGAACACACTGTACCTATCATTGTGGTGGCAACATCATACTGTGGGGATGCTTTTACTTTTCAGGAAGGGAACAGCTAGTCAGAGTGGGAAGATTGATGGAGGTAAGCATAGGGCAAGTCTAGAGTCTTAATACTGGGCAGGAGGTTCATCTACATACAGTCAGAACTGATGGCCCAGTCAAAGCCCAGGGATAAAATTAAATAAGTTCACACTCTAAAAAAGATTTAAACAGAGAGCCAAGTACAAATGAATGCCACACTTTTTGAATTTTCATTCATAGATATAATTTGAAATAATGGATTGTTTTTTGAAAATAAATCCCCCTCACCTAAAATACTGTGATGTTTGTGGTTGTAATATGAGAAAATGCAAAAATGTTCAAGATGTGTTAATACTTTTGTAAGGCACTGTAGGCTCAAAATAATATAAATCTAGCAAATTATATCACGAAAATTAAACAAAAACTACTGTAGATGATAAGAGGGGAATTTTGAGGTTTGAATATATGTACTTTGCTTAAGATCTTTTTCACTGAAAATATTAAAAAAATGTGTTTTTTAAATTAAATCAGTCATTCTGCGTGGTATAAGCATGAATAACATGAATATTTTCTCCAAGTTCAATTCCCGGCATCAGTTATAGAAACAAAATACACAATAAAATGCCTGAGTCTAAAACAGCCATTCATTCTAGTATAATTTCAAACGGGACTGCATTCAGAAGGGCTGCTTTGCTTTGGCCAGGTAGCTGTAGCTCAGAGAAACCAAGAGTTAGCAACTCTACACCACGGCAGAACATGTTCGGTATTTGTGGAGATAACACATTATTGCTAAAAAGAAAAATTCACTCACGACAGAGGAGCTGAAGAAGAAATTGTTGGAATTAATTTTTTGAACACCACCACAAAATTAATGGCTTGTTTAGTGATTTGTATCGTCACTTTGAGCACAGGGACTTCATAGCTGTGGATCCAACAGTACTGGCTTTGCCTCGAAGCTGCATTTCAAAACAGGATCTGTACCAAAACGTGGAACACCAGCTCCCAGGCTACTGTTAGTGAAAAATTAGTTGTTCACCTTGTTTCACTTTTTAAGTATTGTGTTAAAATGCGCCATGATAATAACTCGGCTAACATTGTAATATCTGTGATCACATCCACCAAGAGATGTAGCCTGTTTAACCTCAAACCTAACCTAAGCTTCAAACCACAAAGTGTTATATCAGCAACTAAATCTCCCGGCATATGGAGCTTGGCAAGAGCCTACTGCTCATCATTAGATGGTGGTGGCTCAAGATGTAGCCCAGACGACTGAATTTAAAGGCACAGTGTGTAATTTTCGGCCAGTAGGGGGCATTGCATACCTAAATTATCACAAGCATGCGTTATCTATGTCTTCGAGTAAGAAACTCAACAACGGAGGTCCAACTAGTGCTGTTTTCAAACGCTCAAATCCTTAAAAATTATCTATTTGCAGCAACATGACAAGCACGTCAGTCTCTCTTTCATCGCTTGGTACTAGCAAAGAGGTAAAAATGTATTTATGGCGAAACTTTTCTGCATTTGGAGGGGAAATCAATGTTTTAATAGCAGGCATGTTCCGTGCACTTTGTCCGTCCGGGCTCTTGTAGAAGTAAAGACGTCATCTAATATGGCTTTCCCCTGAAAAGAGGACCCGCGCCTATGTATTTTAAAACTGATTTTTAAAGTCATATTTTACAATATTGCCAATATTATTATTACATAATATTTTAATGGCTATTTTCAAAGATGTACTGCAAAAACTACACACTGTCACTTTAAGCATATTGCTTAGTGGTGGAAAATAAATAAATAATGTTTACCTCAGTAGCCAAGAGTGCAGCACTGAATCCCTGTCCGACTAGTATGGCGTACAGAAGCCAGTGTAGTTCAGGCTCGAGGCTCAGTGTGAGCCCGGTAACTGTTGATAAATTATGCGGTCCGGTCTTGTTTGGGAATGCAGCCTAAACATGGATGATAAACTCCATCTAAGGCTTAATACCGGCATGTTTTTGGTTTCACATTACACTTTTCTGATGTTAGTAAAAAAAGATGGTGTAAGAGTTTGTTGCAGCTAGCCAAGCAGAAGACTGAAACTCGCGTTTCATTAATCTTAACAAGCAAGCCCCCAAATCATGCTCTTTCTCCCCGCCCACTTCCGAACTGAACTGTAATACACTAAAAATTTTGAGGGGAAAGGTTTTTTCACACAAATAGACACAGATGACATTCTTTCATACCAGAGAAAACAAAAAAATAAATTAAAAACACCAGTAAATCAGAAATCAGATTTGCTCTGAAAGAGCAGATGATATATGTATTAGTATAGTAGATGATATATGAAAATTACTCAAAAGGCAAAATGTATCACTGGGTCGATGAATAGGACTACCCTGAGTTTTTTGGATGGTAGGCGTACAAAATTAAAACATCTGTTTAAAAACCTAAAGTCTGACAGTATGTTGCAAATAACATGACAAGAACGATGTTTGCTGACGATGTAGCATTTAAAAACTTTTTTTATTCGAAAGCTACATAGGAAAGAAGTGATTTATTTTGCACATCTTGCAAAAAAGGGAAGAGGAACAGAGTGACAGCCAAGCGATCAAGAGGATAACAATCCTCCTGTCTCTGTGGAATGAAGCCAAAATGCAACAGCTGGCTACTGTCCTCTGAGGGACTCTGACTTTAACACTAATAAATAAACAAGTACAAATGCCTGTAAAATGCCTTCCAGCTGGAGAACAGGGACAAGCTTGAAGTACTAAGCCTTCAGTCGGATTTTGACATGTGTGCTGCACAAAAAAACAATGTCCAGGGGACTGCCAGAGAGACAGAAGAAAAAAAAAACTTACTTTACATTGGTACAACTGTTCAGTGGAGTAACAGGTTCTCTGCACATAAATTACACAGTCCATGAACTTACAGCAAAGTGTCAGTCAGATGACTTATTAAATTCACACTCCAAAAGATGATAAATAAGTAAATGTAGTGAAAGAATTTAGCATGAGAGGATCTAACATTGGAGTGGTAGATTGTGGAGGTTATAACTCCTCCAGTTACTAAAATAGAAGATGAATTCTTTATTTTTAGCTTCATACTGTAAGTACACACCTGTTACTTAAAACAAATAAATCTTTTTAGGTGAGAACATACTGTACACCTGCAAGATTTTTATTTCTCTAAATGTTGCAGAGATTGATGAAAACGATGAGCTGCAACAGAGATCTCACAGTCTCTAGTCACCCTCGCTTCATCATAATGTTAAGGCCTTATTCTCTATAGTTTTTCTGAGATTAGGATCAAATCTGAAATGACACCACAACTGTGCAAGAGTAAGCTGGGAGTCCACGTATAAATAAGACAGCACTTGAGTAGTAAAGATTATTATTCTCTTGTATATTTTATATATGAACTATCTGGCTCAGCACATGTGTCTAAACTACTCGGAGAAGTTCTCGTTTTTTGAGGATGAGAAAAAAGATAATGATTTTTATAAATGGTGAGGATCTCAAGAGTTACTCAAATTATTTGTTAAAAGGACTATTTGTGTTAAAAAACCCTCCAATGTAACTTTTAATGAGGTGAAGCAAAATTGATACATTTCTCCAGTGATGTAAAGAACCCAGTTGTTGCTACAACGGGTGGCACAATCAGCTGTTTAAGGGGCACATACATTTTCACATAGGGTCAAGTAGATTTATATTGATTCTTTTCTTTTAAGAAATGAAATAGTTATTTAAAAACAGCTTTCTTTATTTTCATAGGTTACCTTTGACCGCTGGTAAAAAATGTGTTTGGTGACTTGAAACATTTAAACGGGACAAGAAAAGCAAGAAGGCAGATGCTTTACTGTAAATCATCATAGTTTTAAAATTTATGAACCTGAGAGAGATTTTTACAGCTCTTTGCAAGTTTAGCCCATTACAGGTGATAGATGATGGGACTATCCCATGGGTTACTGAGGCAATTGGGTGGGGTAGGGGTGTGAGGGTAGAGTCATGTTCTTTCAAAGATTTCCCAGGGACATGTAGGTTAATAGAGGAGAAAAATAGGGATTGCACCATTATACTCTTCCTGTGGGATAAAGACTCAATCTTACATTAGTCATTACTTACTACGAAGATCTGGATCTTTATATATAATAATTTTAAGGTTTTGAGTGGGTAATATCATGAGTTTGATCACTACTCATTATTTTGTGAATTTAGATTAGTATTCAAAGTGCCTTTTAGAGTAAAAACGCACATCAATCTACATTACATATCGAATTCATAGTTTAGATATGTAATTTGGACCTGGATGTTTCTCAGTATGTGCAATTTAACTTTGGATTACAGTTTCAAAAAATGTAAACGGAAAACGTAAATACATTGATAAAGTTATGGCTCGTCTCTCTTTTGGTCAAATCAATGTGGATTCCTTAAGTCGGAGGTATTTTGCAAGCAAAGAGCTACAAAAAGCAAGAAAATATAAAGTTTCATTCGGTTTGATTTGGTTTTACAGGCTTCCATAATACAAAGATCAACTCATATTACATGTTTTATATGACTGACCTAGTCAACAAATATAGCTATTCCACTATTTCATTGCTTTTGACAGAATGAACAAAAAGAACAAAGAGGATGGACAGTTAAATGCCAGATATAATAGGGGGTCTTGGTTTGTTGCGTGCCTGTTCTGACATTGTCATTCCTCTCTCCTCCTGCTGTTAAATCTTTCATAGCCTTTAGATGAGATATTCTCCCCTTCACCTGTGCCCTCCTTCACACACACATGCACGCACGCAGGCACTCACCTTCTACCGTCCCCGTCAATACTGTCTATTGACTCCTTCCCCATTAATTATTTTTCCATCAACTAAATTATTTAACTCGATTTATAGCTGAACTTGGCTTACAGGTTCATTGCAGTTGCTGCATATTTCTGCAAACAGACACGTGTTCATGCAGAACAGTGAAGCAAATTTGTGGCAACATAATTATTTAATCATCATGCGAAGGCACAGCTTTTTTTAAAAAGTAATTGTAATAATTAATAGAACATTTGTTTAAAAGATGTTTTTTATACTTAATTTGTTACTTATTAAGTGTGATGAAAAATTGTTATGTGTTATATAGGTCTAAAACAGTAAGAAAATAAAGTACGATTTGAAAACATGAACAACTTCTGAAATCTATAAAAAATGTGCGTTGCTAAAGAGAAGTGTACGAGTTATGAAAAGGGGTTAAAAATTTACTTTCTGCTGCTGCACAAGGTCTGTATAAATTACCTTTACCATGAAGTCACATTTTCCTTTTTTTATCAGTTCAGTGCTCTATACAGTGGTCATGTTCATCGTTTTGTATGCGCGGATTCTCACATGAGCTGATTTTGCTTTGAAAATCTTAACTCTATTGCTAAATTATTCACAGAAAATGTGTCTACTGAAAGATGTTTTCTAAGGGTGTTGCATGGCATAGTGGTTACGACGGGGGTCCCATTGTCGAGTGGATGTCCTGGGTTTGACTCCAGCTCAGAGGACTGAGTGTCTCTCCCCCACTTTTCTTCCCCTTTCTTTTTGTCTCAAATCATGAAAAGCACCTTGAATTACCTTGTGTTGAAAATTTGATATGCAAATAAAATTGCCTTGCCTTGCCTTCATTACTATCCACTTAAATCCACAGTGGCCACAAAACCTTTAAATGGAAAAAGATATATTCTAGAATATTCAAAAGTTCACGTAGCACTGGAAGCCTAAAGGCCTAGGTGCATTGCTTCTTGAAACGCTTTTGGCTGGGGTTTGCAAAGCAACGAACCCATGAGCGCTAATCATTTTCGTTGGAGCTGATTGGCTGATAAGGAAGTAGATATCAGCTTCTGTAGTAGTGCAAAGACTGTTTCCACGGGTATATTAAGCTATATTTTAACCATACTGGGGTTCAAGGTATTCTAGGAGTTTAGCTATTCATGGACATCTGTGTTACATATCCCCAACAAATACCACTGTATCTCTGAGCGCCTCCAAGGGGCCAAATAATAATGAGATGACTTAATCATGAAATAAGTCAGACTGCCCTCCTGTTTGTGTCACACCAATCATTTGGCATTCAGAGATGAGAAAATCTTCAATGGTGCAGATCAATCATTATCACCTGGTCAATGCTGCAACATTTGAGGAGCACAAATTCAGTAGTGATGACTGTGTTTGTGGAAACGCACAGTTTCAAATATTCAATGCTCTTTCCACCGACATTTTTGACGAGTGTAAAATATATATAGTACCCTTGTTTAGGCTGGAGTGTTGTTCACTTGAAGCTATGCAATTTTTTATGTCTTTTAAATGTCAGTCATTTACGCAATTGTAGCCCAAGGATATAAGCTAGCACTTGCTTAGGGACACTCTTTGTCTTATGGTCCTCACAGCTGTACCAACTCAGCCTTAGAAAGAAGTAGTTCTTATCTGAGCTCAGCCAGAATGAGATGAATTGATCCATGTTCATAGTTCATTGTGTTCATTAGGTAGTTAACCTACCAGGATGTTCTTCTTTAATAAAATCTTGATTCTGCTCAAGCACTTTAGCTGACAAAATCTATAATCATGTAAATTAAATACATTGTCGTTGTTCTTTCCATTACTTACCTGCAGGATGGTTGCAGACAGCCATCTATGGCTATAACTTCTCTGCATGTGTTTGTTCAGTCTTGTGTTCATAAAGATAAAAAAGAACAACTTAAACTGCCAATAAAGAACCCTACATGAAAACTGAAAATCTGAAGTGTTGGAGGATGAGCATTCACCTACAGTAATATCCTTACATAGAAAGCGAAGTTAAAGTCTTGAGTAAAGGGAGTTTACATTATCGATGCAGGTCCTCCCAAATCTGAACTGTGGTCCTCCCGCTCACCTGTACAGACACTGCAGACACTGAGTGTGCACCTTGAGGAGCACTTCTCTAAAATTTTCTGGTTTGGTTCCAAAATATACAATCTAAATGTTTAATATAACCCAACATAAAGCAGCAATAAATAACATAAAGATGAGTTGCCCTCCTTCAATGTACCAAACCTAAAAAACAACGTTGTTTAGCTTGAAGTTCTCAAAAAACGTGAGATGAACTTGTGAATACATATACACTATTCCCAATGGTACACTCTGACCTAGCCACTTGCCCTAGTGTTGGACTCACTGTCCTGGCCTGGCCTGTGGAGTTTGGTGGTCTGATGTTTCTAGTTGAAGGGGCAACATGCTGGTGAACTGCACATTCTGTTCAGGAGGCTTGTTTTAGGGAGTTTGATTAAATCTGGGTGTGGTCTGTAGGTTGCCACTGGTCTGAGTCATTGCTCTGTTGCCCTGTTGCTGTTCTACGGTATGGAATGGCTAGTTTCACGGAGCTTTTGTGCCATGGAGAGTGCGCTCCATGACACAACATGGGGGTGAGCAGGATAGAGGGGGATTGTTTGCAGACTCCAAAAAACAAAGAGAAAACAGGAAGAATGATAAATGTTCATGCCTGGAAAAACTTGCAAGCTAAAGAACATCATTCCAGGTGGAAAATACAAGAGTTTGAGGACTAAATTATATGGCAAGGCAAGGCAATATTATTTATATAGCACGCTTTCAACACAAGGCAATTCAAGGTGCTTTACATGATTCAGTGAAAATGAAGAAAAACTTATAGGTTTAACAGATAGACACAATCAATCAATAAGAAAAGATGATATAAGGAACAAATTTATGCAATATAGATTAAAACAGATAAAACACAAAAGGTTAAAAAGGTGTGCTCTCTTAGATAAATAAAAAAATAAGAATAAAACTTAAACCATGAGAATCAAATAGTGACCAGAAAGCGCAATTTAGGGCTCAAAGGCAGCTCTGAATAATAGAGTTTTAATCTTTGATTTAAAAGAGCCTAACGATTCAGCATTTTTGCATTCTTCTGGAAGTTTTTCGCAGATTTGTGGAGCATAGAAGCTGAAAGCTGCCTCTCCTTGTTTAGTTCTAATTTTAGGAATATTAAGTAAGCTCGAGATGGAGGATCTGAGTCCTGGGTGCTTTGCTGCAGGAGGGACTAGTCCAATTCACAAAATAAATAGCATCTTTAACGTTATCTGGAATTATTGAAGCATCACCTTGACACTTCATCCAGAATGTTAAAGGTGCATGAGGTAGGATTAATTAACAAAACTCACGAGCGACGCAGCTGGCGCTGTAAGTAACTGCAGTGACCGACATGGCAGCGTGCAAAACTTTTAAGCCACGTTCACACCGGCCAGCTAGTTCAGGCAGCAGAACGCTCAAACGGACGAAAGTTGAAGCTTTAAAATTAAAACACAGCTGCTCCCACACTTTGTAGTCAGCGTGGGTGCATCACATCACTTTGTCCGCGGGCGAGCGGGGATTTCTCTGTTGTTTCTGCACTTTCCCTCCCTCTGCTCCGCTCTTCTTTGTCTCCTCCTTTCTCCTCTAACTGATATATGTACCCTAGTTGCCCTTACAAGTTTTTGCTAGCATTATTTAACATAACAAGAAAGTTAAAAGAAAATATTTAACTGTTTGCCTGGCACTCCAATATCCTCCTATGGCTATCGTCCTGTCTCCCCTGCCTGCAGCTACGATCGCGTATCCAATATATGTCCGGGTGCCGGGTTGACTTTTATCATATTTTGCTTTTGACTCATGCTGCTGATAAAACCTGCTTCTTCTTAGTGTCACTTTCAATGTTCTTTGAGTTTCCGGTTGCGTAAGTGAACCGTGAGTAGCAACTGTCTTCTTCCTGTTTGAAGCTGAGCTGCCGTGAACGCGCAAACAGCGTCAACTCACCTCACCCCCTAGCACAGCACGGGAATGTTCGGGCAAAACATTTTGCTGAATACAGCCTGTTCAAGAAAATGGAATCATTCGTGCTTGGGCTCATTCTTTTTTTCATCACCCAATAGCATTAAAAAAACTGCACATGCATGTTTATTTTTTGACAAATCCTGCCTCATGCTCCTTTAAAGCTTCCCCACAACACGGTCTTCCAAAAAAAAAAAACAAAGACCAGAAGCAAGCCACCGAATTTATTACAAAGTGGCTTAAAACAAAAAAATCTGACCTTAGTCCCAAGAATTTGTGAGCAGAGCTTAAAACACACGCTTTCAAATCATGTAATGATGTGTGTGAACATGTGAGTATTTTCTCCGAACAATTGTCAGGCTGATATGCACTATGTTAATCAATGTCTTGTCAAAGGGCACCGATAACAAGACACATCCCATGGAGAGATCACTGAGGTGTCAGGGAGGATGCAGACAAGACATCCTACATAAAGAGGGACAGATATTTACAGACAGCCATTTTTAACAGGGTAAGGCGTGCAGGAGAAAGAAAAGCAAACTGGTCATAAATGTAGGGGAAAAAACTGATATATCAAGCTCAAACACTTGCTAATAAATTATGCAGCTTATGTGCAAGTTTACAACACATTTGCTTGATTAAGCACTCAGTGAATTGAATCTTTTTTCCTCTCAGTATGTCTTATAACTCATAAAAAAAATGGTGTTGAGGTGGATGACCTTTTCAGTGGATATATAATTCACGACCAATATGTATTTTGCCCTTTACAGTGATGAGCGTGGAGTGAGAGTATGAATATTTATAGCTGGTCAAGTATCAGTGAACCTGAGCTGGTCAGTTGGTCAGTTTGCTGGTGTGGTAGGACTCAGGGACAAATTAGGTTTTCACAAAACCATGAAAACGGTTCAACAGATTAAAAAAAATAGAAATAGTTTATTTATTTTTAGGGTAAAAATCTATTTTTTTCAGCCATAAATTTTATGGCTTTATGTTTATTTAGATATAAATGAAAGATTGGCTTGATGAGTAGAAGGTCCAGAAAGTATCCAGGTCAGATGCCCAAACTACCTCAACTGACTCCCTTTGATATAGAGGAGCAGCAGCTGTACTCTGATATTCCCCATGATTTGTGGAGCTTCTCGCTTTGATTTGGAGGCAGCTCACTTAAAACAATTGTACTCACATTCCTTTAGTCATGATCTATCTTTCCTGACCAATATGGGTTGGGACAAAAAAGATATGGTCCATTAAATCAAGCACTTTGACTTTTTGGTAATACTTTCTTTACCCAACAGAACATGGAAAGACCTTCATTACTACAGAAGAGGCAGTAAGAACTTTGAAAAGTAGAAACTCAGAACTGTCTAGGTTTATCCATGTAGTTTTTTAATATTTTCTCTAAAACATTGAGGCGTGAACTTCGAAGAGAATGTTGTTTAGTGATGTCACATTTACGTGTCTCAGATCAAGCTCCTCAGGTTGAAAAAAAAGTATTTTGGGTCATATTTTTAGTACTTAAAGGTCTTGTTTACTGAGAAACTGTGTAATACTTCTCATTTTTGAAATATGATTGGGCATTCTGCAGAGTATGCATGTTGCACATGAATTTTTTCTTCAACCCCCAATGCATGCATTAATCACAGACAGGAAATACATACCAAAAACAAGTGAGTCAAAAAAACATCAACAACAAAAAATCTATTTTACATCACAGAGAAAATTAATAACCATTAGCGACCCCACAATATGAGATGAGGTTTGTGTTATTTGCGGAGATAACACATCAACATTGCATTTTTACCCAAGAAAGAGGATCTGTGGAAGAAATTGTGGGAAATTGTATTTGAATAACCATCTGTGAAGTATAAAACTGGGTTAGTTATTCATTTGAATGCAGCATGAGTTTGTCATTGCCATTAGCCAATCAGTGGTGAGGCGTTTGTTTATAATGGATATGAATTATTTAGACTCGTAATCCTTTCGTTTCTCCCCACGCATTCTTCTGACAAACTTCAACCTCCTGAAATAGGTGTGCGAGAGCTTTTTTCCCCCACGACTCACAAAGCATTCATTCATACTAGAGACTAGAGAAAATGTATTGAAAAACAAATTAATGAGACCTTTAATGTCACACATGAATGCGCTAATATAAGTATTATGATTACCCTTGACAACGTAAGTTATAAAGATCATCTCAGAAAATATATGTATTTAAAACGGGATCTTTAGATTTATGCAGTGCTAACAGTGTCCAGACTGTGAAAAGACAGATGTGAAAAAATGTTTCAGGGCAACTTTCACTGTGGTTAGAATAAACAATCTGTGCATCTTTTTTTTCCTTATGTATATCCTTAAATGTGAGGGTTTAACCTAAGCATCTACATGAGGTAATTAACGAGATATTTGAGGTAATTAGATAATTAAATAAACCACTTAAAAGTTATGGTGATGACAGGCTTGGACTCAATTAGGAGGGAGGAATGGCTCGCCACCAGTCAGCAAGTTCAATGATGCTGCTGTGTGAGGTGTAAGCCCTTAATTAGGGTATGAGCCAGACAAGGTGTCAATATGAAAGCACTTCATTAGACACTTTGAAGTGTATCTTATTTTGACATTTCTCAGGTGCTTTTTATTCTTCTTCTTGAGTCTTTCCGGAAAATTACAAGATTTGTTATATAGGGGACACAATGTGATATAAAAATGTAAAGAATTATTTTAGACTTCATTTCTTGCTTATGTAAAAGAAAAAAAATGGCTTTATATCCTGCAGATTTATATCTCTGTTCTATTGTCTTCTTGACTACACACATCCGTTTTCATGCACACAACTATTATTTTATCATATATTTCTCTTTTAATGGCTTAGGCCATTATAGTCTGCAGACCAAAAGGGCTCAGCTGGTTGTTGGCTGTGTTTGGCCTTTGCCTTTGTTGTGCTTTCCTGTTTGCCTCCCCATTATATCAGTGTTCTTCCTCATCAATGAAACAGAGGTTTGTCTGATTTATAAGCAGCAGTGTGTCACAGTGTTTTTGACATTTTCTCGGTCGAACAAGAATAATTGCAGGAAATCTCACAGTTAACATGTTTGAGACCAGTGTGTGCAAGTATGATTTAGAATGATGCTAAATATGGATATTAAATTAGATTTTTATGTGATTAATGACATGTACTGTTTTTTGTGCAGGTATATATATATAGTACAGGCCAAAGGTTTGGACACACCTTCTCATTCAATGCGTTTTCTCAATTAAGGGCATCAAAACTAAGAATGAACAAAAAGGGTGAAATAACTGAATACATGTGTTATATTTTAGATTACTCAAAGTAGCCACCCTTTGCTCTGATTACTGCTTTGCATTTTCTTGAGCTTCAACAGGTAGTCACCCAAAATGGTTTTCCAACAGTCTTGAAGGAGTTCCCAGAGATGCTTAGTACTTGTTGGCCCTTTTGCCTTCACTCCACGGTTCAACTCACCCCAAATCATCTCGATTTGGTCTGGTGACTTTGGAGGCCAGGTTATTTCACAATTTTGGAAAAGTACTACATAATTCCAAATGTGCATGCATAGTTTTGATGCCTTCAATGTGAATCTATTATGTAAAGAGTCATGAAAATAAAGAAAACACACGGAATGAGAAGATGTGTCCAAACTTTTGGCCTGTACTATACATATATGTGTACATACAAATATATAAACACAAAATGGAACTAAAGCAATGGAATAAGTATTGAACAAATAAAAAACTATGTGGTGCAAAAAGACATGGATACCAAAGAAACCATCTGAAATCTATCAGCATTTAAAAGGCAGTTCTTTGTGTTATTGGTCAAATGTAATATTGGTCGGTTTCCTCGTAACTGATATCCAAAGAAAAAGGTTTGTCAAGACCTCTGAATCTTGTTGCAAAACGTACTGAATTATACAAAATTGGTCACAGAAGTATTTCATGTTCCAGTGGGCATCATTAAGACAATGGTACCGTTGTTTAAAAAGAGTAAATTAATAATGAACTTAACAGCCTTGGCCTTCATGAAAACTCATTGTACATGGTTCCATTGTTGAAGAACGTTGTTTGTGGGGACTAATTTAAAGTTTGCTGCAGAACATTTGGACAACGATTTATGAAATACTTGGATTATAAACTCTGTTAAAAAGAGACAAAAATCGTTGCCTGTTATTGCATACACTATGTGTGGAGAAGAAATGACACTACACATCATCCATAAAATATTTTTATAACAGTGAAGTTTGGAATTGGGAGGATCATGTTGTGGGCATATCATAGAGGCAGTTATCATGTAATTGAATGGAGAAATTTAAAGGGAAATTCTTGATTAGAATGTGGAAAAATTAAACGGGGTTGGGGCTTGTGGCAAGGCAAGGCAACTCTGGATTGGTTTCACAGAAAGCCCATAAAGCTAGTGAAATGTTCAGCCTTTCACTTGATTTGAATCAAATAAAAAATCAACAAAAACAAAGAAACACCAGACTGTACTTTTAAGACTTAAAGAGAGCTTGTTGGCCAAAATAACACCTCAGAACTGGCTGGAGCTCGCTACTCCATGCAGGAGACTTCTTAAAGCTGTCATTACAAACAAAGAGATTTGTTATGGACACTTCCGTTATCATGTTTCAGAAGCCGTTTTCAGATAGACGTTCTGGATTATTCGCAAACAATTCCATCCAGTCTCTAACTATAGTTGTCTTTCAGATACACCACTTTTTATTACTAGAACATTGCCTCTCGGCTGCTTACATGGGGCAATAAATTTACTGGTGGGGGTTATATCCGGATAGGACGTAAACAGTGCGGCAGGCATACATATGTAATTCCCCAAATAAAGTCATTCTTGCAAAAAGGGCCGACGAAGCAGCAGAACTCCTCACAGTGATTTTCATTTATAGGCATTTCTGCGCACATACACTTAAAAGATGAAGCTTAACAGAAAACAGAAGTGAAACGAAAGGAGTGTGAAGCAGGCATTAATAAAAAGTGGTCCCTCTAAAAATAATAGTAAAAATAACCAGTAAAAAAAACAAACAAAAAAACAGTAACAGGTCAAATCAGCGAAGTATTCATTTTCATTTTTTACAATTACTATTATTATATTTGTTTTAAGGCTGTAAAACCCTTCGCCACACACTTTATACACTTTTCCCAGACATACATTAACATTTACTCACGGTTCTCACTAGTTTTAATGCTCTCAAAGTTGAAACCTTCGTAGATTTTAAAACATAAAAGTATAATTATGACAGGGTTTCTAAGCTCCCCTAGGGATGCGTCTTTTTCAACTCAGGTCTCAGTACAGATGTAACTTTCCAAGTGAGGAACAACGTTCTTGGTAGTTGTTTGTGCTGTTTTTTCTTCTGGATGAGAGGATTTTTATGATGTGACATGATAAATTTGGCAAACGCAGGAAACACGACACGGAGGAGGATGACAGTTGCTTCGGATCAATCAAGACGCAAACCACAATGCGAGTTAGTACGCTGTAAAGAAAGCATATAAAACATTACTATAAAAAAACAACGAAATAGCAAGGCCGTACTCAAAAGTAAAACAGATAGAGTACAGAAAGTTACATTTTTTCATGCCCATTTCATTCCACTGTATTTTTGGTCTGGCTGACTCTTCTGTACTTGGATTGTAAATTTCCTGTCTGTAGCACCATTACAAATATATTTAAGGAAAAAAAAAATTCTCACTGAGAGTTAACATCTGTGCTGCCTTTATATATATATTCTCAATTTCAGAACAGAGAGTAAGCTAAATGGCTGAAATTGGAGGTCTGTAGGTAGACCAACCGGAAAACCCCCTTTATATCCAATTAAGCCATCTCCTCTTCCCTCAAAGGTTTTAGACAAGAGCCAATTAGAGACTTTCTAATCAACATCTTGACACCTTGGGTCTTAAGTGTCTTTGCAAAAATATTAGCATTTAGTATGCCAATTAGTGTGTGAGTCAGCAGTGCAGGAATAGGGTTATATGTCGACCTGCATAATAGAAACAGCTGGTATGGCTGCAGAGACTCGGCAGTCTTTAAGAAAAAGGCCATTTCAATTGCCCTTCCTCTTTCTCCCAGTTCACGCTTAAAGGTCCCTCAGGTAAGTTTAAGAGACCCTGTCTCAATTGCTCGCTGCGCTCTGAGAGGTCTGTACATCACAGTGAATGAATCCTGTCAGTTTTATTACCAGAGGATCAAGGTGCCACAGCAAAACAAAGCAAAAGTGAAAAAAAAAAATAGCACCCTACATTGAGACCTCCATCCCCCGACCTAATTTATACCCCCGCCTACTTTGAAACAGGCATGCTTGATCAGTTTGCTCCCTCTCCATCATCCATAGCCTCTCTCAACTTTGAATTTCTGTACTTGAATTTTTTTTTTTCTAGAAGCCAGATATGTTTTAATTATTTATTTAATTCCCCTGCAGGTTACTAAAAAATACATGCATCTATTAGCTAAATATATTTAAAATAAATCTGTCACACAAATCAGTTGGACACAGTTGGAAATACAGATTTTACTAGGCATTTATCCTTGTCAGGGAGATATTTCTGTGCTGTCACTTTTTCCCCTCTCTTCCCCCTCCCTACTACATCCATTTAATGCTGCCCATCTAATGAAAAGTGTTGGCAGTGTAATCTTCTCTACTGTCTCCTGGGTCTCCCCTTCCTCCCTGTAGTAGCAGATCAAGTCAGAACGGCGTTGGCCCAACAGACAGAAATTCTATCCCTTGTCGCTATCAATCTCCACTGCTGTTGACAATAATCCTGATTTGCCTTTCCACTCTTGCTTTCATTCCCAAAGCCCCAGTGTCTTCTCCTGCCCACTTTAAGAAAACAAGATTTCACTCTGATTGGTACTGACAGCTGCACCTCTGGACTCATCTGTGCAGGTTTCATTGTTTCAGCACACAGACATCATCATGGCCATGGTGTAAGAAACTGATATATGTTCTTTGGTAAAAGGATAAAAACACAATTATTTAATCAACCTAATTGTTTACACATGTAATCTAATCATCCAAGAATAAAATTATATAAATAGTGACACATTTTGATCATTTACACAGATTGTTCTGATTGGGTTGAGGAATGTTGCTTGTGAGGGATGAGTAAGCATAGAATGAAAAGGATCAGGGATTTTTTGTATGTATTGTGGCTTGTAAATGTATTCGCACTAACTGATTTTCTTTCCAAAATTTTACAAACATACTGTAGATTTCAAGTATTCTTTTGGGATTTTATGTGCCATATTGCGGTGTATAACTATGAATAGACAAGAAATGTTTTTTTCAACTTTTTTCCTGTTTTTCAATTAACAAATATAGGCAAGTATCTCATTGATTTTTGTTCATCCCATTTTAGCCCAGTGTCTAAATAAAATCCAGTGAAATCAACTTTCTTTAGAAGTCTCTTTGATATTAAATATAATCTACCTACGTTATTTAATCTTAAAATAAATACAGCAGTTGTGAAGGAAAAGGTTTGTCAGAGAACATTAGTTAGTTAACAAACAGTATCATTAGTTAATGTGTCATAAGGAATACAAGCATAGAGGTCAGGGATAAAGTTGTGGAGAACCTTAAAGCGGATCTCATAATAATCTGTCAGTTGCAAAATCACTTTACAAATCAGGCCTATATGTAAAGTTGGCAGGAAGAGGACACTGTTAAACAATTGCCATGAGAAATTATGTTTAAAGTTTGCTACAGACCTTGAGGAGAATGTGTAAGTTATGTGGAAATAGTTGTTCAGATTATATCAAAATTAAACATTTTGACCTAAAGGACAGATATTATATGTGAAAATCTAACAGTATGTCATCCTGAATACACCATATTGATGGTGAAACGAGGTGGTGGAATCTTAATGCTATAGGGACATCTTCTTCAGCAGGATTATTGAAAGTCATCAAGGATGATGGATGCCATAAAATACTGGGGCCATAAAATACTGGGGCTCTTTAGCTATGCATTCCAAAATCAAGTGCATGCAGTTTGTTTACCACAGTTTTCACATTATTTAGAAAGAATAATACAGCAATTTTAATAAGCATGCAGTTTTGGTGGAGTAATGTCATGCTATTGTAAAATGACTTAAAATAAGATTGTTCATATATCTTAATCACACTGTGTCAATTGATGGTGAACACAGTCATATCCTAAATGCCAGACTGTTGTAAATATGTGTTTAAAATGTCCGAAGAGGAGGATTTGTTCTCTGGGTCACTGTACTTACAGAAAGAGAGAGACACTGAATTAATCACAAACACACCACAATAAATGTCAACATCTCCACTGTCTGAACCGGGGCTAAACAAACCTATGTGCTTTCTAAAGAAGTCAACCATAAGCCATAAATAACATTGTGTCCTTTTGGTTGGCAAATATAATTAGCTGATGTTCATATTTAAAGGCCATTTCAATGAGGTAGTGTGAATATCACTGCAGCAACTTTTACTGGTTGGTGTGGGTTACTCAAAGCATGATTTACTGTACCTTGTTCCCAGGCATATATATATATATATATATATATATATATATATATATATATATATATATATATACTGTATATATATGCCTGGGAGCTTGACGGTCCTCCTCAGTATCTTTGCTGCAAGTTTTGCACATTTCTGGACTGAGATGTCCGAGGGTCTTACAGGGATCTGCTGAAGTTCCTCCGGTTTGGGGGTCACTGCCCCAAGTGCTCCGTACTTCGTCCAGAAACCCTCTTTGTTTGTTATTTTAAGTAGGGCTGTCAAACAATAGAAAATTGTGATCTAATTAATCACAGGGTAGCTAAAAATTAATCACCATTCCTAAATATGACCAACAAAAACTACAGTTTTCAGTGTAAATAAAAGGACAAATCTAGATGCAGTTGCTCTTTAAAAAAAGTTAAATATAGGAGAAATCAATTAAGGTTTTGTTTTGAACTCCACAATCCCATTAACAATGTATGTTTGGACCCATATGAAACATAATAGCAAACTGAGGTAGAACTAACCAAAGTATATGAATAAACTTAACATTTGGATATCAGCAGACTGCATTAAATATCAAATAAATCAAATGTAATATAGACTAATCTAATGTGACAACTGACCATTTTCCAAAAGTAAACACTCAGCAGATTCTCCAGTTCATCACAACAGGAAATATTGTGAAGATGTACACAGCTACTTTCACTAATAGTTAGCATCAATTTAAGTCCGAAAACATCACTTTAACTGAATAATTTCGTATTTTTAACGCAGCGGCATCTCACTATGAAATGTACCTAAGCTATACAGTGAGCCAACATGCATAAATCAACTAAAATACGGAGCATTTAAACTCTTTGCCGCACACACCAAGCTGATATTTGAAGCAGACAGGTAATTCTTACAAACAACTTATAAACTTATCATATCACCACAAAGCCAATATGCCAATAATTATACACTCACATGTCATTTAGGATCACAAACACATGCTGCTGCACAACAATCCGCAGTTTGGCTGATTAGGAAGGAGAGCTGATGTGTTGCGAGCTGAATTATAAACAGAGCGCTGTTCTGGGAATGCGTTTTTCATTGGGTAAAAAAAAGGGGGGGAAAAAGAGTCAATTCTAGGAATTAATCGATCTGCAATGGTTCGTTAATTTTGACAGCCATAACTTTAGCAGTTTTTTGCACAAAGATAGCTATGTTTACCTTTTCTGGTGATATAGGGAATCACTCCTGGCTGATGGCATGCCCAGAATCCACAGTGTTTGACATCTCCGGGGGAAAAAGAAACTAAATAAAGCACTGAAATGTGCGCTGCTTTTAGAACTGGTCACTACCGTTTATGTCAGAACATCGGTACCCATCCCTAGAACTCAGAGCCCACTGTCCGGTAGATTTTAGATATTTCCCCACTCCAATACAAATGATTGTATTAGCATGTCTCCAATTGCTGCACAAGCTTGTAAGACAAACATTCATTTAAGATAGGTGTGCAGCAGCAGGGAAACACCTAAAACAGGCAGCAAAGTATCCCCTGATGACCATGGTTGAGTAGCTCTGCTTTTATTGATTAGAAACTATTTTTTTGAGTCCTACTTTGTAAAGTTATTATCACCATTGTTTCACCTGCAGTTTGATCAACCAGGCAAAACCTGTTCATAGCCCTAATGGATTTAGACTTTAAATAATTTTCATTCATCTCAGAAGTTTGTTTCTGCTGGGAAATGAGGCAGCCATATCTGAAAAGACAATAAAACAATATGTGAGTTTCAAATAGTAGAATAGTACAAATAAAGTGTCGGATATCATTCATATCCTCCTCAGTAACTAGAGTTCCGTAATTAAACCCTGCTTATAATTGGTAACCAGCTGAACTACTTCAAAACATTACTACTTCTTGCCAGATGAGACCTTTAGGCAAAATTAAAACATTACTCTATAACTAAACCTGTACGGGTAGGAATAATTTATAGACTTTGAGGATACCTCTTTCTGGGTTAAATTCAAGGCTCTCTGAGTGCCATCAAGAAGTCTAAAAATGATAAGCTGAACTAATCAGACAGAAATTTAGACACTCAGCTTGGGAGATGAGTAAATCATTACAAAAATTACAGCACATTACTGGTCTTGGGTCTTTGCTGAAGTCATGAGCATCTTTATGTATGAAAAGGATATTTCATACTGACTACGCATCTGCTTATACCCTGGGTTGTCTTGGGCTAATTCCAGCTTTGAAAAATGACAATCTAAAGTCATTTTTAAATATTTACTCAAAGTCTACACAAACAAAGTGTGCTTGTATCTGCAACTGATGCAGTCGACTGGCACAACGTCACTCAGTTATGTGGTTTGATCAGAGGTTACAGTCAGGGCTGATTCATTCACACAAGCCCTGTTTAATCCGCTTGAATCAAACTCTAGTTCGTTTGCCCAGAAAGTCTAGTTTGTTTAAGTGTGAATGTGCAATTGAACTCTAATTCGGACCAAAGTAGCGAACTCTAGTCCGCCTAAAAACCGAGGTCTCGGTTCGATTGAAACAAACTCAGTGGAACCTCAGCACCAAAAACAGAATGTGGACTATTGTGCCGGGCATCCTGGGTAAATACAATCTAGACAACTGTGCATGCTGGAGAGATAAATGCTGGATCTTGCACATACCTTGCTAAGTTACTGTATGAGGAGGACATCTGTTCTCTAAAGTTGTGTGTGCCTGTGCTCATTGTAACCACCTCATACGGAGCCATCTCAGCCGCCTCATGTAAAAAATATCATTCTCCATAGTCCTCCACCTCATTCACTGTTCATCCTGAGCTGCTACAGCAGTACTGATGTGGTACATTTGCCAAACACAGCATAGGAATCCTCAAACTGCTATGGTCTGCTGCCACTCCATGCTTGTTTACATTTCGCTGTAGTGGAGCACTACCACAGCGCCTCCACAGGCGGGGTGGTGAACATGTTGCAAAAAAGCTTTGGTTCGTTTGACAAAAAGAGCAGTGTGAATGCAAACCGCACTAGCTAAAAACAGCGCCAGTGTTGCAATTTTGGTCTCCAGTTCTACCAGAAAATCAGGTGTAAGAGTCAATAAGCTCATCTGGGTATCAGAACCAAAATGATTGAAAAAAGGGTGATATAACATATTTACAAAAACTTGTGCAAGCAGATAAAATTATACACAACATCTGGACATTGTACTGAGTGTAGGATTATTTGCATATAAATGAGATAAACTGATAGCAGTTAATATTTGGGTATAACAAATATAATATATTGAATTTTTTTTATATTGAATTCGTTATATGCATTGAGAGTAGTCTAGGATGAAATTGTATCACGTAGATAAAAAAACTAGGAGTATTAAGTGGTGGGGGGCTGAATTGACCCAGCGCCTTCAGACAGCTAATAAACTTAACTGAACCAGATTATCAGTGTCCCTTTAATTCCTTTTTGCCACGTATCCAGCAAACCTGCTGCTTGTTTAGTAAGCATCTACTCAGTGGTAACTGGGACCACTCCACAGACCTTTGTCTTCAAATACACACTCTCATTCAGATTTTAATAGGTAGAGGTATCATAGTCACATATGCATTATTTTTGATAAACAGACAATGAAATTCACTTCCTCTGTGAGTGGTATTGAAGTTCTTTGTTCATCAATGTGTTGCTCTCAAAGCTAGTTATATCAGGCTGACAGCCTTTAGCTCAGCTGACGGTACTGTCAGGGGAATTTCACCATTCAGCCATGCAGACAGATGTTGGATATACAACTTGTCAGAATCTTTTAGTTTTTTTCTAAAACCTATTAGATTTCCTTCTGGGATTTGCTTATTCGCTTAGGAGCATCGCTCTTTAAAGCAACAAAATGCCATGAATCCTACACATTTTGTGTCTCAGGTGTTCACTTGAGTTTCATAAAAACAAAAAGGGGAAGACGACCCACTTCTATTGACTGTGTAGCATCTCATCCTGGCCTTCTGCTCGTCTTTCATCGGCCCGTTTGACCACCGCTGCCTAGCCTGCTCCCCCATTTATTGTGATTGTATGGAGTTATTGAGGAGTTGAACCTATTAGACGGGGATCCGCCATGGCTGTCAGACTACCAATTACTGTAGCTTGCAGCCATGTATAGCCTGCCCTAATGCTTCTGGACAATATGGGAGGGGTGAGGGATGTTGTAAGGAGTGGGGGGCAGGTGGAGGGATAAGGGAGGGTATTTTGGGGGTCGGCTAGGGTTTCTCTGGAGACCTGCTATAGCAGCGTGTCGTTAATCAATCCGATTTAGACCGGACAGGGACACACTTAGTGGTCGCTCCCACCAACACTGGCATGGCGGGGGAGAGAAAATGCCTGCGTGACCTGCATCTTATTCCAATGCGCAGACACAAAAAGATGGATAGATGGGCTGAGAATGAAGAGAAAGGGATAGGGTTAGGAAGGAGAGAGGGATGATGGAACGGGTGAGAGGTGTGGAGGGGGAGACAACAATTAATGGGGAGATGTGAGCTGAATTAAAACAAAGGATATGTATTGATTTATTTCTGTCTTTGGGATTAAATAAACATGTTCACCTTGTTGCTGCTAAAACATGTTTTTTTTTTAAAGAAAAAAAACCCATATTCAGTTATATTGAAATAATGAGCTAATGGTGGGACGGTGAGGAAAAATAGTTATTTTAGACTTATGTGATTTATTTTTCTAATCACATGGGAAACTTGATGACTGGCGGAGATGATAAACCGTATCCTCCATCAGACTGAGACCCAGAGGAGGAGACAGAGGATGGAGTTGGGGCATTGTATTTGCATTCATTAATATGTATGCAGATGCATGCTTTATTCCCCTCTGTTTGTCTGCTCTGGTAGTTTGTTACTTGGCCAGTGAAAGCTCAATTTATTAAAAGGAGATTTGCTTACTGATTGTAAAAACAGACTTCAAGTGAGGGTGGATGAGAACGACAACACCTTCAAAATTTTAACAACAAAATTGATAAAGAGGCTGTCGGGCAACTTTGTGATATTTTTACTGTACAACTGTTCCTTAGAATAATATAGCAGAAATTTTACTCATAACTTTGTGTTTGAAGCTTATTTAACAACAGCCACATTCATCATCGTCGTCTCTGAATACAGGAGCACCACTAAGTTATCGCAAAATATTGCCATAATCATGTAAACAGCTCTAAAAACGTTCTCCTATTTAACTCAAACTTTTTACAGACTGAAGAAAGAGAGGTTGCCAGGAGTGGATGTAGTTTCAGGGGGAGCCCTGGATCCTGCTCTGTGGCCTAGCTAGACAGTTATGGGCAGGACAACGCCATAGTGGTGGAGAGTGGTAGTGAGGGGACAACATTCCAATCATCTTTATAGTTTCACTTCAGAGACGTGGTTTCACTTCTGTTCACACAGTCCTACAGTAGCATACATACATGCAGCTGTGCACACGCAGATCCATTCACACACACAAATATACACATACTAAAGGTTTTAATTAGGGATGCACCGATACCGATACTGGTATCAGGGCCGATACCACTCTTATGTACTTTATCGGTATCAAGTACAGTTAACCAATACCATGAACCGATACTTAAAATGTCAAAACTCTGCAATAATTTCACATATTTTTTTTATTTTTCACTTGAAATTTTAGTTTTATGGTCAGTGTTATTAATATATATTTTTTTATCTAATTCACCATCATCTGTTGTAACGATTAAAGAAATAAAAGGAATAAAAAAAGTCTTCCAATTCATTGCATTTTTTTGTGTTGTAGAAGTATCGGTATTGGTTCTCGGTATCTGCAATTACTCAAATCCAAGTATCGGTATCGTATTGGTTTGAAAAAAGTGGTATTGTTGCATCCCCAGTTTTAATTATAAAGCTAATTAAGAAACTGTATGTTGTCTATGAACTCTTCAACACGGACTGCTGTTTGGAGATATCTGAGACCAGTGCATAGGCTAGTTTACATGCAGTGCAACTATCTGCAACAGTCAATAAGGTCTCTTTGCCTGAAAAAAATTCAGTGAGGCACTTCACATAACTTTCTACCAGTCTCTGGCATTGGTCTAAGTAAGAGTTGCCATGAGCAATTAATTTAAATCAGATTAGTTGGTGAAGAAATGCTTCTAAAAGTTGTAGGAGAGTAGCTCTTGAAACTGGATTTGACACCCCGGTCTAAGGGAGGTTTTACACACCCCATACTTTTCGTGAGATGTTTGGATTTTGACTTGCCCCAGGAATTTCCATTTTTTGTCTGTCCTAGGTGGATTTACTAGTATGTTTTGGGGTTATTTTCACGTTGCTTATCATAATTTTTTAGGGATCATCTCACATTTTTCTCAAACAACTTCTGATCTAAAGAGGAATTTATGGTGGACTCTGTGATGGTGGGCTGACCAGGTCCTGCGGTTGGAAAGGATCCCCAAACCATTACACTTTCACCTCCATGCTTCAAGCTAGTTTCTTTTTGGAATGCATGTCTTTTGTTCTGGTGACAAAATAATAAAAAAATTCAACATCCACATTGCAAAATAAAATTATTCAAGAAAGTCTTGTTTATGTCAACGTTCTCTCTGGTAAACTTTCTTTTTAATCGTCATGTGTTTTTAGAGATCAGATACTTAATTCTTGCACATCTCCAATGAAAGTGATACCTGTAGAATTCCTTTCTTATTCCAAAAACTTGTACTTTCACATCAACAGTAGCAAGAGCCTGTTGTACGTTCTGGCTGCCTCAAAGTTGTCCTTACATGCTGCTGAGGAGACAGTAAGCGTGTGTTTGATTTGAATCTTTTTAAGTGGAAATGAATGAATAATTTATTTATTCCTCACCACAGACTTGAATTTTGGTTGTAATGGGGTGTCCTAACCTTTTTTCACATGACTGTATTTCAGAAACTGCAATGATAATTATTGCTATATAAAGTATTGATTTGGACTCTGAATAAATTCAGCAAATTGTATTTATGATCAGAACATGTGTGCCTAAAAGATTTACTGTGTATGTTTCGAATGCCTGACAAATTAACTGATGTATCCACTGATACCTTCACCCCTTGGATTCCCCATTGTAACAGGTGGATTAGCTATGAGAGCAACAATCCTTACAGAAAAAAAATGATACTGACTTAGAATGTGCTCTCAGATGGAGGTTTGAGGCCAAAGATCACTGCACATCTCATTAATCTACCCAGTGAGCAGGAAGGGATCAGCACTGATGACATTACCCCCAGATCACAGTACAGGAAACTGGAAGCAGCATCTTCCAAATGAACTGAATTTGCTGGTTTTGTGTGGAGTGTTATAAAATTAGACTTTTAGACATTTCATTTTAAAGCTCTTTGGTTTAAATAACATATCCATGAACAAATACTGTTAAGACATTCAGGAATTATCCATTAACTTACAAGCAACTATTATTGAAAAGTTCAGTATTTTCAGCCCAATCCGCAAGTAAAGACTGTGGAGAGAGACACTAGTATTCAAGAAGTTTTGAATTCACAGCAGGTTTGTAACTTGGTGGTCCTTTTGTTTTACTGCTGACTAATTCCCTTTTATCTGAAGGGAAACGGTTGGGTTAGGGGTTTGAAGCTATTAGTTGTTCCACTGTATAATAATTCCAAAACACATCAAAACGGATTTTTGCATAAATCAAGCCGGCTATGGTTGAGTATCTGGATTGGTCCTAACCTCATTCCAACCAAAAATGTGCTTACTATGTTTAAAAGTGAGTCTAATGCAGGAAACCAAAAAGTTTGGATGAAATCTACATGATGTTCAAAACAAATATCCATCTAGAATAGGGGTCTGCCATCTTTATTGTATAAAGAGACATTTTGCACCCAATCCAGCTAAATAAAACTAATTCAGAGCCACAAATTTTACATGACCTTTAGTAAAAACTTAACTTAAATTTTTTGATAAGTATCTACTAGAGTGAAATGTGGTGTCATCCAAAAAGAGCCAACATTATATTTCTGTTTTTAGGTAAAAGAAAAAAAGAAAAAAAAGAAATGTAAGAATAAAGAGTATAGAATGATTTTCTTCTATGAGTTTTTGACACTTGTGACAAAATTATGTAAAAACGTGCCTAGTTTCAAACTTACAGACCAGAAAAAGTATCTAAAAACATACCATTACTTTTGTTTTACTCCATCATGGAAATTCAAAGCAATTATTCAATTAAAAAAGTTCCTTAGAGCCATTGTAGAAGGTTCAAAAAAGCCAAGAGCCACAGGTTGCAGAGCCGTGATCTAGAAAAATACCAGGAGCTTGGTGGTGGCTACAGTTGTATGGTTAAAGAGCAACTTGGTAAGGGACATTTATCCAATTCTTAGTGGGGATGTATGCATATATTTGGACCAGAATTTATAATTTTGCCTATGTGGTGATTATAGAAATTCCACAATTAATGTAAACTTATGTGACCACTTCCTATTTTTGAAAATCGTTGAAGTTATATGTTACATAATCATTCCAAGTGAAAAAGATCATGGTTAACATATATAATTTAAATCCCCAAATTGAAATATTTATGACAAAGATGAGTGTATGTAATTTATCTTCTGCAACTTTAAGGAATCCTGAAGTGACTGTTATACTTTCAATAGTGTTAAGAGATTGTTGAATGTGTGGATTTATGTTACATTTAAGGTATATGTTTCAGAATGTTAACTGAATTGAAAAGCAAAAATTTCTAGAAGAAATTTAAAATCCTTTGCAAATTGCTTTGAATGTTCAAAAATAGAAACAGCAAACCAATTTGCAACATCTTGTAATAAAAACAACAACAACTGAGAGGTTATTCCTTTTGGGATTTTTTCCCCCTTAATTTTTTTTCCCTGATCTGCATTCTTGTCCATGCTAGGTGAGGGCCAGTGCAATCGCCCAAGACGCAGATCAAAACTACGACTACGCCTCAAACAGCGTCATCCTGCACCTGGACGTGGGCGACGAAGTGTGTGTTCAACTGGACGGGGGCAAAGTTCACGGGGGAAACACCAACAAATACAGCACCTTCTCCGGCTTCCTCATCTACCCCGACTGACAGTATAAGCACAATCCCCCCTTCTTTCTCTGTTATCGAGCAAGAGGTTTCCTCCTCCTGTTTCTTCATTTAATACATCCTGCCATTTATTTGTTATCTCTTCATATAATACACATAGTGATATGTCAACAGAGTTCTAAAAGTTTGTGTAGAAAAGAATATAATGTACATATTGCAAGATAAGATTGACTCAAGATGCACACACCTTTGTGATCTTTAGTAAAATGCCATGTACAGTATGCACAAGCATGGCTAAAATAAATAATTCATACCTTATTCCACTCATTTTGCTGTTTACACATTATTAAACTTCAGTTTTTGCTCAAAGACAAACCAACTGGAATGATATCTGAATGTAGACTGTCAATCTGAGCAGAGGTATTCGGCTGCAGCCTCTTGCCTTCACTGTGAGATAGATTTCCTTTATGGTTGTGGACACCAAACAAGAAAAAGGCATGAATATATTGATCGGATCACGATTATAACGCTGTGTTGTATGTCTGTGTTAATGCCTGCGTGGAAGCAGATGAGTGTATTTTTGCCCTTTAGTTCTGTGAAAGTGTAAAAGCATCCTGTAGTTGTTGGTGTTATTTGGAAGAAAGAGGAGGCAGGAAGGGAAGCTGCTGGTAACAGTCCCTTAACACACACAGTTTATCAATACTAAGGTTTAGCTTGGAGATTGATTCCAGAGCCTCAGAGAAACATCATGTTGTGGTAACAAGCTGTGATTTCATCTGAAGCCCAGCTACACATTAACTTTACATCTATGGTGTGCTGTATTGATCAAAAGCAGAAGTTTACAAAATGTGCTCATTTACTTTTTTCTCAATGAGAGGAAAAGAGGTTGATAATTAGGACAGTTTCTACATAAAACATGTAATTTAGCAAACAAATTTAACCTCTTCTAACCTACATTTATTTGTATTCGGTTAAAATATTGACACAGGTTTAAACAAAAATATAATATGAAGGGAAAATATTTTTATTCATAAAAACACTGTTTTAATATTAGAGATAACCTTAGTAAATGCAAGAAACTGTTTTACAAAGGATTTTATTCATGAAATGAAAAGCAATATCCAAATTGATGACTTAATGCTGCGGAATAATTGCCCAATTTTGCTAATCAGAATTTAGTAGAGTTCATTTAAGTTGGTTTGTTTATCTGTACAGACTTGGCTTTGAAATATAGTCAATACACTTTAGTAGGTTTGAGGGCAGCACTATTCTAAACTTTAGTGTTAGCCTGATTCATTTGTTTCAAAAGAAGCTTTGATGTGTGTTTGGGATAATTGCCCTGCTGGGAAAACACCCAATTGTGTAGAAGTTTTAACCATCTACAAGTGAATTTAACATAAATATGAAGAATTTTGGAGGGTGTTTTAAATTTGTTCGTCCACTTGTTGGATTGCACCAGTGTCTTTAGCAGAAAAACAAGCTCGCAGCATGATGCTACCATCACCATTCTCAATAATTGGTGCAATGTGTAAGGTGAGACTCTTCAATCGCAAATCCTCAACTTAAGCAAACTGCTTTGTCTTGTCTGACCTCAAAACCTTTCTTAAGAGGACATTTGGATTTTCATATGGGCAGCGGCGAGTTTTAATCAAGCTTGAAAGTGTTAATTAAAGGGGAGGCGTTTCCTGCTTTATTATGAATTGTCACAGTCCTGCATCTTTCAGTTCATTGCAGTCTTGAGGCTTGTTCCTGTACGGTTCCTGAACATTCAAACCAATTTCTTTTTAATCAGAAAAAGGGACACAAATGGGAGTTCAAATGGGAAAGTGATACAACACATGCATCAAAATTGGGTTTGTAATGGATAAAGCAGGTGAACATGAGAATCTCCTTAAGAAAAACAACAGTGTCGTAGAAAATCTGTCAATTTAAATAAGTTTTGGCAGTTTGATTTAGGTTGCCTTAAGACTTAAACAATATTGTGTAAAGGGCGTATTTTAGTATATATTCACCCCCTTAAGGCCGGGGATAAACAAAAAAACAGACAGCATGTCAAATGTGATGGTTTTTTTCAGCCATTAATCCTGCAAAACCACTTGAGTGGCATCCTAAAGCACACACAAAAACACACCAAGCTGAAAAGGGGTATAATCCACTTGAAAGCACATCTCTTGGAGGCTCTTTACAAAGTAGCAGATACTTGAATTAAGAGAATAGAGCCAGAAAGATCCAAACCCCTCATCTTTAGCTCAGCAGAGAAAGATGCTTACAGAGAGGCAGGGATGAACCTTTATTTGAAAATGTATTTTTTTTACCCATTGTAAATGGAGACATTTCAAAATGTTTTTCTTTTCAAAATGCAGGTGACTGTTGTCGACTGTTACTGCCATTTGCCATACATATAGGTTCTCTGTGCCTTATAAATATTTTTCTTTTGAATGTATTTTTCTTCTTCCCCTGTTAGAACAAAGATATATGCAGAATCTGATGCACAAGATGCAACATAAAACAGAGAGGGATTTCATATATCCAGCACAAGCAGTCCTTGTCAATATTAAGCAAAAAAAAAAAAATGTAATTACTGTGATTTTTTTTACTAAATGAAAATAAATCCTGTAAAAGCTGGAAAAGGGACAAAATATATAGGGAGATAAAAACAAATTACAAGTTAATTTATTTCTGCATCCAGATTAAATGGATACAAGCCCTAAAATAAATTCTGTGAAGAAATTAATTGTAACTCTCACATGTATGTATATTGAAGAGTATAGTTATATTATGCCTACTATTGACCTAATACTGTAAATGTTTTGTATGCCTTCTTTCCCTAAATTTAAAGGTACCAGCATGACCCAACTCTCATGATATATAATGTGAAATTATCATTTCATTTAATACTTTTTTTGCAGTGACAGAAAAACTCACCTGACTCATGATGCTGTATATTTTACACAGACATTTCCCCTCTCTGAGGCTTTCACACCCCCTCAGTGACATGCTGCATCTCCCTGTGTGTGTTTTTACAGGAACTGTTACCTTTGATTGGAAGAAATTGGATTATTGTCATTGTGCTGAGTTGTGTGTTTTACTTTGTTACGTGATATGCTGTGTTTTTCCTCCCCTGAAAGACACGAAAGTACAATAAAAAAAAGACACAAATGAAAACTTTCACTGTAACTAAGTCCAACAAATGGTTTCCCTGGTTTTATTATACACTTTATTGATCATTCAGGGGAAAATAAAGAAGAATACGATAAAATCTGCTGTGAAGGGGTAACATTTTTAAATATTTAATGTATTTAAAAAAAATCTAATCAAAATAAGTTGATTTATCTTATCGCAGAAATTAGATATTAATTTACTTTATTTAAAATAAAGAGCAGGTGAGTACAAATTAAATTTTACAGTGTAGAGCAAGTCACATCTACCAGTCCTAAACAAAAAAATCGTTGTGCATCTTCTGTCTTATTTGAGTTGCCTGAAAGGCCCAACTTTCTAAAGATGGAGCATTTTTTGTACTTTATCTTGTTTTAATTTACTGGGACTTTCTTTTCACAGATGATCAAAACAGAATAGGTGATTACATTTTTATCAGATGTTCGTAAAGACAGAACAAATCTCTCTACAGGGATGTAAAACTGATACCATTAGGGGATGCACAACCAGTACTTAGGTTTTCATAGCTTCTCCTCCCCGAGAAAATAAATCATAATTTAAAATGTTTTTCTTGTAATTCTATGAGTAATCTCTGATGATTTTAATATTGTGTGATAAAAAGACAAAAACAGAAAATAGGATGGGAAATGACACACACACACAAAACAATCAGTTTGTTGCTTTCTGTAAAGTCACACAAATTCCATAAAAAAACAAATAAAATAAAATAAAGCACATTGAAAAGTGCCAGAGAAGGGAAGGAGCAGCCTTTTTAACCTATATAATATGTTTTAGTAGTGCATGAAATTAATTAATTGTAATTAAACAGTTGAAATATTATTTGTTTAAATGTTGATGTTTTATCCAACTGATGTTACATATTAACCGTAAACCTATGCTGTGGATCATGGAGCTATGAGCAGGAAAAAAAAGTTTTATGAAAACAGACTTTTTCTGTATTATGAATCTAGAACAACATGGATATCTAGTAAAGACATGTCATTAATACTAAAGTAATTAAGACATATTGCCATCAGTAAATGTAGAAAGTTCCAATAATAATAATAATAATAATAAGTTGTTTTATTGCAGAACGTCTGAGTTCTTGAGATGCTGTTAAAAATTAATTTAAGGATAGCCTTGGATCCTCTTGAAGTATCTCTGCAGTCTCATCTAAGTTACTTCAAAGGCAGAGTTGCGTTGTCGACGTATGTTTTTGTACCAAATCTGCTGTATTTTAGCTAGTGAACTAAATAAAAAAATCAAGCCACGGAATTGAACTTCTTTGGATTTCATGCACTTTAACCAGACTGCTTTGATTCAGGTGAAGAACAACATATTCTGCTTCCACATCCAGCTTGAGGAGAGGGCTGAACATGTTTCTGAGACAAATATTAAAATGTTGGAGAAATGTCAGAATTACAACTGAAACAACCTGCGTAAGGTGCCTCTCTCCCATTAAAATGCGTGTTTTGCTCTCCTGCTTCCTCCACCATTGACATGGCCACCCTGTGAAAATGAAACACTGGAACATTAAAAAAAGGAGTTCTCGCCTCCCCAGAATAAAAACAGGGAGATGGATCTTTAATTAAAGGTGAGAGGAAATACTATTCTGGGTGAGGGGGTTCTCGCAGAATGTGGTGTAGATGGCTAGTTAGAGAAATGCCGGACTGCAGCACCCCCCCCCCCCCCCATTTCCCCCTAACCCCCTCACCCTTTTCCTCTGAGTCCTGGCGCACCCTCCCCTGCACATTCCAGCGTTCAGTTAATTGGACAGGGAGAGTGGGCTGAGGAGGGAAGCGTTCAGGCCCATTAGCAATCCTCCTGTGGAAGGCTGAGCCGAGAGGATCACAGACTCACAAATAGGAGGATTAAAATAATCAATAGGCTCCTCTCTCTCTCTCTCTCCTTCAGCACAGACGACGGGTGGACAGCACACACACACACAGATATGCACACACACGTTCATGAGCAAATACAAACACACCAAGAGTCTGAGGAATACTAGTTCAAGGTGCATTTCTCTTCTCTCAGTGTTGTCTCTGGATTTTCACAAATTAGTCTGGGTCATTTAAGACTCTCACAAACACGCACTTTCCCACACAAAAAAGCTATTGTCTGTTAATGAGGGTTAATTTCAACTTCTGACTAAGTGAGGACCATTGGAAAGGTCAGACATGAAACTAGTCTCACATGTCACTATTATTTGAATTTTGAACAGTTAGAAGGGTTATTTTCAAAAAGAGAAATACAACAAATTTAGTATTGTTTTAATCTGTAGGGTATTATAATGGTTATCACTACTTCTAGCAGCAATAATATTATCAGACCAACTATTATTGTACTTATTTGAAGTTCTTTTTTTCTTTAACTCAGCCTCTCACTCACAGAATCACCAGCAGGGAAAGATTTAAAGTATTACCTTAAATACTGTATCATAAACTAATTTCAGAATAATGATTTTTTTATTTATTTCTTTTTACCATACATTTTCACTGCCCTTATTACCTGGCTGTAATGTTACCGTTTGCTTAATTGTTTTTGGGCAGACATAAGAAACCATTTGAACTACTAGCTGAATCAATGCAAGATCAAACAGACCTCTACCCATTTTGTTTACACCACTGCAGTAATGACCAGTTAAACATAATTAAGAAATAGCAACACACACCAGACAAGTAATTTAGCACAATGTTGTCACAGCAACACATTATAATTTGTATGTATACTGAAAAAGTTATTTATTAATGACGGCTGCACTTACTGATTTGCTTGTTATGCAGTAGTTTTTCAGGGACATTTATTGGTTATGAACAAACCGGATATAGGGTTTAGATTCCCTGTTATAAGCAGAAATTAATGTATTTCTTTAGCAGCTAGATAAAATTGGCTGGCTTCCTTGTTCTCAACTAAACCCAATAATGTAATTAAAGAAGACATAATTGGAATGATATGGTTGATTGTTGACATTTCTGCTAAATGTTAGGATAAAGTTAAAATATATAGTTATAGAATGGTGACTAAACATCAAACGTGCTCAGTCATAATGCAATAAAACAATCTGTAGTTGCTCTGTTTTAAAATCATTTTATTTATGTAAAGATGCTTTAAACATTCCTATTTGGGATCAAGCAAAAACATACATTGCACAGGAACTCAGCAGTTTTAAAGCAATCACAACCAGTGCTATGTTCTGTAGGCCTACCTATCTGATATTTTGCTATTTTATTTTAATGAAGAAACATAAAATCAGCAGCAAAGACGAACACAAATTGGCCCCTTTTTGTTCATAATCCATCATATACTGCAACTGGATGTGCTTTTTATTTTATGAAGCTCAAAGATGCTCTTTCAGAGCTTTATATTGAAAACACACAACACTCACATTTACTATTAATGGAAAATGATGTCACAGGATGAAGCATTTCCTGTTCAGTTGGGACGTAGAGGGAGTCACAATACTTGAAACAAGCCAATTTATTTTCGCCTTGGGATTTTATTTTCCCATAATTTAAATATAAAAAGAATGTCAAACCAATTTTATATGCCTGCTCAATAATTTTTTGACAGGAAAATTTTATTTTTGTTTTTAAAACAAAACTCAAATGACCATTCAGTTTTTTCCCTTATTGTTTGTGTTTGTTTGTTTTTTATTATTCTGATGAATCCAAATACTAAAACATCTGATCTGTATAAGAAAAGACACCCAAAAATTTGAAATGTCATTTGATATATGTCTTCTTAATTATATGACTCTATCATCTGGGACATTTTCACAATTGTTTAACTTCAGCAGTGGCTAAAGGATTAATGTGAATATTTATTTTTCAGAATAAAAAAAAAATTTAAAGAAAAAATTTAAAGGATAAAATATATTTATCCTTTAAATATATTTAAAGGATAAATATATTTATCCTTTAAATTTTCATTTTTATTTTCAATTTGATAGCTATTTAAAATATTTTTATGTATCCATTATGATATTTCATTCTTTCCTTTTTGTTAGCTTTTAAAGTATTACAAGAAATTAAAATGTATATTTTTTTAATCTGCAACTCAACATTTTGTTTATGAAAATGACTGGTGCAGTTACAAGGGAAGACAAACATATTAAACACTATCGCGCATATCAATTCCATGTATCCAATTAGGTTTGACCTTTCTTATCAATTTTGAAAAGCCAATTAGACCCGAATATTATCAAAATACTATATTTCCCGTGTCCTGGAAAACTATAATTTGCCCCAAGAAACGAAGTGAAAACATTATATGCACAACGCCTCCCCCTGCCGGACGCTCATTGTCATCACAGTGTATGCAGATCGATGCAGATGCAGTAGCTTTTTCTTTCCACTGGGTGGCAGGCAACCTCGACTGGTTGTCTGCAGGCAAAGATGGCGGTGCGGAAGAAAGACGGCGGCCCGAATGTAAAATATTTCGAAGCGTCCGACACCGTTTCCCAGTTTGATAATGTCCGCGTCTGGCTGGGAAAGAATTATAAAAAGGTACTGAGCGCACGTTTTGTAGGCATGCGACACGGAGCTTTCTTTTTGTTCGTCACCCTGATGCGTAGAGCAGAGGCAGTGACAAAGAGAGGAGGGAGGGTGCTGCTGCTGCTGCTGTTGATGAGCATCCAGCTGTTTGATTCACAAAAGGATGCTGAGCACACAGCTGTAGCAGATGCAGCCGCTAACGGCGTTTTCTGCTTACGTTTTAGCAGCTAAACTGAGCGGAAAGATGCAAATAATCTGACCTGGGAAGGTAGAGTTTAGAAAGATAAAGGTGACTTTAGCCTGGCAGGCGGCAAGCTAGCCCGCTAACGGTGGGGGCAGCTCGGATCCAGATGTTGGCTCCGTGGCGCGCCTCTGTCACTGAAGTCCTGGCCGGGGCTTATAATCACAGTGAGCAGCCAGGAGATGATTATTGAAATAAAACGTAGGGTGCCGTCAGGTAAACTGGGCCACCTTTTGGCATCTATAGACAAATCTTTTTTTTTTTTTCGAACACTCATGCCAACAAAGCACGAAATTAAAAGGCTAGCAGGCTCAGACCTTAAATGGCTCATCTTATCTGATCGCTCGATTTATCTGACGTCACACTACATAATAATAACCCTAAAGGTTATAAATATATCTGTGATTATTTTTGCTCTCAACAAATATCAAATCACATCCCGATGTAACCTTTTCAGTGATAAAGGTAAAAACACTGGAACTTTTGCTCTGTAAATCCAGGCATATTGCTAGTGTTTTCATGATAGCCATAGTTCAAATTAAATTGTTTAATTTGAAAAAAGAAAGAAAGAAAATCAAATATTTTTCAGTGAAACAGAGGTTGTGTATTTTACTTTGAAATTGGGATTGTTTTAGCATTTTTAAATCTAGCGATCCTCCCCCTATTTACATAAAAAAATGTCATAATGATGATCCAAAACAAAATATTAATTAAAACAGTAGTAACATTTATAACACAGTCATTTTTGCCCTCTGTCCAGTTTGAATTTGTTAAGAGCCACAAATGCTACATGAAAGGAAAAAAAAAGGTGTTACTGTAGTTTCTATGTGAAATTTATTTTTAGGTTAAAAAACAGCTATTTTATTGTAGGTTTTTTTAGGGTTATTATAAATAAATACATTTACCCATTACATAACAGTGATGAATACCCTTTCTTAAATGGAAAGGTAATGGATTTACTATAAAAAAATCCCTTAGTTTGCAACCCAAGTATAATAAAAAGTACTTTATAAAAAAAGACTATTTCTTGCCCTACTAGTGTCATTCTTTGTGGAAATGCAATCTATATATTGAATAAAGGAGGATTAAAATAGCTTTCAAATAGCTGTAAGATCATGTATGTAGGCTAGAAATGAAGGCAGTCATTTTAATAGCATGAACTTTGGTATAATTTATGTCACAGTTTTTATAAAAAATTCCATAGGACATAATTTTCAGATATGATGAATGGACTTGAAGTCATTTGCAATTGAATGTAAATGTAGTTCAAAACTTAAACTAGTTATTACATTATATTATATCTTTGCTGCAAGTGTAACAAAATTAGCAAAGCTACATACACATTGCTGTTTGGTCATAAATTAAGCTAAAAATAAAAGAATAAAAAAGTAAGGAAAGTAAAAAATAAACATTCCTATTAAAAACAAAAAATACATGAAACACTCATGGAGCATTCACTAGCTTCCTGTAACTTTTGTTAGTGATTAGAATAAAACATTGTAAATATTAATAGTTCTTTATTCAGACAAAAGAGCCCACTTTTTACCCTAGTATATAATGTTTTGGTAATAAAAAGAGATCTGTTGTCGATATTGCTAAAATCAATTATAATGTAGGCAAGACAAGGCAATTTTATTTGTATAGCACGCTTTCAACAACAAGGTAAATGAAGGTGCTTTGCATGATTCGGTGGTAAAGAAACTTAACATTATAAAAGCATGAAAAGTAAAAAGAGCAATTAAGAATAAAACACACACACAAAAAACATGAAAAGCATAAAAAAATTCAGCTCTACATAAAACAAATAAAATAAAAAAATAAAGAAATTAAGCATTAAAGAATTGAAAGTAAAAACAGCAATTTAGCATAAAACATGAAAAGCATAAATAAACAAAAATCTATCTGTATGTTAAAAATGTCAGCAAACATTATTCAGTTTTGTCATCGGGTAAATTAAACATGGTTTTTTGGGACCCAAAGATCAACATTATGCCTTCATTATGTCGCTAACAAATAGTCGACCAATAATTTTCAGGACTCATTTAAATAATCAGTCCAGGAACCTGAACGCAGACTTGCCGATACTAACAAACAAATACAAGTAGTGTCCTAAGTTTGTAAGTTTTAAGAAGAAAAAGCTCATTTTGATAGTATTTTAAGTGTCCTACAGCAGCTACAGTCACACCCTGTTAAAATGTCTCTCTTTATCTCTTCAGTATATCCAGGCTGAGCCTCCCACTAACAAATCTCTGTCCAGCCTGGTGGTCCAGCTGCTCCAGTTCCAGGAGGAGGTTTTCGGCAGACATGTCAGCAACCCTCCCCTCACAAAGCTGCCTGTAGGTCTCTTTTTTTCCTCCCCTGCCAAATCTGGACAGACATATGTTGCTTTTTATCGATGCATTCTCAAGCCTTTTTATTTGCTGCGTGCAGATGAAATGTTTTCTAGACTTCAAGTCAGGAGGGGCTCTCTGCCACATTCTAGCTGCTGCCTACAAGTTCAAGAGTGACCAAGGATGGTAAGACTGTCTTTCCAGTTGACTTTATTTCTTTATTTTTTTGTCTAAAGTTTCAATGCTGAGTTGGATTTTGGCTTTCTTGCTGTTTCATGTGTAACTCCAGTCTAATTTCTTGGTAGGCGCAGGTTTGACTTCCAGAATCCGTCGAGGATGGACAGAAATGTGGAGATGTTCATGACGATTGAAAAGTCCTTAGTGCAGGTACATTTTTTCAATAACTTTTTTTTTAATAAAGCATTTTCTTCAATATGCAATTCGCATTATTAAATGTTTTTGTTCCAATTTTGTCCAAAACAAAAGGAGCTTTTAATTACTTTTATGATTTTATTTTGGTCAAGTTGTATTTGGCACGTTTTCTTTCTTTGAACGACAGATTTACATAAGTACGAAAAAGAAAAACATTAATTTGGAAGATCCCATGTCTCCCTGTGTTGTTTTTTTTTCACATTTAACCTCCATCTGAAGATGGCGCTGCTGAGCTTTACGGATTGAAATAATGAAACAAATGCAGCAATTCTGTATAATCATTCTAAAAATCAAGACCATTCAGAGGAAACGTCGCTAATACAGCAAAGAACTTCTGATAGACTATAGGTTTGTGTCTGTGAATTGATGTTTCATATCATTATTTGCTGCAGAACAACTGTTTAACTCGACCCGTCATCTACCTGAGCTCTGACATAGAACCAAAGCTGCTCGGCAAACTGAAAGACATCATCAAAAGACATCAGGTGGGGTTTTGCTATTTGTCACTTTAGAAAACCGTTTGTTACATTTCTTTTATGTGAACTCAGCTTTTCTTACATGGTTTTGTATAATTAACTGGGTCTCTATCTGTGTTGCAGGGCTCTGTGACCGAAGACAAGACCTCCAGCTCCCATATTGTGGTGCCTATTCCCAGCAGTCTGGAGGAAGGTGAGCTCTCTTTATTAGTTTGGCATGTTGTTGTACATTTGTCAGATCTCCTTCTGCATGAGCAACGTCTTGTGCTGATGTGAAATAATATTTTCTTTCCAGAAGAGTGGGTGCGTCCTGTGATGAAGAGAGACAAGCAGGTTCTGCTCCACTGGGGATATTTTCCAGACAGGTTTGTCCTGAATCATAATGTGGAAAAATGTCATCTCAAGTTAAGTCACCGTCTGTTTTATTTTTCTGTTGATGATAAACAGTTAAGATTTATTTTTTGCGTAGTAATTGTGAGCAAGTGAAAAGACACCGTTCTTCTTTTTGATGTTCATTGGAAATCAGTAGAAGAGGATTATGTAATACTTGTGACATAGCTGGGGAATGTCTTTAAGTATTTTAGGGTCATAACCTGTGCACAGGATCTGCCTAAAGTTGTCCCACAAGCCTCTACATGTCATTTATTTTCTTGGTTTGACCTTTAATTTTGTTCCTCTCATTCTTCAGCTATGACACCTGGATTCCAGCCAGCGAGATTGAGGCTGCAGTGGAGGATCCTCCCACCCCAGAAAAGCCCAGAAAGGTATTTTTTTTTGTATTGCTTTACATGTAACTTTTTTCTTGTTCTTAATCTTACATTATGTGTGAACACATTTGCAGAGTTCTTATTCTGCTGGAAGCCATTTTTTGTCACGCTACAAGAACAAACGTATTTCATTGGGATTTCTTTGTGATAGAGAGTTACATGAAGTAGCACATTATTATGACAAGGCAGAAAAATTATATGCAGTGTTTAAATTATTTACAAATAAAAAAGTAATTTTTTTTCTGCCATTTATTTTTTTCTCTGGAGCACTGCATATCTAGAGATCTGGGGCCGTATTCACAAAGACTCTTATCTTACCGCCAGGTGTTAGTCCTAACTCGCGCTAAAAGGTCTTACGTAGGAGTTGTCGTCTAAAACCTATTCACAAACGCACAAAGAGCTACTTTTACATAGGACAAATCCCTAAAAGTAAGCTAAGAGTGACGTCCCATTGCTATGGAAAACGTCATTTCCTATGTATGAGTAAATAATAGGACAGCAGTGTGATTGGTTGTTGAATGATACGTGTGAAACCAAGAAATGGAACATTTCAATGTCGATAAAAGCGTAATTATGAACAGTGCAAATAGCAGAAATAACGCATGATGACATCTTTGTGTCGGCCACGAGACTCACACTTCATACAACTCACACACATTAGCCTACGTACAGAGAGGGTGAAGTTTAAAAACGAAAAATTGTGAAATGCATCATATTATGCGACAGACTGGCTTCCAATCCAGGGTGTACCCGGCCTAACGGCTGCTGATAGCTGGGATAAGCTCCAGCCCCCCCACCCCCTCCACGCCACCCTGAATTGGACGAAAGAGATATAGATAATGGATGGATGGATGGATGCATCATATTAAGGGAGTGATTGCAAGTAGGCTGTAAACAATTAGGCTGTCTAATGAGCACATCAGTTACATCTTAAATTGACCCCCCTACTACCGTGAAAAGCACCTTGTGAACTGAAAATGAGTTGCACAAGGAAACCTAACTGGTCGCAGGACCAATTATTACTACTGGCACAGTTGGTACTGGAGAGGAGGACGGTCGACAAAGGGCGATTCGGAGCCGGGATTACGAATAAGAAGAAAAGGGAGGCATGGGTGGAAATGAACAGAAACATAAATGCATCTTATCCAGCGGTGTCTCGAACGGCAGAAGACTGTGAGAAGAGATGGTATTCTCTACAGTCCCAGTGTCGGCTCGAGATCACCGCTTATAAAAAGGATGCTGCTGCAACAGGTAGGCAACGTCCATCATATAGGCATCCCTACATCCCTATGTTGCATAAATTGGAAGATGTGCACGTTTTCTTCTTTGTGCACCCCCGGCATACCTGCAATCGCCTTGAAACTGGCTTTAATTCGATGCAGTTGCTGGATGTCTAACAGGAAACGGATGAATTGTTGGATAATGTGTGGTCGACAGAGCGCTTTAAGAGTTTGGTGGATTGATCGGCTGATAGATGGTTGTGATAAACTCAAGTCGTCCGCATTGTAAAGTTGCATTTTCCCTGTGGCTAAATACCTTTGTTTCGCTAAACATTTTATTTCTGGACTGATCGGGTTGTTACGTTTAGTTTGAGACGTGATTGCATCCTGCACCACATCTGCAATAAACAAGTCGGTATCATTTGGTTAATTCCGAATCATCCAGAGTGTCTAACACATTGTATCTGGCTGCAGACATTTTGGGAGTCTTTGTGAATAGGTCTTAGGGAGTTAGGAGTCTTCTTGACTTCTTTTAAGGACACCCAGACTTAGCCGCTACTTTTGGGCCTAAAAGTGGTTGTGAATTACTTTTATCTTAAGCAACTAGGAGTCCTAAATTTAAGAGTGACACGCCCACATTTCTTAGGAGTTACTCCTAAATTCGGCAGTTAGGACCTACTTTTAGCCCTAAGATTCTTTGTGAATACGGACCCTGATCTTTGTAAAACAGCCTAAACTAGTCAGAATTGAAGGAAAGCATCTGTCGATTCTAATTTTAAAATCTTGCCACAGATTTACTATGTCATTCTAACATATGAACCTGCTTTAAACTTAACCGCTTCATTGTAGTTCTGGCTGTATGTGTAGAGGTACTGTCCTTTCTCAGCCTTTAAGTTGTTCGCTTCCAGAATTGTCCTGTATTTGGCTCCATCTAACATCCCATTAACTCTGACCAACTCCTCTGCTCCTGCTAAAGACCCTTATTCACACAGCATGATACAGCCAACGTTGTGTTTCAATACCAGTATGGCTTGTTCGGGATAAGGATGATGCAGTTTTGGTCTTGTAGGTTTGCAGTGGCGCTAAAGTCCTTCAGATGATGGATTGATCAGAGCTCCACATCTTAAAAATCTCCACAACCTTTTCCCTGTTTGTCTTCTTTTTCCTTGGTTTTCATGATGCTTTTAGTTCACTAATGTTTTCTAGCAAATATGGAAATTTTGAAGGCACCTGGTTGCACTGGATTTCATTTCCGTGTTTCAAAGTAAGAGGGGGTCAGAATAATAATGCATGCCGCACTTTTGATATGTTTATTTGTAAAAACCAGAAATTAAACATCTATTTTTTTCCCCTCTGCTTCAAAGTCAAACATTACTTAGTGTCACTCCCTCGCATTAAATCCCAATAAAATACATTTATGGTTCATGGCTATGACTGCACAAAATATAAAGAAAGGTCAACAGATAAAAACATTTTAGCAAGGCACTATGTGTATGCTGGTTGTTATGCAGAAAGATTTCCCTCATCTATTTTAACTCCTCACTGAAAATGTTTCATTGTGGTTTTTGAAAGGTTCATGCAAAGTGGATTTTAGACCTCGACCAGTATAATGAATGGATGAATGAGGAGGACTATGAGGTGGGAGAGGGCTGCCCCAAGAGGAAGAGGATCTCTGCCAAGACACTGACGGACGAAGTGACCACGCCAGATGAGCGAAGGGACAAGAAACCTGGCAGTGCCAAGAAAAGAAAGCGATCGCCATCACCTTCACCAACCCCTCCGCCTCAAGAGAGCAAGAAGAAAAATACCAAAAAAGGGTATGGCTTCCAATGTGTGCCCATGTTTGATTTGTTTAACAGCCGAACCAAGAAGTCGTATTGCTCCATCCGCTTTTCTGTCCAGTTCAGTTTCAGTTGATTTTAATTGTATTTTTTTATGTTCTCAAGACAAACAGATCCAGTTTGTACTCAGAAATATATGATCACATCAAACCAGTACTATCCAATCATACAAATCGTAATTCAGTTACAGACATTCAAATTGGACTCAATTTTTTATAAAATTCAGTCATTTTATGATGCTAGTTTTAAAAAATGCGCAACGTATACCCGCTGATTGCATGAAAACCTCCTAAAGATTCACATGGCAATAGTGGAAAGGAATCATGCATACTGTGTTCATATATCGTAGCGATTTTATTTGTTACTTTGGAATTTTTGCTTAAAAGTATTTTTTAAGGTACTTTTTTTGAGCGCTGCTTACACCTCCTGGTACATTTGATTAAAATTAGTGAGTAAGGATCTATAAAACATTTCAGAAAAGGGCTCCCTTCACCAACACTCACTGTGGAGATCCACTTGGTGATTAACAAAGGTTTTTCTATGCATCTCCAGGCCAACAACCCCCTACACCAAGTCTAAACGAGGTCAGAGGGAGGAGGAACAGGAGGAGCTGTCCAAGGACCTGGATGAAGCCTCACCTGTTCCTGCATCTGAAGAGGGAAATACAGCAAAGACAAGTATGCAAATATGTATTCCTTTAAATTATAATGTGTTTATGCCAAAGCATTACAGTGGTTGGAAAACTACTTTATAAGGTCGTCATCTTTTCTACTGTCGGACTGTTCGAAGAAAGAATGTCTTATTGTCTGCCTGTAGATAACACCAAGAAGGACTCTGAATCAACCCCAGTTAAGGGAGGCACTGAAATGGGTATGGATGATAAAATTCTTTATCAACCATAACTTTCTAAAGGTCCTTATAAAAGGATTTGACAATGTTTTGTAACATGCATGCAAAGGTATCTGTTGACATATCACGGCTTCATCTTTTATGTTATTTAAACAGATGAACAAGAAGATGAGTCCATGGAGACAACAGGAAAGGTATTAATCATCTAAAAAGTTTGGTTTAAAATAAAATGTATAAAAACTAAATGTGAGAACTGTAGTGTGAGTGTGTTTGTTTTTAACAGGAAGAGGAGGAGGGCTCTCCCAGTGTGAAGGGCGAACCAGTGAAGAGCTCAGATCTTCATGAGGACAACGTGACTGAGCAAACCCACCACATCATCATACCGAGCTACGCCGCCTGGTTCGACTACAACAGGTAGCAACACATTGAATTATTGTTTTTCTAATGTAAAAATGTAAAGCATTACCACAGCTTGATCGATTCTTTGCGACTGGTTTATCACATCAGAGTCATACAAAGAAGTGAATCAGTGAAATAAAACATTCTTTTCTTAATTAAATCCCAGTTGTTGTATTATAATGTTTTAATAGCACCTTTATGCCTCTGCAAACCTTACGAAAAGTTTTAATTTATGTAAATGTTTGTAGTCTAGTGCAAACAGAGTCGTGCAAGCACGTGTCTCTTTGTTGTGTTGTTGCATTTGGATGGAGCAGAAGATTAATTGAGAGGAATAGGTAAAACTAATAAAAACTAATGAGTCACTGCTATTCAGTGTTGGGTTTTTTCTCTAAGAGACAACATGTGTTACTTCCAGTTGTCTCAGGAAGTTAAACATACACAATGTATCCTTGTTGAGTGAAAGCTGCTGTTTGTTGCAAAACCCTCTGAAAATGATGGACTCGTTTTTGGTCTTAGATTTTAAATCATGTTTATTTGCTGTTTCCACTGATTCAACAAAAGATCAGAGGAGAAATCAAGTCTGACCACAGCTGAAAACGCCACATTGATCCTTTGCTCGCTTCACTTGCAGTGTTCATGCCATTGAGCGGAGAGCCCTGCCCGAGTTTTTCAATGGGAAGAACAAATCTAAAACCCCTGAGATGTAAGCATTTGATTGGTACACAACACAGAGTGATTAATCTGACATTTGGAAATTATTGTTACGTTCTGTTTTAAAGCCGGAGCGTGTCTCATTTGTCTTCTTTCATCCTTCTCTCTTCAGTTATCTAGCGTACAGGAACTTCATGATTGACACGTATCGACTGAACCCTCAGGAGTACCTGACCTCCACTGCCTGCCGCCGAAACCTGGCAGGGGACGTGTGTGCCATCATGAGGTAGAGCCGAGGCTGATCTTTACACATTGTTAAGTCCTTAATCAAACGTTCTATCAGTGGGAAAACACAGTGTGTTTGCTATGCGGCAGAGTGCATGCTTTTTTAGAGCAGTGGGGATTGATCAACTACCAGGTAGACTCAGAGAGTCGGCCCACACCCATGGGACCCCCGCCGACCTCTCACTTCCACGTCCTTGCAGACACTCCTTCAAGTCTGGTTCCCCTGCAGCCCAAGACATCCCAGGTTCATTAATACTCGTATATAAACATTCAAACAGAAATCTGTGGATATTATTTTACATTCTTGCTCCTTTCACTGTAACCCCCCTCAGACTCCCGCCACCCAGCCGATGATGCCATTCCCCGACAAAGTGAAGGAAAAGCCCACAGATCTGCAAAACTTTGGGCTGCGGACCGACATGTACAGCAAGAAGACCGGGTCTGCAAAGGTAAAAAAAAACTTCTAACTGAGGGAAAACGTACCTTATTGCTTGACTTTAATTCAAATGAAGTAGCTGTGATATTTTTGTGTGCAGAGCAAGAGCGGAGCAAGCTCTATGAGGGATTGGACAGAGCAGGAAACATTACTGCTACTTGAGGTATTTAAATTTTGCTGACGCAGTCACAATAATTGCTCTGAAGACAGCTGGATGACAACGTAGGGCGGATTGTCTCTCAGGGCCTGGAGATGTATAAGGATGACTGGAACAAGGTGTCTGAACACGTTGGCAGCCGTACACAAGATGAGTGCATCCTGCACTTCCTGCGGTTGCCAATCGAAGACCCATACTTGGAGGACAGCTCGTCTGCACTGGGCCCACTAGCCCACCAGCCGGTTCCATTCAGCCAAGCAGGGAACCCCGTCATGAGCACTGTGGCCTTCCTGGCTTCTGTAGTTGACCCTCGTGTTGCCTCAGCTGCAGCCAAGTCTGCTCTTGGTGAGAAGGGGCTTCCTTTGAACATTTAATGGTGAACAGAAGAGATAGAAGGTTTATTATTATTATTTTTTTCCCTTAACTTTAAAGGAAACAGGTTTTTTCAACATGTACATTATTTTTTTAGCAAATACATACATTCAGTTATTCAGTCAGACAAGTTTGGAGCCACCTGGAGTCATTCGGAAGAAGTTTATATCCAGTCACGTTCAGCGTATGCCCATATAAAGAAAGTAAACCGGGGCAGGAGTTCGCCGTCTGTAATAAGGCATCATCTGCCTCAAAATGCCTTAATTAAGCAGTGTTTTGGTGTGAATAGTTAGCTATATTCTCCTGTGAGTTAAACCCCCTGTGGTCTCGGAGGTGCTAAGGTATTAGCTTCTGGGGTTTTACAGGCTTTTAATGCAATCGATTCCAATTTACAGTAACCTGGGATTTCATTGACATCGCTGCCGTCCGCAATTACAGCTGTAGTCTGTGTGGGTTGCACAAACGAAACTTGTGGAAGCTGAAGTTAGTATGTTTTGTTGTCAGTTGTTAGCAGGACTCCCCTCAGAGTTCACAACATCTCAGAAGTGCTCATTATTTCCGTTCTGTGGTGATTTAGAAGCTATAAACCAACTACCCCATCGCACAATTACAGTTACGTCACTGATGTGCTCTGTCCCAGTTGTAGTCTGAGCACGACTTTCACTCTGTGCTCTACAGCGGTTGGTTAGACAGAACTTGCTACTGCAGACATCAACATGGTTCATGTTTGTGTGTTCCCGAATTGCACTAACCGAATTAACATTTAGACAAAGTTCAGCTTCCACAGGCTCCCTTCCTGCAAGCTACACAGACTACAGCTGTAATGGCGGACGGCTGCGATGTCATTGAAATCTCAGGTTACTGTAAGTTGGAATTGATTGCATTAAAAGCCTTTAAAAACACCAGAAGCTAATATCTCGGCACCTCAGTAACCACAGGGAGGTCAAAATCACATGGGATTATTGCGAACTATTCATACCATACCATATCATTGGTTAAATGCAGGAGTTTTGGGGCAGATAATGCCTTATTATTGGCACCAAATCTGCTGCCCTGATTGACTCCCATTATATGTATATACTCTGATCGTGACTGGATAAAAACTTCTCCTGAAGGACTCCAAGTGACTCCAAACTTGTCTGGGTGAGTAACTAAACATAATATTTGCTGAAAATAAGGTCCCGGTTGAATTAAGTGAACTTTTACTCTAACCTTTAACTCTAGCATAAAGCGCTTAACCTCAAGGCTTTAACTGCTGCTCACGTGTTTATGTAGTGATTGGAAGTAAACGGCAAAGTCCTGATAACAACTGCGTGTCTCTTCTTATTAGAGGAGTTTTCCCGTATGAAAGAGGAGGTCCCTGCAGCGCTTGTCGAGGCTCATGTACGGCGGGTGGAGGAAGCAGCAAGAGTCAGCGGCCGACAGGATCCCCTGTACGGCCTGGAGGGAAGCGGCATCGCTGGCACTGGTTTGGAGGAGGGAGAAAGGCCAGGTGGGTTTAAACACGAGGAAGCTGATGCAAAGAGAGTTAGAATGACTGTAACGGCAAATGATCAGTAAATAATTCTGACTTCTCTTCAGATGAAAGCAGTGATGAAAGTAAGAGTGACGGCCAGTTGGGTGAGGAGAAAAGAGAAGCCAAGGTATTGGAGCTATTCGCTTTTTAAGTGACAAAATCTAAGTGTGCTATTTTGGTCGTCTACTTTTGAGCTGCAGTGGAGTTAACTTTACTACTGTTTTTTTACTACACAGGAGAGCAAAGATGGTGCAATGGAGGAGGAAGAGAAGCAGGTGGAGAATGGGAAGAAAGAAGAGGAAAGAGGAAGAGAAGCTGAAGACGAGAGGGAGGCAGATAAAACAGAGCCTGAGATAGGTATGCACATGTTTTTATTTGTTTGTTTTTTCTCAGGGAAGTCAGATGCATAAAAGCCTGCCTAAAGCTTGTGTAACTTTTATTTTTTGATCCCTCAGGTGATGGTGAGAAGGAGAAGGATGGAAAAGAGGGAACAGAGGATGGACAAAGAGAAGGGGAGATCGAAGGAGAAAGGAAGGCTAAAGTTGAGCGTGACGTGGGAGAGGGAAACCTGGCAACTGCTGCTGCCTCCGCTTTAGCAGCCGCTGCTGTCAAAGCCAAGGTGGAGCTTAAAATATCACTCCTGTCTTGTCAATACATACATTCTTATCATTTTACCTCCTATAAAGACAGATTCCTATCACTGTGTTTACAGCATTTAGCTGCAGTGGAGGAGAGGAAAATCAAGTCTTTGGTGGCTCTGCTGGTGGAGACCCAAATGAAGAAGCTAGAGATTAAACTGCGACACTTTGAAGAACTGGAAACTATCATGGACAGAGAGAGGGAGGCTGTGAGTGAGGGAACCTGGGATATTAAGTCCAATAAAACAGAATACAGTCTTGCTACAGTATTTACAATATGAGCATTGTTTCGCTAAATAATCCTAACAAAGATACGTTTGTGTCTGCAGCTTGAGTACCAGCGGCAGCAGCTGCTGGCTGACCGCCAGTCCTTCCACATGGAGCAGCTGAAATACGCTGAGATGAGGGCTCGCCAGCAGCACTTTCAGCAGATCCAGCACCAGCAGCACAGCCAGTCCGGAGGCCCTCACTCCAACCAGGCCGCCTCAGCGCCGCCACCCCAAGGCCCGGGGGCGAGTCAGCAAGCTCCCAGCACACCAGCTCCCCAGGCGGCCCCCAGTCCTGCCCCACCAGTGTCTTCTGTCCCGCCTCCCGAGTCCCAACCTCCAGTGGGCACTAATACGTCATCTCCCTGTCCCCCCGGCCAGCCCTCGGCCCCCCACTCCAATTCCAGCACTACACCTGTACACCACGGTGAGTTAAAAGTTAGCGCACTTTTATTATTACTCAATAAATCAGCAGGACTGATACGTTTGAGTCAAATGTTTTATGGCAAACATGTGTTTGTAGTATTCAGATATGCCAATTACATTATTCTAGCCCCCACTAATAAAGATGTGTAAATAAATGAAATTCACAGAGAAACCTCTTGAATTAAATTGCCCTTCATCTTTGTTCTTTTTGTTATTTAAGCTGAAGCCTTTTAGGTGAAAAAATATGGTTATATTTGGCTCTGTCCACCACTATCATTTTTATCAATCACCCTGCAGCTTGATTTTGTCTCTTGTCCTATAAGCTGCTACTCATCATTACTCACTGAATAGGGTCTTTAGCCCACAGTGACTGAGTGATATCCACCTCAATGAATGCCAACATTTGGTTGGATAACTTTGATGAAAAGGAGAAAAGAGTCCAACTTTTAGATTAGAAGCTGTAGCATAATTCTCTCCACTTTAGCCACCTGACGGCAAAAGCGTAGGAAGATTACAAGGTTTGCACAACCGTTACATTTTTGTTCCTCCTGTTCCACCCACAGAGCCCAGCGCTCCTCACCAAGGTGAGTCACTCCACCCGTCGGCTCCTGTTTCTGCACCACAGTGAGAGAAAGAAAAAAAAGAGTAAATTGCCTGCGAATCCAAATGACAGACGACTTCGAACCCTGCCTGCATCATCTGAAACGAAGACATCAACTGATGGATGAGAAGACATTTTACGTTTAGTTTTTGTTTTATCTACAAGGCAATTGCTGTGAAGATCATGATATAAATGAATCCACCTTCTGTTCGAAAATAATTTTAGACTACATCTGACTCTTAAGGGAAAACGGATTTTAATCCTTTGTTGCTGAGCCAAGCAGCAGCAAGTCAAGTTCGTGGTAAAGATCTTTTAAACGTAGACGGTCTCGCCAACATGTCAGAGCAGAGAAGAACAAAAGCTTCATCTTGTTTTGTCTTTGTTTGGATTGTTTTTTTTTCAACTAATTTTGATATCTCATGTGTCATATTTCCTCCAGCGGCCCTGCCTCCTTCTACTTTAGGTACGATTTAAAACATACATGTTTATAAGAAAAAAAAGCACTTTTCTCCTTGAAAGTCCCGCTGACAGACTTGAAGCATCCATCGTATTGAACTCTAGCACTTATATCTTTGTTTTGCGGTCTTAAATACTTCAACCAACGGCTAGTTTTAAAACTAATCATGGTTCTTTAGATCTGCTTGTGTTTACGTTAGGTGGATAAGTCGTGTGTACAGGGTTGAACCTGAAGGTTATATGACTAAAAGTCTGTAATGAAGGAAGAGATTTAAATTGCTAAATTAGCTGATTGAAGCTTAGATGCAGTTAGGGATAACTTACTGTAAACTGGATGTCTGTTACAAACACGCCTTTTTGTATCCAGTTATGATGCTGTGGAAACTTTAAGTACAGCCGGAAGTCCTGAAAACACTTTCCTTTGACTTCCATTTAATTTCCCATCATACCTGCAGGACTTGGAGTAAAATCTTTCAGTTTGGATGAACTCTGAGCATCCAATTATAAATGTAGTTATATTCACTATTAGCAAACACATATGAAACAGTATTAGATGCTGTGTTATGTAAACCAAAATGTTTTCATTTATTATGGTTGCTTGGGAAGAAAGATTATGGGATTTTCTTTTTGACAACTTTTGTTCTTTTCATATAAAAGATTGGAAGAAACTCCAGTGCTGTCGAAAACAAGGGAACACCTTGAAACTGCAAGCAAGAGAATCGTGTCTTTAAAATCCGTAACAGTGTTCTCACTTTATGTCGATTTTTATATTTTTTACATGTAATTTTTCCATATTTTTCCTTTAATATGTCAACATTGTAACTGTATATTATTATCTTTGTAGCCTGTATCTACCCTTGCCATCTTTGAATGCGATCTGGACTGTTTTTCGCCAGATCTGTCGGAGAAGTGACTGTGATCATGTGTACCTCTGCCATTAAGACTTGTAAGCAACATTACCCTTCAGTTTTTTTAAGTGCCATCAGTCGTGTGATCACCAAGTTTGGAAAACGTAAAAAAAAAGAAGGGAAAAAAAAAAGCCAAAAAAAACGAACATTTTGCTCCACACACAAACGTCACATCAGTGTCATGAAATAGAATCCAGTCAGATGTTGAAAGTTCGCAGTCAACGTCCATCTAGCCAGTATTGCAGTCCTCACCTTCGCCGTGGGCATAAATGGACAACTTTTATCTGTGTTATTACTACATTGTGTGAATTTTGTGATATGAAATAAGTGTCAGCTCAGTTTCTGTATGTTTTTCCACTTTGTTCAAGGTAGAAGCAAGTGCGGTATTATACAGTAGACATGAGTTGATTTTTTTTTTTTTCCTCTGTAAATCATCACATTAGTGCTGACAGTTTATTTAAAAAAGAAACATCAGAACCGGTTGAATTATGAAATGTTTGAAGAAAAAATAAAGATGTGAAGAGGAGTCATTGTGTGGAATGTTTTTTTTTCATTTAATGCTGATACACAATCATATATTTAACCACAATATTTGAAACTATATTTTTTCTTTATTCCATTTTCTTTCTCTGATTCCCAACAAATGTCTTCGCTTTGCTACTTTCTTCTACTACTCTCTACTTGCATTATTTGCTGTTATTTCTCAGTGTTTCTCCATAGAAGCTACATATTGTCTTGGCGTTCTACTTGGCTGGATGCTGCCAGTAACTGAACATTGTCCGTCTCCTATTATCAACTTTTCAATTTCATTAACACAGGAAGTACTTCCATCAGTTCTTTGATGTGTCTTCGGCGTCTTCTCAAACCCAAGCACATGGCCGCTCGTACTGATCCAGGTTCTGCTGAAGGTTTCTTCCTGTTACCTGGGAGTTTTTCCTCTCCACTCTCGTTACATGCTTGCTCAGTATGAGAGATTGCAGTAACGTCAATGACAACACAGGCGACTATCTACTGGTTCGTTCAGGAGGGAATGCTGAAAGTCAACGGCTTAATGAAGTCTGCTGGGTTTCCTTTGATAGAAAACACTAAAAGTGATTAGAATATTAAACAGTACTGGTTACTAAAAAGGATTGAATGAAAAATATGATTAAACTAAAAAGGATTTTTCTTGTGAAGTGCCTTGAAATGATGTGTGGTGAATTGCCGCTAAATTGAAGGGGTAGTAACATCTGTGGAAACGTCACAAATCCATAACTTTCACACATTTAATCAATGGAATCCATTTTCCCAAATTTCAATGTACCTTTAATTTGATTTTCAAAATATCTATGAACAGACTTTGAGGCTAAAAACAACTTGGCAAACAGTTTTATTCAATATTTCTTAATGTAACGTCACATTATCATGTCCATCCAAAAGAAAAGACGATAGGCTTATAGGCTGACTGCCAGAGATGACAAAGGTAACCCTAAAAGGGGAGATGTACTACTGGTTGTAACTTCAAACATTAACAGTAGTTGGGAATATAAGAAGATGAGAGAAAAATTGTTTTCACATCAGCCAAAAAAAGGCAAACAAAAAAATTCAACAGTAACAAAACAACATTGTTGGAGGTAGAATGACGTGAATGGAGGGGCAAGACAAGACTTACGGCACAGAAAATGCTCAGGAATAAATTGAAAGTTGGAGGTGTTTAAAGTCCTTAACCACTCATCACCACCCTGACGAGTTCTGCAAAGAGAAAGGAAGAAACGTTGTATTAGTAAGGCAAATAATATGGCATATTAATAGCAACACTTCTAGCTTTATTACTCGGGAGAAAAAAAAGCTTTATCCAGCGAACGCACCAAACTTAAAAGACAGAAAATGCAAGGACTTTATTTTAGACAGAAACCCAAGTAGGGAAAAAAAAGGGGCAAACAAAACTCTGCTGTCATTTTTGATGTTTCAACAAAGCTGACAGTCAGAGACGAGGGGTACAGCCAAGTAGTCAAATCATTTTCAGTTTTCCTTTATAAACACCTTCTCCTTGTTGGAAAATGAGATTTTACATTAATTTAACGGTTAACGTAACCCCCCTCAGAATAAACTGAAATGAACAAACTGCATTTACACAAAGCAGTGGTCAGTCTGCCGTACAAATACAGATGTACAGAAAATACTCAAAAGTGCTTAAAACACTTGGGCAATTGAAATACTAAAATTTTATCTATAATAATAATAAATCACCTTCTTCTCAAACATATTCTGCAAATCTTCAGCTGCTCTATAATTTGATTCATTACATAGGCCAGTGGTTCCCAAAGTTGGGGTGCGAAGAATCAATCCAGGGGACTATAAGTGGATAAAAATTGAATGCTAATAAAAGGGCTATTTGAAGAGACTCTCACATAAGCACAAACTAGAATATCGAACTTTGCCATTAAGCTTCTAAACCAACTTTCTTCCAAGCCAAAGAGTAGAAATATAAAGTTTTGTACACAGTGGGACAGTTGTGAAAAACCACACACAACTACGGAGGATTATATACTTCTGCACTATGTGGACATGGTTCCATCAATGATTCATTACAGAGGCCAGCAAACTAGGAGTCTTGATTTCTCAATAGTCCAAATAAAGAGCGCAGAATTGCGGGCGCCGCTAAAACAATAAAATAAAATTCGCCAGTGGGTTGTCCTTCATTTGCGGGTGATTTACTAACATTGCGGGTGCAATTCATAACCGGTGGAAAGAGCAGTATTTAAATGAAGGCTTTGCATGCGCCAGCCTGCCTGAAGCATCCAGCAGCCAAAGAAACGGTGACTACTTTTCTTATAAACCAAACGGGGGGCTCAGCAGAGATAGTTTGGGAACCACTAGGCCAACCACATTTAACATAGTCATACTAAACAAAAAGTTACTCTATACTTTCAGCTTTTTCCTTTCCCACTCTCCTCTTCTTTTGTGTTTTTAACTTCACTGACGTCATGCCTGGGTTAAGTTATCGGCCTGCCTTCAGCACTGGATCACAACATGATATTCTGACACTTCGATAATGATGTACACGACTTGTGTAATATTCAGGAGATGAACAGCGTTTGTATTTGTGTTTCAGCTCACTTGATGCATTCTGTTTTCTATTTCTTTTTCTATACTGATTTACCTTCATAATTAATGCAGCCATTGGCATCCTCATGCCCCGCTAAAAGTGTCTCCACTTCTTCTTCTGTCATTTTTTCACCTGCAATACAAAAATAACATTCACATTAAGAGATTTACAAGTGAAAGCTTTCTCCTCTCTTTTTTTAAAACAGAACATAGCACTTATTTGGGGAGATTACAGGAAGTGTTGACCCAAACATCTGAGCTGCATAATGAGAGATAGAGCGAACCTTATACCGTGCACGGCTTACCCAAAGTGGTGAGAACATGACGCAGCTCTGCCCCCATCACTGTGCCATTTCCCTCCTTGTCAAAGACACGCAGGCCTTCGACAATGTCCTCAAAAGAGCCTTGGTCCTTGTTCTTAGCGATGGCGTGAAACATGGGCAGGAACTGCTCAAAATCCAGCAACTTGTAGTTCATCTCTGTAGGAGGTAAACAAAAACACAAGAGGGAGACTTTCATTTTCAGGACATACATAAAACAGTTTTTTCAAGTCATCTGAACAAATAAAACATTTGTCGCCTGATTCCCCCAAAAACGGACAAATAAGCTACATTATCCACATGGACCAACCGTCTGAGGGTTTACAAATTAATTATCCATTTGAGTTTTTACATTTCGTCTTTGACTTAGTGGTGACATTAGATGCTTGCCTTCCATTTTGGGGTTTCCAAGAACTTTGAGCACATCGGCATTGATTGGGTTCTGTCCGAGGGCTCGCATCACATCGCCGCACTGACTGTAGGTGATTTTCCCTTCTCCCGTCCGGTCGAACAACAGGAAAGCCTCCTTAAACTCTTAAAAGTGACAAAGGGAAAAAAAAACTTGGTTCAGCTAAACACTCAATATTTGTTACTTCCAAACCATCCAGACAAGTTAAAGAGTGCAACACATTCAAATCTATCCATGGGCTAGAGATAAGTGATTGAACAAACTTATTCTATTCATAATTTGCCTAACATATTCAGTTAGTGCACGTCCAGAAAAAGGAGCAGTTCAGACTCTGCTGGATAGATAGGTCATATCAGAGCTAGAAACCAAATGAGCTCTGCACAACTGAAGAAAGGTCCCTAAAAGAACTCAATTAAATTTCCTTTCTGGTCCTTTGCACTTACTTCATACTTAGAAGGAGAAACAAACCTTGTACAATGATGTAAAAGATGTTAAAAAAAATGCTGTGGTATTCCTGTAAATGTTACCTTGCATTTGTAGAGTATCTTCTGCTTCTCATGGCTATGACTTGAAGCAGATCCACTATTATATATACAAAGAAGTACCTCTTTAATGGTAAGAACAAGCTTTAATACTTAATTCTGCTCTGGAGCTTTGGGTTGACGGCTCAAAACATGCTATATTTACCATGAATAATAACAAATGCATTAAAAATACAATTCTTTATACAACAGATCCTGAACTCATGCAAGATTTTGATGAAGTGTGAATCTATACTGCATTACAAATGAGCAATCCCTTTGCTGTGATGAACTGGAGACCAGTGCCGTCCCACCTCTCACCCATTTGGCCCATTAGAGGGGAATGAAAACCCATGCAGTTAGTTGATGCGATTCAGACTGGAAAACGTTCTTAGCTTCCATGAATTTGAGGTTACCAGAAAAACAGATACTTACTGGTGCGTCTCTAGGAATAAGTTTTATTCTGATTTCACAATGCAACTAAATTTATTTTGAAAAAGAATACAAGCAGAATGTATTTTAGTTTCACAGCCAGATTTTCACTACGGACTTTAGGTAAGAAATCTAATTTAATGCTGAATAAAGATAAGTAAACAATATCTGTCGAGATGCTTTTTTGCCCCTTCTAAATTAATATCTGAAGAAATTATTCTAATGTTTCTGATTTTGAACAATAAATGAAACAATTTTAAAAGCATCATCTTGCTATTGTTTCAGTTATTTTAATGCTCTTCAAACAAAATGTTTTTTTTTCCACATACAACTCTTATCAGTGGAGCTAACAAACCTATTACACATGCTTTTTTTAACTGAAGCTTGACTTATGACCAGCTGATTTGCACCAAAGTCAGCTTTCACACATACCTGTGTAAAACATGCGTTTATAAATGCTTTTCTCTGTGATTGTAACCACACCAGTTACTTCATGTCTTGGTTTACAGCCCGATGCACACACGCTGCACTGCTCAACACAATTACTTTTCCACCCCATTGCAGGAAAAAAAAATAATAATAACCCACACAGTGCATCATCCTTTACCTTCAGCATTCCAGCAGTTTTGAAGGAAGCTACAGGGTCAAGATTTATAAAGCTCTTTTTTCAAATCTGCACTGCATCAGTCTACATTATAAAGGTTGTAGTTTTATGCAACAATTAAAATGCAAGCTATTTTCTAACACGAACTCACCCATGATCTGGTCTTCTGTGAAGTCAGACTGGTTGAGGCAGATTTAAGACACAACACAGGACAGACGTTAAAACCGGAGAGTAAAGCAGGCTACCATTAGCTAACCTGCTTTATATTTATTCCACAATTAACAACCTTTAACTATTAACATTATATATTATAAATCGCAAATTTGAAGGAATATCTTTACTCACCATGTCTTATATTTGGTATGTACGTGATACAGGAGAACGTGAAGTATGAGCCGAGCTAAACAGACAGCGGAAGCTAACCCGTATGGTGGGTACGCCCCCGAACACGTCACACATCTCAAACCGAATCAGCCAATCACATTGCAGGAATCTTTACATACAATTTGTCCGGTGTTTGAACACAAGAGCTTTAACCTCTGTACCAGACGAGGCACATATGTTGCCACACCCTATATCTGGAATATATTCAGACACATTTCTTTATGTGTTTGAAAGGAAATTAGCTTCTAGCAGTTCTCATAAACAAATAGAGAAAATTCATGTTGGAATAGGAACTCAGCATGAATCTTTAAATGCTTCTTCCCTAATAAGAATATGTTACAATATTAATTCAGAACATTCAGAAAAGACACTTGCAGATTTTATTGTTAAAAGTTTATTGTTACATTTTTTAGTTAATCAACTCCGAATACATTTTTTTTCATCACATCCATTATACCATTCTATGACTCCACCTCTTGCATTTCACATGACAAAACACAAGAGAGAAATGTTCTTTTATCTCCTGTTTATTGTTCCCCTAGTGTTTCTCCACACTGAAATCGGACGAAATCCAAAACTCGGGCCTGATGACCCCTGAGGAACTGCGCCACCGTCCTACTGGGGTCTGCCAGAAAGGTCTGAGGTAGCAGCCGTGTCTCTGACTCCCCACAAGGCAGGTCATCCATGTTCCCCAGAGACAAAGGGGCCTCCCCAACAATGTGCTGTCCTAGTTTACGACCTAAAGTATCTCGTTCTCCATCCTTTCCACCCTGGAATATGACCAGAGCACCATAGCGGCCCATTGCCACCTCGCTCTGGCCACTGACGTTGCCGTGTACGTATGAGCCTATGTGCCACTCAGCAGGGACCGCCACAGTCACAGCCCGCTTTAGAGACATGTTCTCACCAAGGCGACCTAAGAAAAACAGAAGATAGCCGTTTAACTAGTGATAATATTTCTGAGATAATTAAATATTTCTATCATTACATTTTCTAGTACAATATTTTTTTTTAAATCGTACAACTACGCTGGGAGCTGGAATCAATCACAAGCAGAAAACTTAGTCAAGTATAGTTTTGTAAACCTGTATTTTTTCTCTTACAGATTTTTTTTTGTTTTACTTTTATCGTCATACTTAAATGTATCAGATCAAACTAACTGCAGTTTCCAAATGAGGAATGCAGTAAAAAAAAATTAGATGAAGAAATAAATTTTGTATGGTACTTCATGTTTTCAGAAAGGATCTAATTAAACGATTTCTTAACGCTACAGGTCAGCAGTAATTAAGGTTTCTGTGGCTGATTAATCGAAATAATTTACAATATAATTAGGTCAATTTTGAAAGCCATTTCCTGAAATGTCAACATTAAAGCAAATGGCTGGAAATCATGGCAAGTGGTTGTGTAGTAATTGTTAATTGCATGACTCAAGACAATCGCACAAAGTTTTTCATTGATCAAACCAGCATGATGTTTATCAAAGAAGAACCAAAACCTTCAAGATTTTACAGCATCTTGTTTGCTTAAAACTAAACGTTATAATTTTATTACACATCAACCTTGCACCACATGGGTATGTACCCTGTAACTAACCTTGCTTAACTGCAAAATTATAGTATTACGTCATTTTGTGACGACATTGTGACAACAATTATTCCAACATGATGTCCCAAAGGCAATCCCATCAGACTCGGACTAAAACATCTGGCCTTTCAGGTTGGGTCAGAAACTCTACTAATTCAGTCTTTTTTCAGCCCTTCCTTTAGGAGAGGTTCAACAGGCATGCCAGATGGGAGAAGTCAGGTGTCTGTCGAGCTGAGTACAAAATTGTTTCTTTGTGATAGCAGTTTTGAAACAACTAAACTAGGAGCATTTCCACGGAAGGACAAAACTTTTGAAGAGTTGGTGAAAGAAGATCTAATCAAGTAAAATTTAACGAAAAACATTGGTGAGTGTTATCTGTAAAATAATTTCACTACATATGATGTTAAGATGTGAGGTTTCATAGTCTCTTATTGATTAGATTATGCAGAAAGTAGCACTGATCTTTGAATTTCATTACTATTCAGTCCCTGGATAATGGCTTTAATTTTTGTTTGCTAGTGTTAGTACAGTGCAAGACCCTGAAAAGTTTCATTAGTTTAATTTGTACTATTTATAAACATTTTCCTATATTAATTTGACACTGGATGTCAAGAACAGATTAAATCACTGAACTTTCCAGAAACTCCTCAAAACAAATTAAAGCCATCTGTGATATTTATTTGCTCTCTGTTTAAGAGAACGGGGAGGCCTCTCAGACCAGCTCAAATTGGGTGATATATTAACGTTGGGATCTGATTGTAGTCCGACTCAGGAAATGGCTAAAGGGCGATTCCATAAAATTTTTCACCAATTTGAGCACCTTTAATCTCCTCAGGTTCAACACTAAAACTTCAAACACAGACTACATTCTTTTACAGTAATAGCAGAATATGTAAAACTCAGTTTGGGAATTGTGAAACTTGATATGTGAAATCTTTATTATAAAGCAAGGCAAATCACAGTGTTTAAATCCATTCAGTTCTGAAATGTTGTGTAGTAAATATAGTTTTCTAACTTTTATTGAGTCCAAGTGTGCAACACTTCTTGAAGCTTTGATGCCTAGCTTTAGAAATCTGGAGACTTTTAAGAAGATGAAAAGAGAAGAGTCTGAAAGAATTAAGAAAGTTGAAAGATTTAAACTTTCGAATTGAAGACCTTAAGGCTTTCCTTTCATGTTAAACAGAATAATAATAATAATAATAATAATAAATCAGGCAGATCATATATATGTGCTGGGAAATAAATAACAATTTGTGTGCTCACTGACCTATTGTGAGAGCCACATGGTCAGCCAATGAAGATCTTTCTCCCAGACTGAGTTTATTCAACTCATCACCAGCCAGAACGCTCTGAAAATAAAATGTTGTACGTCAGAAAATAATTAACAGAACAAGGAAAACAGGGATGTAGAGGTTCTTAATATGTTCCATTTTTTGTTGAATGTTAGATCTGGAACTTTTTTCTTATTAAACCCCCTGGTTCAATACTATGTAACATTACTATAAACTTCTCCAAAATTTTATCCCTTAGCTGTCCACTTTTTTAGGTCAAGCTCAACTTTATTTCTATAGCACATTTACTACAGCAAGTGCTGTCCAGAATGCTTCACAAAATAGTATACATTAAAATCAGAATTGAATGCAAAGTTAAGATTAAAGCATGTAGTAAAAACAATCGAAAAAAAGCTAAAGAATTAAAAGATAAACATCATTTTAAATATTCTGTTTTTGTTCATCTTCCGTTTGCCATTTTAGTTTTGGGCATCAGAGTAAAAGGGGATGATATAAATTTATTTAATACGTTTTACATTTTTATTAACATAAAAATGTAAAGCCACAATTCAATCACTTTTTTCCACTTCGAAACACACGATGCAGAACATTCCATTGTTCTATTAAAAGAAATCCCAACAAAATACAGCAACGGTCCTCGTTGTTACAAGACAAAATGCCAAAAAAAAGTTAAATAAATAATAATAATAATAAATAAATCGTTTTATAAAACATTGCATAGGTTTGACACCTTTGCAGGCAACTAAATTATAGAAACCCGACAAATTATAAACTCTTTTTCCAGTCCATCAGTTCTTAAAAAGGAATGACGCGAGTGTGAGCTGGAATCATTACATCTGGTATTCTATAGTAGAAAAAAATGTACAAGATGCTCACGTCAGCGCAAACAAACAAACGAACAAACAACATTTAAAAAATAGTTTACTGAAAATATAACCTTTTCCTCCACATTGATCAAGCTTGTGACTACAAGTGTGTGCTTGTAAAAAAGAAAAAAAGGAAAGAAAAGAAATGTTTAATTAAAGTTTAATAGCTGATTTTTACCTTTATATATCCTGACTGGGTCTGATTTTTATTCTGATGATGAGCCAATGTGGCTAAAGTCACATCCTTCACCAGCTGCTGGAACTTCTCATTACGGGCAACAAAGTCTGTCTCACAGTTCACCTGTAAGAAAATATAAAATAAAGCATAAAATAAAAAAAGCAGGGGAAAGAACCCACTGGTTGATCCCTGCAGTCCTTACTTCCACCATCGCTGCAGCTTGGTTTCCCACAAACAGGCCGATCAGACCCTCTTTGGCTTTTCGACCCTCCAGTTTGCTGGCTTTGCTCCAGCCTTCTTTCTGGGCCTGCTCGTGTAGCCAGCTTTCAGCCTGAAAGTTCAGCATCAACAGGACTGAGCCACATTGATTCTTAACCAGTCACTGTCAGAAAACAAACAAACTCTAGAACAGACAATCATACCTGTGCTATGTCATTCTCAAACTTCTCAAGAGCTTTCTTGCAGTTAATGAAGGTGTAGCCGGTGTTTTTCCTCAGTTTCATCAGCAGGGCTTTATCTGCAGCCAGCATCTGACATCCTGAGTGGAAACACTGCGCAGGCTGGCTGACGCTAACCTGCACCACACAGAGGATCAACATGCAAATAGCATCACTGTATTTTCAGCCTTTTTAACAATTACAGGAAAGTAAAAAGTAGTAACAGTTAAAAAAGAAACAAACATAGGAAGATAAAACACCAACAATCTATCATTAAAAACAATAGCTCTTAGAGCTCAGATAAAGCTAAAAGGAAAATTAAGAACCTTAATCTGATTACCTTTACGGCTTCTCTTGTCACAGATCTAAATAAAAAAGCTAAAGACATGATTAAAGCTGGGAAAACAGGAGCTGCCTTATGAAAGCTCTAAATGTCATTGAAATCCACGCTGTGAATGCAAGGAAGCCCAACAAGGACAAAAAGCCTCGAGTTACAGACGAGTAATTTCAGTTGGCGCCCTCTAGAGGACGGGAGAACAGCCGAGTTTCCCTCCAACCTATACAAGAGATTGGTAACCCTGACTTCAATTTGATCAGACAGACTACACACACACGATCAGATATGAGGGCAGAAATAACAAGGAATGCATGTACAAGGAAAAGGATAAACAAAATATATATTTGTCTGTTTTTATTTTTAATTATTTCAGTTTTGGTCCTCCATAGTAAAGAAAGAAAGAAAGAAAGAAAGAAAGAAAGAAAGAAAGAAAGAAAGAAAGAAAGAAAGAAAGAAAGAAAGAAAGAAAGAAAGAAAGAAAGAAAAGAAAGAAAAGAAAGAAAGAAAGAAGAAAGAAAGAAAGAAAGAAAGAAAGAAAGAAAGAAAGAAAGAAAGAAAGAAAGAAAGAAAGAAAGAAAGAAAGAAAGAAAGAAAGAAAGAAAGAAAGAAAGAAAGAAAGAGCTTAGACATTAATTAAGCCTGAGTATTCACATTTCTTTGAGTAAATAGAGATATCTGAGGCAACAAGCACAATTAGTTATTTAGGTGAGAAATGTTTATTTACCGAGCCAATAATACACACATTTTGTGTTAGGATGATATACAGCACTATGTGCCTTGACACAGTGGAAGCTATTGTGGTTATGATTTTATTTTCTTTGGCGTATACAACCTTAGATCCAAATATATTCTTAAAAAGATTTATCAAAAGTAAACTATCAGCTTTTCACTTTTTACTCTCCTAAGTCATGTATAGAATATGGAAAGCAAAAAAGGTAAACATTAAATTCAACCTTTAGCAGTTATAACATCTTCTAAGTGAGATGTAATTTTCTTACCTTGTCTTTCCATTTATTTTAAAAATGAATAAACGGAAAATAATTTTGGATTTAGCAGTTATTATTATTATTATTATTATTATTATTATTATTAGTAGTAGTAGTAGTAGTAGTAGTAGTCGCAGTAATAGAAGTAATTAATTAGTTAATGTAAATAAACAGATAGTAATAGTAAGATTGTTAATATTATAGCTTATAATAATAATAAACATCCTAATGTGTTATTTAATATTATTTAAAAAAATATAAAAAATATATATTTTAATTGAAACTGCAGTACGATTTGAGAAAGAAAAAAAATGTCTGCCCATACTAAATGGAAAGTTACATTTGTGACCATTTGTGCAAATATTTCCTTCTGTCAACACTCCTAAATGTTTCCTTAATCTAAAACCTTGTGACAGGAATACGTTTGTTTCATGGTGTTTACACTTGCAAAGGAGCAGGTACCCTCAACGTGATCAGGGACGCTGCATTACCAGCATGTCTTCATGCTGCATGGACCCTGAGAAGTAAAACATCTGATCAAACTGATTTGTTAAAAATAGAAAAATGTCTCATGACAGACATTTAGCTCTGTTTTGTACTGATTAACTACCAAAAGGTGTTTCATCAAAATTTAAAATTGTTATTTTAACGGAAAGGTTTTTGAAATCCAGCCACCATCATTATTAAAGGTAATAATTTGACCTGTGCTGCTGCATAACCAGGCGACAGGTGTCCACTTTCACACAGGATAGTAATATAGGATTTTTTTTTACTTCATATCCAAATTGATATGATTGTGACTCGGTCAGGTTCATGAGGTTCCGTCTGGATTGGCCAAGATAAAACTGGTATAAAAAGATGGACATGGTAATTGCTGGATCACTTTGTTTTAGGTTGCTGTTGACTCAAGATGAAGGTTGCTGCGATCCTTCTCCTTTGTATGACCCTATTCCACCAGGGACACAGCAGTAAGACATTTTTTATCTTTCAGAAATAACAGCAAAACTTCTTAGTCCTCACCTTGGAAAGGTAGCATGTGAGCAGCGTTGCACTGTATTTTGAAAATGTTTCTGGTGTGATTTCAGACTCGTGCCAGGGCAGGTGTGGGTACGGAGTAGACAGTTCTTATCCCTGTCAGTGCAACACAGCATGTGAGAGGTACAATGACTGCTGCTCAGACTATTACACAATATGCAAAGGTAAGCGACAAAACCAGGTAAATATGCTCAAATATACCATAATTTTAGTAGAAAATGTAAATACTTATGCAAAGTTTTCCTCTAATTGCAGATGCAGCCACCTCTTGTAATGGGAGGTGTGGTGAAAACTACAACTCTCAGAACCCGTGCCACTGCAACTCCAAGTGCTCCCAGTACAACAACTGCTGCAGTGACTATTCAACCCTCTGTAACGGTAAAAACAACAGTGCTTCACCTGCTACTTATAGCTTTGCACTCAACATTTTCCCATCAGCTTTTAGTCATTCGTGTCCATTTTTGCAAGACTTTTTCACAGGATATTCTTTGACACCTGCATTTTTTTTCACATGAAGAAAGCTCTATTTATTACCCTTCATCCAAGGACAAAAAAACAAAACAAACATAAGATGCAAGTCGATATATAGATAATATAAGTTAAGCAACTTTTGTAATCTTGTGGAAAATTACGATGGGAAATTGCCAAAAAATGCAAAGATATTTTTGGTCCTTGTGTTTAAATTATAACGTTTTTTTCAATAATAATAATTAAAAAGAATCAATGATCAAATAATATTTGAACGTTTGAAAATAATGCAATTTTACAAAGAATTATATGTTACATGTAAAGTTGATAGGTTTTTAGGCAAACTTAAGTTTTTAGTACGGGTGGAAAATAATTGCATGACTAACTCACCTGTCAGAGGTTTTTCATGCTGTGTGTTCAGTATACTTGATGACTGTCTTAACTGTATGATAAATATCTGACTCAGTAAAAAAAAGTATATATAGTTAGTTAGATAAATCTCTTGTTGCTCTCTAATTTTTTTTTAATAAAATTAATGTTGCATACAAATGTTAGATATTTTCCTCCCTGTTATATATTTTGAAAAAAGCTCAAGTAACTAAATTGAGTCTCTTTAACTTTACAAAACTCATTCCTGAAACGGGCTTTGAAGCAGAGAAGCCTAAGATCATCAATTTCTGTATCACTTTACAGCTCTGAACCAGAACAATGTGCTGAAAACAAAATTTGGAAACCTTATTTATAGCATATCGTCAAATATGAAAATTAAAATATGCTACTGTCTTTTGGCAGCTGTAGCGGGCACATCTTGTAATGGCAGGTGTGATGAAAGCTACAACCCTCAGAACCCGTGCCACTGCAAATCCAAGTGCTCCCGGTACAACAACTGCTGCAGTGATTATTCAGACTTCTGCAAGAGTAATGCCAACGCTGTTTCACCTTGTCGTTAAAAGCTTTTGACTGCACCACACTAAATTTTCGGTCATTACTCGTTTATGTGCTGTGCATGTCAGTCCGTCTGTTGCAGCTGGTCATTTTCCCATGACTTTAGCTAAACATGTTCCTCTGCAGTTCGTAGGTGCATGATTTGCTGTTCAGAGTACAGATGAGACCTCACAGTATTTTGTCATGTATCAACCTTTAAAATGCGCTTTTAGCTGATCATTATTGCAGATTCATTGACTTGGCTTCTGTTACACAAAACTGCTGGGTTGAAAGTTTCCCAATATGGGGAGAAGCCTTGGTGAAGTTGATGAAATGGAACCTGAAAATATGATTGATCAGCAGTTAATTCATGATTTACCAATGAACAGCAGTGAAACATTGAAATCTGTCGCTGTTCTGCTCATCATGCATGCATTAACCTTCGCAAAGATTTCGTAAATGAAAAGTGTCTTAAGAAGGACATTTTAGAAAACATGTTTTTGGATTGGATTATAACAAGGGGAAATGTCTGACATTTTGATCACTTTGGGTAATAACCAAACAAAGTTAATCAAGTCTCACGTGCAGCAAAGGGCTTGTTTCGAAGACAATGCACGGTTGTGAATGATTTAAAAAACAATTACTTCACATGCTAATAGTTATTTAGATGTTCTAAATCTACAACAGAAAAACAAGATAAAGAAAACTGTTAACTTGATTAACAGATCTGGGCACTCATTAATATATGTGCTTATGTGGAGATTGCGTGCAGCTATGTGTACTCCAAATTTGAGAGATTAGAAATTTACTAGGCGTAAGTAAAAAAAAAAGTTGCTGGGCTTAAGTATGGTTTTATTAAGGATTCTGCAGAAAGTTTTCTTAATCGAGACCCAGTCCATGCACTAACTGACACTGTGTGAAGCACAATTTCCACAGAAGAATATGAAACTCGTTAAAGTGGGTAGATAGGACAAGTGATTCATTTTATTGCCAATAATTCATAGGATTACACAGTTTTCTCACCTGTACACAGGTTGCAATGACCAGAATATTTTATTTTGTCTTGGAAGTGACCAGTAGGGGTCAGCGTTTCCCTATATAACAATAATAACTAGAGGACTTACTTAAAGGAGTGAGTCAGTTCATTAATAATTGAAATATGGGCGAAAATTAAACATCACGTGACATTCACAGGAATTTATTTTGAAAAATCACAACATAATGATGATAACTTTTACATATCATTTGAAATTAGAAAAATGAATAACAATGAATTAAAAGGTCTAAAATGATCTGACTCAAACATCCTATATTATGAGGATCTATCTGAACGCACAGTGTTGTAGAGGTAAAGGCTTGGAGCAATTCTCAAATGTTTAAAAGATACTGTGGACAAAAACCTAAACAGTATGGATTTTTTTTCCCCTGAATCATAAACAGTAGATTACAGAGACTCCAAGATTCAGCCTTCTTCAAATGCGACTTATTTGGAGTGTTTTTCCTCTGTTTCAGCACTTTTCTGGCCCAAAGCGCCCAGGTTGTTGGCTTGTTTTTCTCCCTAAAACGCATAATAAACTTGTTGGAACAAGAGAATATAATGATGGACCCCAAATGTTTGGGAGACAGTAGGCTATGCCTTTCTTTTAAAAAGGCAAATGTATGAAACCTTCGATTTGTTTTACTTGTACAGTTATTTTGTGTTGTTTGATTGTTGAGAAGGACAAAAACTAACCTTTTAGAATAACTGAAAAAAGATTTAGGTGTTTTCAATAATTAAATATGTAATTGTGATGATGTTTTATATTCACTTAATGATTTTTGGCCAAGTGACAGAAGATTATGTTCCTCTAAAAAGTATCTCTGCCTGGGGAAACAATATTCTCCTTTCAAAACTCAAACAACACTTCACTTATTTCCCTAAAAGTGTTTTTTTTTATTCAAACCTTATAGTCACCTCTTTTATAGGAGGCCTATATTATTTACGTCCCTGGCAGGTTTTTATTTAAAGTAATCTTCTAATCTGACAATAATGCTTCTAAATGGAAGTCATATTAATGTGGTTGTAGAGCAACATTTTTGATAATAAACACTAAATGAGACGTGTTAATTTGACCTACCTGATGGCTCTATGATGATAGAGTTAATAGTTCTATAACCAACGCTTACATGCTGTTGACAGTGAAGTGGATGCATTACAGGAGCTTCACCCAAACTGGCCCGTTTCTCACACCATAATTACAAAATTACAAATTTGCATAGGAAAGCAGCTTGGAAACAGCACAAACTTTTTTGTATGGTGCATTTGACACCCCAAACTTTCTAAATTAAACAACAAAATGCGGTTTTGAATTCTAGGACCCCTTAAACACTTTGGACTGGCCCAACAAGAGTCCACGCTTGAATCTTATATAGAATATGTGCAGAGTGCAGGGAAGGAGATCCAAGCTTCTTACATTTCATTGTAAAGGACAATGGGTCATAATTACCTGTGGAAAAATGCAAAAAGCAGCAAATACAAGCAGAATTGCGGCAATGCCAGTAAAGACCTAGTAATCACTAAGAACAGTTAAAATAAAATTAGACATAATAGTTTTTGTTAAAATGTAAATCAAAATATATTATTTCATTCAGTAATAGCACTGAATATATTTTGTATGATTATCTTTTCCCTATTTCATTTTCTGTCAGAAACAAACATCCCAGTTGAGTGAAAGTTACATAGATCTAAATTTGAAAGAGCTGTGAGTGATTTGGGTGTTTAACTGTGAAAGTGAGCTCATTATGAGACATTATGAGTGTATGTTTTTGTCATGTCCAGGTGTTGATACTGGTAGTTCCATCACTGACTCTGAGCTCAAGTCGCTCTCTGAGACTCTGTACACTCTTGACGCTAACCAGGCCTCAGCCTCTCAGCTGATCCTCGACCCTCAAGCCCTGGTGCCGGACTCCCAGACCAGCTCCCAGTCGGATCTCTCCTCCAGGCCGTAAGAACTGTTATGCATTCCAGCAAACCCTAATTTACAGTATATTCTACACTACCTATACAAGCCTTTCTGAAGGGCTTTCTGTTTGAAGTGTAGCACTTTTGTGGTTCGTGCTTACAGGTTGTACAAGTACGTAGACGAAAACAGTCTGTTCTCCCGTCCGACCTATGCTGCCTTTCTGAATGTTCTCGACAACTACAAGAGGATTACGGGGCAAGCAGAGAGCTTCACTTCTCAGCAGCTGACCGAGCAGGACACGTTCCTCAAGGAAACTATGCAGAACACTGAGCTGGGCAGAGAGCTGTATGCTTTCCTTTACACTAAGGGTAATGTGGCTATGTGTTTGAGTTACAGTACTGTACAGAAGTATTCACACCCATTGATATAGAAATGTAGTTTAGGGCTATCAGACTCACCCGGTCCCTGCTGAAAAAAAAGCAGGGACAAGGTGTCCATACACTTTTAAGGGTAGCTTAGTACTCTTCTAACAACAATTATTTTCCTTCCACTTTACAATATATGCAACTTTTATCGTTTGCAAATAAAACCTGAAAAATACACTCACCTAAAGGATTATCAGGAACACCTGTTCAATTTCTCCCTAATGCAATTATCTAATCAACCAATCACACAGTTGCTTCAATGCATTTAGGGGTGTGTTCCTGATCAAGACAATCTCCCAAACTCCAAACTGAATGTCAGAATGTGAAAGAAAGGTGATTTAACCAATTTTGAGCATGGCATGGGTGTTTGATTTCGGACAGGCCGGTCTGAGTATTTCACAATCTGCGCAGTTACTGGGATTTTCACGCACAACCATTTCTAGGGTTTACAAAGAATGGTGTGAAAAAGGAAAAACATCCAGTATGCAGCAGTCCTGTGGGCGAAAATGCCTTGTTGATGCTAGAGGTCAGAGGAGAATGGGCCTGCTGATTCAAGCTGATAGAAGAGCAACTTTGACTGAACTAACCACTAGTTTAAAACAGAGGAATGCAGAAAAGCATTTGTGAAGCCACAACATGCACAACCTTGAGGCGGCTGGGCTACATAAGCAGAAGACCCCACAGGGTACCACTCATCTCCACTACAAATAGGAAAAAGAGGCTAAAATTTGCACAAGCTCACCAAAATTGGACAGTCGAAGACTGGAAAATTGTTGCCCGGTCTGATGAGTCTCGATTTCTGTTGAGACATTGAAATGGTAGAGTCAGAGTTTGGCGTAAACAGAATGAGAACATGGATCCATCATGCCTTGTTACCACTGTCCAGGCTGGTGGCGGTGGTGTAATGGTGTGGGGGATGTTTTCTTGGCATACTTTAGGCCCCTTAGTGCTAACTGGGCATCGTTCAAATGCCACGGGCTACCTGAACATTGTTTCTGACCATGTCCAACCCTTCATGACCACCATGTACCCATCCTCTTATGGCTACTTCTAGCAGGATAATGCACCATGTCATAAAGCTCGAAACATTTCAAATTGGATTCTTGAACATGACAATGAGTTCACTGTACTACAATGGCCCCCACAGTCACCAGATCTCAACCCAATAGAGCATCTTTGGGATCTGGGGGAACGGGAGCTTTGTGTCCTGGATGTGCATCCCACAAATCTCTATCAACTGCAAGATGCTATCCTATCAATATGGGCCAACATTTCTAAAGAACGCTTTCAGCACCTTGTTGAATCAATGCCACATAGAATTAAAGCAGTTCTGAAGGTGAAAGGGGGTCAAACACCGTATTAGTGTGGTGTTCCTAATAATCCTTCAGGTGAGTGTAGATTAGATTTAGTGACTGTCATGTTAAAATGTTTAAGCATCGTGAATACTTTTGCTTTGTGCTATTTCCTGACAATCTAACCTCTAATTACATTCTGTTAAAAAAATGTGTTTACACTTGTACTTGTGATAAATGGGGTGTATTTTGCCTTTGAAGGTGTTTATAAATCAGAGACTGAGTTTATCCAGGACCTGAAGAATATGTGGTTTGGCCTCTATTCTCGCTACAACAACGCCATGGACTCCAGCGGGTTTGAACACATCTTTGCAGGTTTGGATGAAACAGATCTGACTTGAGTACTACAATCGCACTCGGTTTGAAGTTCTTGACTGTAAAATATTTGCAGGTGAAATCAAGGGCGGAAAGGTGTCTGGTTTCCACAACTGGATCCAGTTTTATCTTCTGGAGAAAAGAGGAAAGCTGAACTACTACAGCCACAGCTTCAATGGGCCTGTAAGCATCTACTGCAAAGAGTGACATATTGATCCAAGTTGTGTGTTATATACCAGATAGACATTTTTTTTTATTTTTTCTTTGATTAGTGGACCAACTATCCAGATGTTTTGGGGCTACAGTTCAACTGGGACGGTTACTACAAGCAGGTGGGCTCTGCCGTGATTGGCTGCAGTCCTGAGTTTGATTTTGCCATCTACAGCCTTTGCTACATTACTCGACCGGGAAAACAGTGAGTAAATTTACTGATATGATATGATATATATATATATATATATATATATAGAGAGAGAGAGAGAGAGAGAGAGAGAGAGAGAATTAGGAATTGACCACACTTTATCAATTTGTTTAATACCTAAAGCCACAAAGTTTTGTTATTTTAATTGAACAAAATGTGGAAAAGGACTGTTGGTGTTAATTTTTTCTAAGGCTTACCAGTGAGGTGAAGATGTAGATATAAGAAACCAGATGTACCAGGGAGTTTTTCTACAGATGTGAGACAATCCAATTCACAACAGTAGTTTAAAATAAAAGTTATTGGGTCCCTATGTACCTTTGGGTTCCTTTGAATAGTGTTGGGTGACATCCAGTGAAATGACAACAAAATAAAAAACAAAATCATACAAAACACGACATTTTTTTTACGCATTGACTTTTCTAATGGTTTTCATATCCCTCATTCCCAGGTGTCACCTCAGTCTGGGAGGAAAACAGCTCAGCATACAAACTTACACCTGGGAAAATTCTTATTATGGAGATGGAAAGAAGTATATTGGTTCAGCATATCCTGTATCGATGTATTGAGGAAAGAGCTGATACGGAAAATCAGCACAACTGCATCGCCCCCACACCCACTTCTTTCCCTATATGATCTAATAAAGCAAATATAATCTGAAAACCTGATGCCTTTGTTTATGTTCTTCTGATGCCCCATGTGTGAATACATTTGCAGTGGATCCTTCTAGACTAGTCTAACACTGCATGAGAATGCGGTGCCCTCCCAGCGGTACGACCCTTCTGTGCCTAATGGGGCAAAAAATGGGCGTTTACACACCCAGAAAGGGCACAAAGCCGACATCAGCCCTGCAGTGTTAGGAGCATGAGTGTATTGTGCAGTTTCTCATTGTCTTACGTAAGAACAAAACAAAGCATAAAAAACCTGTACTTGTGCTATGAAATTAAGAGACAAAAAGACATTAACAGATTTTATTCTGCTTGACCTACTCTGAACAGTGGCACCAGCACAGACCTGTTCTTATCAGCTGTCCATAAAGCTGTGTGTGTATGTGTGTGAATGGGTGCATCTCTGTGTGTGCATGACCAGCTGGACTGGGGGTTGATTTTGCTCTTTCACTCATCTAGGGTGACTAACAGGATAAATTCTGGTCTGCCGACAGAACAGGGGGACACACTTGCTGGCCTGTTTAAAGAAAGTATTACAGGAGATGGATCTGCCACTGATCCTATTGTACCCCAGCCTGCGAGCATTCATGCACAATACAAAGAAAAAGAGCACAAGAGGAGTTATTTTGGAAGAAGACTCCAGCCAACGGTGATTCAGCAATTTGGGCCTCACAAGCAGCAAGACAATAAAGTCAGTTTCGATATTTTGTCAGAGCATATTACATTTTCTGAGCTGCTGGCTGGAAATTGGAAGAGTAAATCTTCTCTCTTTTCACACATAGCGTCCTTTTAGAGCCCCAGTAGAATCAAATTAAATCATGGAGTGGTAAATAAAAGGGAAAAAAAGATTCAATTGTGTCCTTTGTCACTCACACAACTTTATAATCAAATTATAGCTGGCCACCCGCCAGCGTCTCCTTGCATCTCCCCCAGTGGGTATTCTCCCTGCAGATCTCGTGAACCACCTGACTTTTGTTTTGTAATTATATTATCCTGCACTCCCTTCAGCGTGTTGTGGCTAATGGCTGAGCGGGCTATCCCAGCTGCACATGCAGAAACAAAGCTGCTTATGGGGCCAGACAATAGAGGCGCGGAATAGGGACGCCTGAAGGCGGTCATCCAATGAGCATGCACAACAGGGGGGCTCGCAGAGGGTTTAGGAAAGGGTTAAGAGGGTTTTTAGGGGTGATCGCAGTGGAGGGTGTCAGTTTAAGACAGGAGTCGGGGGGTTTCCATGAGATGGCTGGTGTTGGGACACATGGTCAAAATCACCTCTGTCTCCCCAGGGTCGATGCTTGGCTGGAGGGAGGTTCAAGTTTGGCTTAGATGCCGGCCATTTCTAAAGTTGATCGGTGACCATGAAATACAGAGCAACATTCATTCTCTGCTGGTGTTTTGTGCGCTTTCCAAACAATTTGATGAACATATTGTCATTGCTCTCACCAGTGGATGCAGACAGAGAGAGAGAGAAAGATACAATCCTGTAATGCTGAGATGACCTCAGACTATCATTCTAGGCTGCTGCTTATACAGCCTGTCCTCAACTGCTTACATTGCCTTGCAAATATATTCAATCCCATGTACTCTTCAACACATTGTATCATATTAGCTTAAAATTTAGGTGCATCTTAATAGCGGTCTTTAACTAGAAAAAAATGTTGATTGTGGAGTGGAAAAAGTCATACAAGTTTTTAACTTTCTTCTTTATACAGACAACCATTTGTTTTTGGCTCTTTGAGTCAATACTACTTAATAGTACTTTGTCGAACCACCTTGAAATTAAAACTACAATCATTTGGGGTTATTCTCTACATATACCTATACCTAATATGACGAAGTAGTGCTACTCTTTCTTGAGTACGATTTTTGGGTAGTCTTTCCACCTCTGCTAGGAAGATAATTTGAGCATTGAATCAGCTTTGTTGGAGAAAGGACAAAACCAAAACATGCAGGACACTAGTCCTTGTCAACTGATTTTGGGCATTGTTGGGGGACAGTCTCTGCCTCAGTCTCTGGAGTCTAGTGCAATTTGCACAAAAGCCAAGAAGTCGAAACGGATCACCTTCTTCCCCATGATCCAGTGTCCCTAAATCAACATTCGCCAACATTTTACTCTATTTGCCGTTCTTGCAAATAGACCAGGTTTTGGTACAGAACAGATATTTGTTCTGTCAACAAAGTCTCCCCACCTGGTCTTTTTAACACTGCAGCTCCTCCAGAGTTACTATAAAACTCAAGCTTCTAAGCGGCTAAGCAGTTAAGGCACTCCTTGTCAGTTCAGGTGAATGTGGATCTCTCAGTATGGTTTGCAGTTGTGCCAAACTCTTTCCAATTATAATGCATTGCAAATTGCTTTGATCTTATAAACTCTTACCAGCTTCCCTGAAGCTAATGAAGAAAAGCATCCCCACATCATGTCATCCATCATTATATTTTATTTATGGCTATTAGAGTAAAAAGGATTTAAACAAGTGCATTTTATCTCTTTTATTTGTAGAAAACCCCCTGAAAATGATTTATTATTTTCCTTCTGTGTGATGTTCATCATACACATTCCGTGATATAATAGAACTAAATTTAGGAAAGTTTAAGGGGCATGAATACTTCTGCAAGACTTTTTTATTGAGAGCGATTATATCTGCACACTGTTATACCTTTCACACTCTGTGTCTGGCTTCTCTCAGAGGATTTCCAGTATGACAGATGGACAAAACCCACTTTCCCCCCACTGTCACACTCAAACACTCTGGGAATTAACAGGAGGGTCATGTTTGTGTGTGTACTGAAGTGAAGTTTTATGTGTCATTCAATTTTGTAAGATAAACTAATTTCATACATTGAGAAAGGTAAGGAAAGGACGAAGCAGCCAAGGGAGAGTGGATGGGCATCTGAGCCACAGACAGAGAAGACCATCTGCAGCAGGACTTCAGCCACTAAGAAAGAACCAGGGGACATCATGACACAGTTATAGCTCTACTCTCAAGCAGCACCTGTGGAACATGATCACTGAAGTCTAAAGGGGGTCCATCTGGAGAAAAAACAAAAACAAAAAAGGAAAGTTTTGCAGCCCGAACCTATAAATGCATATATTTTTGATGCAAATTAATATTAATAAAAAGACCATGAAACAAGCATGTGCAGGGGAGACACTGAGCCGCAGCTATCATACTCCCCTGCTGCTTCATCTCTGGGGATGCAAAAGCTTGGCTCTGCTATTCCCATCCCAGGCTGCAGGTGTGGAATATGACTGGGAAAGATGCCGGGGGAGGAGTAGCAGGCTAGGTGATCAACAGGGGAATGAGGGAGAAAACAGTTTTCATATATGAACGGCCTTGTAACCCATCTAAAATCTGTCCCTTGGTGCAGGCATTTCACAGTTTTTATGCTTTCCATACATATTCACTGTATTGTCTGAGAAACAGCATTTCAAACGTCAAAGCTGTTTAACTTTTACAGAACAATGAATGGGAACAATGCTCAGGAAACGGAGAATCAATCAGAAGAATTAAATTGTTACCAAATATTTATGAAGCTCAGGTTCTCCAAATACGTTTTTATTTTCATCATGGAAATGTTTCAACTGCTCTGATGGACTTACAACCTGTCCAGGGTGTACCCCACATTTTGTCTGATGATTGTCAGACCTATTGCAAGGATAAGCAGAATATATAATCAAAGATGAATGGATGATTCAGCTGTATTTTCCTTCTGCTTACCCACAAAGTAGGGAATTAGAATTTCTATTTAGATATAAATTTATATATTGAACAAAAGTCAAATGATGGTAGAAGAAAAGTAAACTACTGAGTGAATGAAACTGAAAGCTTGGTTTTTATATCAAAATATAGCTGTGCTTAGACTTTTGTAAATAATTTACACTTTTTATACTTGAAAAAAAATAACAGAATCAACTTTCATTGACTGGTTTTGCATTGTACATCCACTCAGTGAGACTTTCATTAAAATACAACTGCATCTGGATAAATAAAATCCTTTTTAACATTTAAACTTGAATTAATAATTTTCCCAGTCCATTTATTAGGTCAAAGTGACTGTTGAACATTTGTATTACTAGCTTGTGCTTACTACTTGGCAAGTTGATAGCTAATGTTATCTCGGGTAAGTCCTCTGATGTTAGCTAGTCGTTTATGCAACTTACTGATACTGACACCACTGTTCAGTCTAATTTTATATTATTTCTTTGCTCATTGTGTGGAAATTGGGGCCCACTGTCCTACATGTTTCCTGCTTTATTCACTTGATTCAAAAGAATAAGTCATTAACAGACTGCCATAGAATGGTCAGAAAATAACCAGTTACTTAGATTTGTTACAGAAGGGAATAAAGTAAAGCATTTGGATGAGCGTTGTTGGCTATTGTAGTCCAAAATAGTGAAATGGGAAGAATAATGAATCTTAAGTCTCTTCTTTAACCAACAAATTTATTAAAATCTTGTTACTAAATATTTAGTTAAAGCTAAATAAGTTTTGACCAAACATCATACGCCCAGTATTTGTTAAGAAATAACCCATCAGTTTCTAGAGGGCATTGCAAAAAAAATAACTTACAGAAATGACAAGTTAGGACAACAGATGTTGGTAAAATCCCAATTAATTCACTGATACAATAAAATAAACAAAAAATGTATATCCACGAATTATGTGTATTGAAGTAGAGTGGCAGAGGGAATACAAATTTAACACATGAAGACCACAATATGGAAAAAGGAATGGACAACCAAAAACCAATGAACTAACTAATATAAACTCAAAAAGCATTTCTGTTGCTATATGCAATCAACATTAGCTAGTTTATTATAAACCAGCTAATGTAAAAGGAAAGACCCTCACAAAAAGTCATACTGTGGTAAAACACACTAAAAGTAACGGCTAGAGCTGTTTTGCAAATGTTCCAAAGAGTTCTAATCAACCATCTGAAGAAACATAATTGGTTTCAAAGAAAGAAGGTAAAACTGCTAGAATGGCAATATCATGAACATGACTATTATCAAACATGTATAACAAACGTGTGTAGAAAAAAAGCTATCGATCAATGAGTGTAGAAAAGACCCCAGAACCAACAAGGTTTTATGGCAGAATGGGTCACACTCACCTCTGAACAATTGCATGTGACTGGGTTCTCCATTACGGATGACATATTATTTTCTCATCCCAATATTTTCAGCCTATGTTCTTTATCTACTTAGTTGGGTTTCTTTGTATGTGGGGATTAGTCCGGTATTTGCCCAATATTTCTAAACTGAGAAAAACATTGACAAGTTCGATACTTGTTTTACATGCTGTTTTCTTTTCTCACATGAGTTCATAAAATGTATCAACATTTTAAGAAACGTTACTGGATATAAATTGTGGTAAAAGCACGTTTAAAATTTTGAAAGTAATTTACTGTTATATAATTTCAGCAGTAGCCTATACGATTTCAGTGTAGACAATAAAGTACGTTTAAAGCAAAGACCGTATTTTATTGACTATGTTTGAAGCTCCAAAAAGAACCCAGAGTTCATCTCCAACACTGCCACCTCGGTCCCTTGTCACATCGGCATTATTTGCGCATCTTATGCGCCTATAGCCCTTCTGGTTAGAGCCACCCCTTAGGAAAAGAAATGAACTTGTTCGACAGTCTGTCTCAGCACTGAACTGGGATGGATGATGGAGCAAACACCTGCTTACACGCAACTTCAAGCTGTCACATACAGTTAGGCTCAGGCTGCTGAGCGCGTCTCCTCTCCGTTCAATGCGGCCACGCAGCGGATTTAGCGGCAAAGCAACAAAAGCTTGGGCCTCGTGTTTGTCGGCACAATCTCAGCGAGCTTTTGCGCATCTCTCAAACACACGACCACATAAACCGACACACGCATGCACGACGAGTGGACCTAAAGGGGGCGGGTGGGTTGGATGGGGACGTGGGGGTGGGGGTGGTTGACAGGGGTGCGTCGAGCCACGGGCCGGACACGCGCGATCACGAAACGGGTGGGAGTGGAGGAGGAGCTTTAACGTGGAGTCTAAAACCAGGAGCCCCCGTGGAGTGACCCGCAGAGTGAAGGGCTGCTCTGCTTCGGGTCAAACCAGCCAACTTTACCGCTGATCGATGTGCAAAGACTGCAAACTGTGATCCGGGTACAGAGCAAAACGGGTCTGCAAAACTTCATTAAGAAGGATCCATAAGTACAGGTAGGCTACCAACCAGCACTTTTAACACTCAGATTTTTTTCTTCTTCGTTTTGAATCCCCGAATCACCATGCGACAAAAAGTAGTTTTTATGTGTGTGAAATCAAGAGAAAATGTGTGTTTAACGTGTAGATATTTACGAAGAACATTGTATTTACCATATACACATAATAGCTGTGACTTTTGAAAATGCCTGTTTTAATTCAGCCAGAGTTGATCTGGAGGAGGTCGATGTTTAGCTTAATCCTCGTGGTCGCCGCTTCATCCACTGAGTAAATCCTGCTCTGCCCCAGATTGAGGTCCTGTCAGAGACTTTATCTTGCTGCAGCATTACCAGTTCACAAAATGACCGGGATTAGGCTGACCCTGAAAGGGGTGCAGTCAGAAAAGACAATAGATTTATTTAAAAACACCCATAACCTATTTATCTAGAAAACTTTTCCTAAATAAATTAAGTTTCGGACATCCAGAGAAATCTGGAGGAGGGAGCTGTCCGGTGCTGAAAAATGTAATTACAGACAGCTGAAAGTAATCTTTTACGCAATTAAGAGGTCAATATGAATTGCTTTTATAAATATTTGAACACATCTAATTTTAGATATTTTAAAAACATGTTATTGGGTTATAGATATGCTGGTAGCCCATCATATTAGAAACGAAAAGTTCAAAATCCCCTTAAGGAATGGACATTTTTATTTGTATAGCACACATTCACCAACAAGGCAATTCGAGGCATTTTACATGATTTGGGAAGGAAAAAACAGTAAAATACAAAATTATAGACAAAACATATGACAAATGAAAACATAAAATTACAGCTATCATTAATTGCTTACTCAAAAGCAGCTCTAAACAAATTAACTTTTAGATTTGATTTAAAGCAGCTCTGTGTTTCAGCAGCTTTGCAGTGGTCTGGAGGTTTGTTCCATATAAGAGGAGCATTGAAACTGAAAGCTGCTTCTCCATGTTTGGTTCTGATTTTAGGGATGCTGAGGAAGACCTGAGTGGTCCTGGGGGTTGGTGACAGTAAGGCATTCAGTTATTTATAAACTAATAAACTTAACTTGGAGTCTATTCTCTGAGCTATAAGGAGCCAGTGTAATGACTTTAGAACTGTGCTCTATTTTCCTGATTATTTGAGGATGTGAGAAACAGTGTTCTGGACAATTAAATTATGTTTAATAAAATTCAGTCATTAAACAAAAATCTTGTTAATCAAACTAAATATCTGAACACCCCCGATCTTGTTGTGTTGTCCCTTATCAGCCAGATAAATAGTGCAATATTTATTTCCCCTTTCTCAAAACATAAGTTTTTATATACATCCTTAAAATGCGGACTAGTTGCAAAAAGGGTACTGCAAAATATGTTTTTTGTTTAAAAATGTGAAAGCTGGTAAACTTTAATGCAGCTAAATATAAAGCTGACATTCATTATACCTGAGAGACTTATACTGTACATCAGGCAGATAATGATATAGTAATGTTGTAATATTCATGTAATAACATATTAACAAAATTACAGTATGACAGAATAAATGCGTGAGTTTCTCACTATATAAATATATTTCCATGATAACCCAATTAAACATCTTTCCACAACATAATCTTTCTCGAATAATTGTATCATCTTAACATCCTTCAAGATATTTTTTTAAATGCAAACAAGCGCTGCAATTTAATTTCGCACAATGTATAATTCTTTTAAGCAGCATTTCTTTTAGTATGTATAATCTATATAAACAAACTCACTTTCCATTAAATGCAGTGCTTTTGAGCTCCAGAAAATGAAAGTGAAATTAAATTGTCTGCAAAAACTATTTCAGTTACTTATCTGCTGGCAAAAGTGTCTTTGCTATTTAGTTGTAAAAGCAAAACTGTGCACTGAATTTGTTTTTCTTGGAAAAACCCATAGTAAGAGCTATGTAAGCTCATAGCATTAACTTAATAGTATTTGAGCTCTAAGAAAAAAATATGAAGCTGAAAATCATGCCCCAGAAACAGAGCCATGTAGAACTGTTCTTACTGCACAGTTAAAAACTGCAATAAACTGATGGGATTAAAATAAAAAAGGTTATAGTGACAAACACAGATAAAACCAGAAATAGTCATGAACTGCATAAAAAGGAACATCCATTTATTTATCACGGTCTCACATTGAATCAGAATACATTTTTCTGTTTTTAGGTCAGTTAAGATTAAGAAAATTATTTTTATTTTCTAAATGCCAGATTAATTAGAGATTAAAAAAACTAACTATTTTACTTTTTTCAAATTCAGATGCCTGACATGCACTGGAATTTCAATATGTTTAAATTAATTGGGAAAACTTAGATTATAACACCATGGCTTCGGAAGCTTCTAATAGGTTCATTCACAACCAGGCCAAGGGATGTCTTGGGCAAAAAGTCTTTACTACAAAAGTAAAGGGAAATTAAAGTTGGCAAATACACTCAGCAAAAAAGATTTTTTTTAGAAATGTCCTGTGGTCTGATGAAAATGCTTGACCATAGTTGAATTTAAAAGTAAAAAGGCGAAGCTCTGTTCCATATCTGGAACAAACTCCGTGAAAATGCAAAGCTGCAGAGACACTGAACTCTTTAAAGTCTAAATTTAAAACTTACCTATTTAGACTCGCTTATGAGAAACTGATCCTATTATTGCTTTTTACTTGCTGGTTTTCAATTTTCATACAAATTATTGTCTTGATAACTTTTTTAATTGTAAATGCTTTCTTGTATTTTAATCTTCACAAGTGTTTTATGGTTTCTTTTAATGATTCTGTTTTCTAATTTAAATCATGTAAAGCACCTTGAATTGCCTTGTGTTGAAAGTGTGCTGTACAAATAAAATTGCCTTGTCTTGCCTCTCAAGTCTAAGAACACCCCTGAGCCAAAGTAAACCATCTAACCAATCAAAAAGTGTCTTAAGAAAATGTATGTTTTAGAGTAAGTATTACAAATCCATGATCTTGTTCTGAAAGAAAATTTTTGCATGAAGTGGAAAGGTAAGTATCCGCAAGGTGAACTAAAAACTGGAACCAGTTACGCCAGTTCTGTCAGGAGGAATGGGCCAAATTTTAGCAAACTAGTGTGAGAAGCTTGAGGATGGATTACCAAATCATTTGACCAGAGTTGGCAAGAAGGAAATGTACGAAAACTGCTGAGCTTAAAGTGAGTTATAACTCACCAATAAATATGTCTCTATGTATTCTAGGATTGTCAACATGACTCATTTTGGTAATCCGAACTGATTTATAACATCAAAAGTTTAGTCAGATTTATTGTCAAACTGTTTAATATAATATTGGTTTAAAATGTTAGTATATTTTTACATTTTCATAAAAGCATTTGTGGCTAACACAGCTTCTTTTGCAGAACACAATGATGATTAAGCCAAATGTGAGACTAGCAGAGGGAGAAGAGGTCATCAGCCCCCTGCAATGGATGGATGGAGATGTGAGCTCCCCTGATGGGAGCACCTCAGTCCCAACACACCACTATGGAGCAGGTGGAGCGTCCCAGGAGAACAGAGAGATGGGAAGTGAAGATGCAGAGGAGGACGAGGAGGATGCAGAGGAGGAACAGGAGGAGTCCAGGAGACGTGGGCCCAAGAAAAAGCGAATGACCAAAGCTCGGCAGGAGCGTTTCCGTGCCAGACGTATAAAAGCAAATGCCAGGGAACGCTCGCGCATGCATGGCCTAAATGATGCTCTGGAGAACCTGCGCAACATCATGCCCTGCCACTCAAAAACACAGAAACTGTCCAAGATCGAGACACTGCGACTGGCCCGCAACTATATATGTGCTTTGTCTGAGGCCCTGGAGGGAGGGCTTTCCACCGAGAGTAGGGCTTTCATGGAGACACTGTGTAAGGGGCTTTCTCAGCCTACAACCAACCTGGTTGCTGGATGTTTACAAATAGGATCAGGTGCTGCTGCTGGAATGAGACCTGAAGACAGGCTTGGAGTTCGCCCACCACCTAATCCTCTGGGTGGCATGGTGGGATACACCTCTCCAGGCCTGCCGAGCCCCCCATACGGCACCTACGATACGACTCACATGCTTCACCTAAGAGCTGCGAAAGGAAGGCAGATCGAGAATCACTCGCCACAGGAGTACAATGCTGGAAGTGTGGGGACCCCTCCGTATGACGGCCCTCCAACACCACCGCTGAGCATAAGCAACATGGTGGCCAAACAGGAGCCTTCTCCCCACTATCCACCACCTGCACATCAGTACTCCCCCTCCAACGTGGATCAGGTCCTCTATCAGACTCAGACAGGCTATGAAGTTCGCTTGGAGGGTCCGTACGACTCATATCATCCACCACACATGGTCCCAAGACAGATAACCTCCCTCTACAGAGACTAAGACGAACCTAATAAAGCCATTTCAGGTATCACTTAAACCTGACTCCGAACAATTAATCCTTCATAAACCCATGCACTGAGATTTCATTCTGAAGGATCTCTTCTAAGGATAGCTTTAGATTTTTATAAACAGGAGGTGCATTAGATTAGATCTATTATGTTTGTTTAGAAAATACTTGACTCAAACCAACACATTATCTTCCAAACTGATTACCAAATGATCAAAGGACCACCCAGGTCCTCCCAGCTGTTGCTTTAACCATTTTGACCAGATGTTCTGGTACTGTACAGTAAGCACTTCTAATTTTTTTTTTCTTTGATGACATGAGAACTGCTGCATAAAGTACTTTTATTTATTCTTTAATTTAATACAGTGTACATGAAGGTTGTTTTTTACTTGCATATATTTTGTTATTGATTTTATTTGTTTACTTAGTTGATCCCTTTAAGCTTATTTTGTGACCGTTGTCCTTTTTTTGTGTTCTATTTGATGTTTTGCACTAAAACGCATCAAGAGGTTGATTTTTGAACTTGAGGTACTTGATTTTTCTTTGTGGCTGTTAGAAGAAAAAAAAGCAATACACTTCTCAGGTTGACAAAATAGCATTTTTTTGCATTGGATTTGTTTTATTTATTAGACTTTTTCAATGTTTCTTCTTTTTGGTATATATGTTATTAAAATATTTTTGAAAAGTTGTCAATTCTTTTTTTGTTTCACAGATATGCACACATTAACCTGTAGCCTCTATGATGGTTTAAGTTGAATTAACTTGTACTTGTATAGCGCTTTCCTTTAGTCCAGGAGACCCAAAGCGCTTTACACTACATTCAGTCATTCACCCTTTCACGCGCACATTCACACACTGGTAAGCTACATTGTAGCCGTAGCTGCTCTGGGGCACAACGATCAAAGAGGATAGATTAGGGGTTTGAACTAGCAACCGTCGTTACAGGGCGAGCTCCCAACTTCTTAGCCACGGTCGCTTTTGAATGTAAAGTTTAGGCTTCAGAAGATTTACTTATAAGTTGTGGGATGCACCTCAAAAAATACATTGACGGGTTTCAGAACAACTGCTGGTTATATCACTCCCACAAATTTTTGGATAAATGTTACACAGCAAAATGGACCACTACCACCACATGTTTGGGTAAATGCTCTGTTAGAACATTAATTTATGTCCATGTTTGAAACCATGTAATAGCTGATTCAAGATCAAGCAGACTGTCAGAAATAGGGGTACAGAACAGGTCACTCCTGTGCCCCAAGATACAAAAAAAAACTATTAACACAGCCTAAGGACAAATATTGGACCTCTTTCTGCATGGAGTTTGCATGTTCTCCCCGTGCATGCGTGGGTTACCTCCGGGTACTCCGGCTTCCTCCCACAGTCCAAAAACATGACTGTCAGGTTAATTGATCACTCTAAATTGTCCTAAGGTGTGGGTGTGTGCGTGCATGGTTGTTTGTTCTGTCTGTCTCTATGTGGCCCTGTGATGGACTGGAGACCGTTCCAGGGTGTACCCCGCCTCTCGCCCGTTGAAAGCTGGAGATAGGCACCAGCCCCCCCGCGACCCCTGGAGGACTAAGCGGTTCAGAAAATGGATGGATGGAGGGTAACTATCTGTACCTTTTACACTGTCTGAACGGTGTTCCTCAGTACAAAAAAGTTATTTTTTTAGCATTTGTTTGATAGGGTACAATTTCTGGTGATAATCTTTTTTTTACAACAAAAATACATCCATTATCAAAGCTAGATTTATTTAAATTCATTTTATAGTTTAATTGATAACACATTTTTTAAATGTATTTTTATTCTTTTTATCAAACGAATAAACAAATGGGAGACTATTAGCTACATTGTGGTCAGGTGATGTGTCAATGATGTCAAGTCAGTAACGATTGGCTGTCAAGTTTGCACTGATAAAAGATACAGACTACAGGGGTATAAATAAGTACCAATAGTTAGGGGTACAAAATGGTACCTTTGAGGGTACGACCCCAGTGACAAGACATTTTACCCCAAAAAGTACAAGTCCGTACTTTAATTTCTGAGTGTGTGAAACAATTTGAAGGTACTGATCTTTGCTTATTATTTCAGTTCCTTTATCCGATGCACCAGTACCACTGGCCCTAAACACAATGGTGCCACTACCATGCTTGAAAGTTACGCTTGGGGAGGCTTTAGAGAGGCATAGTTGGTAGCATTGTTGCCTCTCAGCAAAAAAGTCCTGTATTCATTCTGCATGGAGTCTGCATGTTCTCCTCATGAGGGCAAGAGTCCTCTCTGGGTACTTTGGTTTTCTCTCACAGTCCAAAAACATGACTGATTGGTTTACTATGATCTCAAAAATAGTCTTTATGGTTGTTTGTCCTGCGGTTCTCTGTGTTACGCTGTGATGGACTGGTGACCTGTCCAGGGTGAACCCCACCTCTCGTCTGATGACAGGCACCGGCCCTCCTACAACCCTGCAAGGACAAGGGCAATAGAGGCAACATACTACCACCTCAGAGAGACAGACAGAGATGTATCCCATCTACTGTCTAGTTTTTCTCTGCAGCTCTCTGTGATTTAGCTGCTCTAATCCTAGCGCGGTCACTTAATGAAGTCTGGATGCGTGAGGCTGGATTGTAAGATAAAGATTTTATGATTAACGTATCTACCCGCCTGTGCAGACTTTTCTCCTTACCGACTGCGGGTCAGCGTAATCCCATCCTGACATCAGACCACAAACTAAATACTCACAAAAATACAATTGACCTAACAAAGAGAGAGAAAAAGTCAAAATGATGATAGATATACCAGATCTGACCTGAGAGCTGTGTTCTGGTGTTGGTCAGTATCAATGACCACCCACTGAGAGGTCAGTTAAAGAGGTCACAAGGCCACACTGGGTCAGGGCTCATTGGTGAGAATGGGTACACACTGAATCGTTACATTTTCTCATCATCTCCTTTGTATTTCTGTGCAGTTTTCCAGTATCTCACCATTTTAGAACAGAGATTTGTAAGTATGATGTTAGAGGTTGCATTAGGAGAGACATTTCCCTAATCCTGATAAACACACTGATGAACATCCCACTGCTGATCCATGTGGGGAGAAATATATCGCTTTGTTTTCACGAGGATTAGCATAAGCCTCTCTGTGTAAGAGTGTATTTGTAAAGTAGAAAAAAGCAGGGCCTGTCGTGAAGGGAGAGGGTGAATAACAAAAGAAGGGCATCTCTCTGGTCAGTGGACATGCAGACACAGACAGGCTGTTTAGCTCTGCATGCTCACACAATACATGATGGGTTTGATAGAGGACTGTCTTTAGAGATTTTTTTCTTTAAAAGTAGACAAAGAAGGGGATGGATTCCCATTATTTTTAATTTAACTGTCACACTTTCTGGAAGTAACATACTGTACAAGGATTTGGTTACATTTAGCTTTTGAAAAAAATTGAACCATCGGTATTTCTGCTGGATAACTAAGGCACAACAATACCATAATTTGGGAAATTTTCAATCATAAGAAAATAGTGAAGAAAATATACATACAGTACATACACTTCCAACTCTGAAAAAACAAAAAATGTTCTGTGAACTATCTTTTTAACTTCCATACTTTTAAAACTGATTCCCTTATTTCCAGAAATTACTTTAAGTGTTTTCAGTCTATTCATTCTGCTTTTAATTGTAACTTCAAAGTGTAGCCTATACAAACCGGCAAATTTGTGGTAAAGATGGATGAAGATAATTCAAATAAATTCAGCTTCTACTGTAGCAGCATATTCTCCCATTGGGAGGAAAACCGTTAATTATTTCCAATAAAAATAACTGGTTCCACAATTGTTGATGGCCTTGCTTTTGATACTTTGTGGAATCCATTTTGCCAATAGGAGAACACTTAATCTTCTTCTCTAACATTTCACAAGGTTGGATAAAACATAGAAACTGATGTTTGACAATTCATCTTTGCTCAGTCTCTCTAGATCACTCAGTCATGCTTTTTCTCTGATGCACGTTTCTCTACAGCTAATCCATAAGGTTTTCTACAGGATTTAGGTCTGGGAACTGAGAAGGACATAGAAGGTAATTTTGACTCTAAAAAAACAATTTATTTGGTAACTGGTCAGATTGGACCAATATCCCAGCGACAATACATTCTTTTATTTTCTCAAAGAGTCTTTCATGTTTATATCTAAAATGGCTTGCCAGGTTCCACGTTCCTTAATATTCTCCATCATCATCATCACATCCATGCTGCCATTTCCCTGTTTTGTTCTTGTGTCCGGTTCCACATTTCTTGACAGTGACCTCAAGAAGGTAGTCTTTGCCGAGGTTACCGAACAGTGAGATTTTTTTTTTTTTATCCTCCTTTCAGACTGCTGAATGTCTGCGGTGGTATTATATATTTGGGCCGTCAACCAGTTCATTGGTCAGTGTCTAAAAGAAAGGGACCTCTGTTTTCATCATTTTTATTTCCAAAGGAAACTAATTGCAATATATTACTGAAGTTCCAAGAAATTCACTACTGAGCCCCGCAGGGGACATGGTGGAGAAAATATTTTAAGGTGAGAAAAAAAAAAAAAGGATTTTGCGAGATCTTGAGAAACTTTTGCGTTATCTCGAGAAAGTTTTGCGTTATCTCGAGAGTTTTGCGTTATCTCGAGCAAGTTTTGCGTTTTCTCGAGAAAGTTTTGCGTTATCTTGAGAAAATCCGACTCCTTCAACACCAGCCATACGTCCTCTTTTCTCACACATCGTCCATTTTCTCTGCATTTTGCACACATCCAACAATAGCCATGTAATTGTCCAGAGTATTGCAACTGGTGGCTAATGAACTCAATCAGATCCACTTGTTCAGAAGCTGTTTACGACGCGACAGTCCTTTTGTGCGCAAAATCCTGTGGGCAATGTCTTTCACTTATATGAAAACCATGTCTAGAGCTAAGCCCTGACTTTATGTCCTGATATTTGAGGCCAATCTCAAAATAAAACTCTATTAAGCTCTCCCGTCTGTGAGTGTCTTCCATCATAGCAGTGCACAAGGCTGCAGCAAACTGAGTCGGTAACACTGTAAATGCAGGAATGGCTTTTCGAAACGTTCTCCAGACATCGCAAAAGTTTCTCAAGATAACGCAAAAGTTTCTCGAGAGAACGCAAAACTTTTTCGAGATAACGCAAAATCCATTTATTTTATTTTTTTCTCACCTTAAAATATTTTCTCCACCAAGTCCCCTACGGGGCTCAGTAGGGCTCAGTATGAACCAGCTGTATGTTGATTGTATTTGTTGCAATGGGCACAGGTTTGCCTGACATGTTCATCTTACATGCACACATTGTCGGATGTGCTGTTTGGGATAAAACACTATTAAGCTGATGATCAGGGCTCAGTGTCTGAACGTTCCCATTAATTCTCTAATCCTGATGGGAGAGGGGCAGTCAGTGCAGGCTCGCTTCATGTTTACTGATGAACAATACCACATAATCTAATGGAGCATTAGAGCCTTTTACTTCGTAAAAACATAGAGGAAAAACGGCCTATTAAATAAAAAAGCCAAGAACTGAAGTTGTCAAACAAAGAGGACAAACATCCCCACCAAGTGGTGAATGCTGTTGATTAAATTATCAATTGGACACAAGCTAAGGAGTGTGGCCACTAGGTGTCACCCTTAGACAACTTCCTGAAGCACCCTCATCCGTTTGAGCCTTCTGAAAATATTGTACAGAGGTAGCAATGAGACATCATCAGTATTTACTAATCTGTTAAAGTGTGAAAATTGTGAAAATTAATTACTTCAAAATTGATTTTTTTTATATATCCAACAACAAATTTAAGAAAAGACACAACTGGTGCGACATCCTCTTTTAAACATGGTATGCCAGCAGAGTGAGGGGGTGGATTTTGGAATTAAATTAACCTATTTGCATGTAAACTGGCTGATGGAGTTTGTTTGGACCAGAATAATCAGGCTAATGAAGATACCTGGGGACTCTGCTTCATCAGAAATTTCCATGATGTCCTCTGTCCTGCTAGCAATCATATCTGTAATTATTTACTGTGAAAGTACATGAAGCGGGGTTAATCAAGGAAATCTGACTGATTAAATCTTCAAAGGCAGCACTGATGCGCAAGGGCTAAGGGGGGAAGAAGGATGTAGTCTGTGCTTTTATCGTTGAGGTGGAAAAAGGGATGAGCGTAACCAGGCGTTGCTCTCCAGGAGCCTAGACATACTTGCAGAATGGAAAAAACACTGCAGAGAAACATCAGCCACAGTTTGAGCGAGAAGGTGTCATCTTAGTTTAAAGTAGTTAACAGAAATTATAAGAGATGTTGTTTTTCACTTTTACTTGTGCAACATCTGCAAGAAGACATTTTAATTATTTAAAAATAAAAGTATTTAATTCCTGGTTTGCATCTGTATATTTAAACTTTTCTTGATAAATTGACAAAACTCTTATTAGAACATATTTGAGAAATAGCTTTCTATTCTAACAACTGGAAGAAAGATAAGAAAACTATGATAATTAATGCTTTATATTTAATTTCATTCATTTAAATCTACTTTCCTACAAAGTCTCTTGAAACTATTAAACATATATTTGAAATTGTAAATGGTAAATGGCCTGTATTTACATAGCGCTTTACTTAGTCCCATCGGACCCCAAAGCACTTTACACTATTTTCAGTCACTCGCCTATTTATGCACACATTCACACATTTTTATGTTAGTAAAAGTCTTTATCTGATGTATTTGGGGTCCAGCACTTTCAAAATATTGATATTTCCATTACCGTGAAGTTCTCTGTCCAAAAGAAATTACACTATTAACGCCTTTAAAATAAACTTACTAACTTCAGCTACTAACATGTTCATTTCTGAAATCTAACCTGATTTTTTAAATTAATGATATGTTGGAAAACTGTAACAGCTCTTGGCATAAGCTAATATTTCATCTTCAGTGATTTTACATGATGTTTGTTTTGACTAATGTAATGTCTAATAATGTTTTATATTTAAAAATATATATAAAGGGCCAACCTTCTGGTATCTTCTTATTGATGGCTGATCATCCACTGTCATTAACTCCTCCTGGAAACTTCTGGTGACAGAGGCAAGAACGGAAACAGATCCACCGAGCAAGCAGAAAGGTTTGAACTCGTTTCACACATTAATCTAATTTTATGTAAAATTTCATTCTTTTTGTTTTTAAATCACCGATAGAGTGAGGAGCCGCAGAGACATTAAACAACCTAATTAGAACCAAGACTCATTCATTTTATGTGACCTTGTCAGACAGACAGAACCGCTTTTGGAGCTAAAGTTGACTATTCTTTCTAGCAACTTGGATCTGAATAAGTATACAACACACATGATCATGAAAAATTTGCCCACGATATGTAGCGTACATAAGAGCTCTTGCGCATTGTCGCTCGTGGGCCTGATTCCTCCTGATTAAGGCTCTGTGTGAGCCCGGTAATGGCAGCCGTTGTGCAATGGTCCAGTCTTCTTGGAATCTGTTTTTTTGAAAATGCAGCCAAAAGTGTGTGGTAAACTCCATCTAAGGCTAAATAACAATTTTGGTCTCATATTTCACTTTACTGATCTTAGTAAATAGAGATGGTGGAGGAGTTGTGTTAGTCAATCAGAGGGCAGAAATATGCATGTCGTTAATCTTAAGGAGTAAGACACCAAGTCCTGCCGTTTGTCTCCACCCACTCCCATGCTGAACTGGAATATACTGAAAAAGAGTGGAAGGAGTATTTTTTCATAAAAAGCAGCTCAGAAGGCATTCTTTCATACCAGAAAACACAGAAAAATCTATAAAAGCACTAGTAAATGAGACCTTTAATACCATATACAGTCCTTGATTACCATTTGATATTCTATGTTCGGACTGTATCTGTGTAAATACAAAACTTTTACTGATGAGAGACTGTTGATGACAGTTAAATCTAAGATTTAAAAAGTAACCTAGATTTGTGTGGGTTGCAGCTTCAGGCTGTTAATGTAGAAGAATAAAGCAACTAAATTCAGCAGTAAAAATACTCCGCAGAAACAAAGACATTTAGTCCCTCTCTCCTTTTTTCCCATGCACTTACTGTACATCTGGTTCTGGACACAAACTCTGGACAGAACCCTTTTTCTTGTGTTAGGTTGTTATGTGTCTGACAACTATCATTTGCACAGGCTGCAGTTGGAAGAACCAACGAGTCTTTATTTCAAAGGAACTGTCCTGGCCAGAATGAATGTCTTTGTAGGCCTAAATGAGGCAGACACCCTGTTTATTTTTAAGATCAGGCTTAAAACTTTACTTTTTGATAAAGCTTATGGACAAGAACTGATTGATTTAAACCAGTCGTTGGATGAGTGGTGGAGGTGTCTTAGCCAACAGTCTAATCTGGTTGGGGTAGGAATATCAGAACTCAGTACGGTCCTTTTGTTCTTTCTGTGTCTCTGCTCTATCTTCTGAAACCCCAGTTGGAAGAGGCAGATGTCTGATCATACTGAATTAGGTTCTGCTGGACATTTCTTCCTGTTAAAGGTCAGTTTTTCCTCTCCACTGTTGCAACATGCTTGCTCAGTATAAGAGATTGCTGTAAAGTGTTGATATGTTTGTTTAGGAAGTGATTCATACTAGTCAATGACTCAACATAATCTGCTGGGATTTCTTAAATAGAAAAACATTGAAACTGATTTTAATTTACTGTATGTACAAGTGAATTGAAATGATTTTTCTCGTAAAGTGCCTTGAGATTTATTCTATTATAAACTGGTGCTGTATAAATAAACTAAATGGAAATTGCGATCTCCTTTAAATGAATAGATTCATCTGTTTTAAAGGAGAAAATATTCACCTTAAAGCTACAGTGCTGAGGATTTATTTATGCATACAAGTTATATATATATCATTAAAATGATAGTGGGGTAAAAGGCTACTGCTCCACAAGATTTGTTACTTTTCTTAAGTCCCTCCTTCCTTCCAGAGAATTCCCATAGAATTTGCACATCACATAAACCAGTGTAGATGAGGCCACGCACACTTGTCCCACCATGTCCTCCTGTTTACAGTCATCATAATGGCAGAGAGTGGTCATGGAGAAGTTACAGCAAATGTCTGCTAAATAGTTAGCCATTCCGTGGCTAACCACGGCTACATAAACTTCAGAAAACCCCCCGAGGGAAAGTAGGGCGAATAAGTCGCTGGAAAACGGCTTAAAAAATATCTTTCTGAAATACTCTGGACTGCGGCTTTAACAAAAGCTGCAAAGGACATCTGCTGTTTTCAGAGATTCTAACACAATAGCAGTTATCTGTAACAGTGTAATAGAGGAGAGGAGAACACAGCTGACTGTTTTTGTTTAGGAAAAAAAAAAGCACTGCAGCCAATCTGGCTGCTGTAGGAAACTAAAAAAACAGCTGGCTAAAACTCTTATGAGCCATTATCTTAAAAGTTATGAGGCTGTTTGTAAACTCTTAATTGTTTTTGCTATACTGGAAAGGGTTAGACAGATAATTAGTATGCTTACATTATGGGAGCGTTTTTCAGTGTTCCTCAGTATTACTTAGGATAATAGGTAACCTAAGAGAACAAAAGACAGGTTTCTCTGGCAAAGAGTCATACATTGCCAGGGCAGCATGGCAATGAAATGCTTTGGCAACACCACTTTCTTACAGTAGTTACAGTAGATATTTCAGAGGACTTAAAGGTCCTGAAAAAGAGAATGTTATTCATATAGCTTTAATCACCTGTTTAATATATATTACTTAACAAATACAGAGGCTGATCTACATATATAACGGAGAAACATAAAAACATTTGTCAGTAGGCTACATCTTGTGTGTTCAGCTGTCATTTATATGACAGAAGTTATGTCACTGAGTTGCATTTGGAGGGCGTAAACATTGCTGAGCCATATTTAGATCAGAGACATGGAGGAATGTAACGTCCTGCATAGCTCTGCATATGTTATGTAGAGTATTCATGTAAAAGATTTATGACTGAGAGTGACAAAATTGTTTAGAGAGACCCGAGTGGTCAGCTGTCTATACACCAATGTTATGAGGGCATAAATGTGTTTATCGGCCTATTTTCAACGCTTCTCTATTTTAGCCTCAACAAAGGGCCCTTGGAACATAACCATAAAATCCGGTTTATGGATAGAGTGATGCAAATGGTTTGGAAAGATTGTGGGAAATTTCTGCAAGTGTATGTAATGTGTTCTTAAATGATGGAGACACACATTTGTGCCTCTGTGTGTTAGTGTGTAACTGTGTCCCCTGACAAAATGTGCTTACTGCTCCAGTTTGCCGTCCTTCCAGACTGTCCCTGAACTTAAAATCTATGTGGCATGTTGCCAGAAGGTGCTGGTGCGTCTGTTTTCTGGGAGTTTGCATTGCACAAATGGAAAAGAGGTGAGGGTGTTTGCCTAAAAATTAAAGTGGGATGTGAGTTCAAATGGACAAATCCTTAGAAGTGCAATAACGCCCTGCTGCTTAGGACAGGACAATGTCCTAAGTAGCAGGGTTTTCAATGTTCACATTACATACTTACAACTTATCTATAAAATGATATCAATATATGTTAATATTCTTGTCAAATTAAACTCAGCCACACCTTTATTTCCCTGCCTTTTACTCTTTCAAGGCAGAGTAGAGCTCAGACTGTCCTATATATCCGAATTAGACTGACATTTACTTGACATTACACCATGCGCCAGTTTCACCTTGGCCCTCGTCTCCTTCTCCTCCGCTCAGTACTTGCCTACCTCTTTAAAATGACAGACCCAAGCACATTTCAGATATCTGATCTGAATCTACACCTTAACCGGCAACGAGGAGGACTTGACATGTGGGGACGGAGAACTCCCACAGTATCACATTAGGGACTGTGTTAATGTCAAAGTCATGCATTTAATTTACAACACCACCTTATATTGTGCTAGTTTAACTAAGAGTCCATCTTCTTGTATTGATCTTCATTTAGGTCCCATCCTTTTATTGCTGTCTGTCAGAGAAACATATTTCTAGTAGATACTATATGGCTCTATAGGCCCCGTGGAAAACTCACCTAACCTTAAGTCACCAAAACTGCATTAAATCAGGCATTAAAATGTGCTAAGTTGCAACATTTCTCTAGAAATTCATAATATCATTGCTGCCTGTAATGCATGTTTTTATCTACCAAATCATATTTCATTTTGCTTCTTCAACTGAAATCTCTATGTCTTATTTCTGTGACTCGACGTCCTCCTACTTCTTCACAACATGCAGCCTGCAGTCCTCATTTTCTTTGATCCGTCATCCGTTGCTGGGTTTTCCCTCCTCCGTTCTGCCCCTCCTACCCCTTACATTCCCTCTCTCTCCCTCTGCCTCTATCTCCTGCCTTACACAGTTGTCCTCACATATTAGGTTCCCCTGTCCTAAGAAGCAGAATTATCCTGGAATCTCTTGCACTTGTTTCCTTCAATCCTAGGAAGGTGGTGACGGCATAAAGGGAAAACAAAGGGGAAATTAAGACTAACCCTTGAAGGGATTTAAAACCTTTTAAAAATGAGGATAAATTGGGTAAAAAGAAGATAAGGAAGATGAACATGCAGATGCTTGTTGTCTGATGCGGTTTCACTGAAGGCATGTGGCTGCCTGCACAGATTGTTTCCCTCCACACACTCCAGCTGACTGGTGGAAAATCTGCATTCATGTGCCTGAACGTTACATGAGTGATCTACCCAAAATAACGTGAGAATACTTTCTTTGCACCACTCGACCCGGACATATCCATACTACTTTATGCTGGCTGACTAACTGACTTCTGCACATTGGGAGAAAGGATCTAAATCAGTTTGAACCACGTGAAGAACTGAGACAGCTAATGTGGGGCTCAGGTAAGGTTATAACTGTGCGACGAGAAAAAAGAAAAAAACACCTACAAGTCGGAGTGCTTGTCCTTTGATCACGTTAAAAAGAGCTGAGAGGCTAGATCAGCTGGTGCTCTCTCATAATTGCTCTTTTCTGAACAGAACCAAAGAACAAGTGACACAGAGCACAGGTCTGTGAAATATTTTGTGCTTTGATGATAGTTGGGGCAATCATGTGTAAAAGTAAGCACAGGGTGTAACAAATGTATGTTGGCCTTAAACCTGTTCTGACCAAGCAGGATGATGCAGTAAAAGGAGTGATGGAGGGAAGGAGATACAGGGAGAAAAAGAAGAGAGCAAGTTTCATCTGTTTAAAATTCTTTGCTGGAGCCATGCTGCAAGGATACTTTTTTTCCCCAGGGACAGGGAAGATGGTCAGAGCTGAAGGGAACATCTAACAAGGGCTACAATAAAACAGTTAGGCGCAAATATGCTAGACTGGTCCGATCAAAGTTCAGACCTATATTAAATCTGTTGAAAGACTTGAAAACAGATGCAAGCTGAGTCGCTTCACCTGTTCCTGATTGATTGAGCTATTTCGCAAAAGATTGGATGAAACTGTCAGCATTTAGATAAGCCAAGCTGGACGAGATATAACCCCCAAAAACTTCCAGACAGTAGCAGCATACAATTATTCTATAAAGAATTGATTCAGGAAAGCTGAATACATAGGAATGCAACAGTTTTAAGATCTTTATTTTAAAAGAAATGAAAACCATTCTTTCACTTTACAAATGTGCATTGTTTTGGGTTGGTCTGTCACAGATAATCCCAATAAAATATGATGAAATATGCGGTTGTACAGTCACAAAATGTGTAAAAAATGTTGAAGTATGATTATTACTGCAAGCTACTGCATTTACTGACATTCAAGCCGTCCTTCTACAGCAGAAATATCCTCCACACATACAAAGCCCCAGGTGGTAGAAACAAAAAGTCAATAAAACTGCAATTCAATGACTGCATTCTGCCAGAGGAAGACATGTAGCTGGATGAAATCTCAAACACAGTTGGTGGGTGTATTCCCTCTGTTGGCAAAAGGACTGATGGTGAAACAGATCTTGATTTAGAATTAAAAAAGGTTGATTTTTTTAGAACTGAAATATACAATATTTTATATATAATATATTATAAGTAACTTTAAATATAAATATGGTTTTGTTACCCTATATTAATGTTATTTATGGGGTAACCCGATAAATTAAGCTAAATTACTTGAACCAGAAGATTTTTGAAGAGATGGCGTCTGATCTTTATGTAAATTCTGACATTCAGAGATGAGAAACTGAGCGTCTTACTTCGGGGTCGAAGAATAACTCAAGGATATATTTCAGGACAAATTAATACAATATAACGCCAACGGTAACACTTTATCATATATCTGCCTATCCCAGATGTTGAAAGCACTAAAATATCATGATATATTTTTAATAAAAAAGGAATGTCAAAAGCAAAGAAACCATTTACTTCTTCCCAATAACCAATGAGGGAAGGTAACAGACAGTGGTTATTGATTGATAGCCTTTTATTAATTGAAAATCAATTTTGAAAACCTCTATAAAAGAAGGAATTTTGACAGTTTGCTGCTCTGAAGCAGACAGGTGTGTTAGCACAATGCCAGTGTAGAAAGAAAACAGCAGATAACATAGAAAAGTTAATTGTCAGTTTACATCATTTTGGAAGGTTACAATGGCATTTCAAACAATTTAAAATATATTATTCCACACTAAGAAAGATTATTCACAAGAGCAAAACATTTAGGGCACTTATCATCCTTTCCAGGAGTGGAAAATGGTGTACAGATGTCCAATTGATCGAACTACATTTTTTTTTTAACTCAAAGCTCATAGAGCTACGTTGTTTCCTGAATACAGGCTGCTCCAAACAGTGTGGAGAACTAACCACAGATCTTCTGTAGATGTAGGCTTTCTCACATCCTTCTGTTTCTTCATGTTATCCCAGACACACTCTATGATGATGAGATCAGGGCTCTGTGGGGGCCATACCATAACTTCCAGGACTTCTTGTCCTTCTTTACACTAATCATAGTTGTAGATCATATAACACCCTGATGGTATTGCATGATGGATAAGTATCTGTCTGTATTTCTCAGCAATGACAACACCATTAATCCTGACTAAATATGCAACTCCTTCTGCAGAAATGAAGTCCCAAACATTCAAAGAACCTTCACTGTGTTGCTACACTGTCGCCTGCAGACACTCATTATTGTACCACTCTCCAGGCCTTTGACGAACAAACTGCCTTCTGCTGAAGCCAGATATTTCTCATTTTAATTAATCACTCCAGAACACCTGCTGGAATTTTTCTGAACCTCAGTTCCTTTGTTTTAGTCCATACTTGAGTCGCTTGGCTTTATTTTCATGTCGGAGATATGTATTTTTTTTTTTTTTGCTGCAACTCTTCCATGAAGACAACTTTTGGCCAGACCTCTCTGGATAGTGAGTGGGTGTACCTGGGTCCCACTGGTTTCTGCCAGTTCTTTGATGGCACTGCTGGAAATCTTCTGATTTGCAAGAGTAATAAGATTGATGTGTCTTTCATCTGCTGCACTGAGTTTCCTTGGCCGATCACTGCGTCCACGATGCTCAGTGGTGCAGTGTCTTTGTGCTTCTTTAAAAGATCTTGAACAGCAAATCTTGAAACTGCTTTAAAATCTTTGACTGGGAGAGACCTTGCTGATGCACCATAACCATCTTGTGTCTTGTTGCTGTGCTCAATCTACAGTACCTATAAGAATTGATGATGGTTTGAGGGAAAAAGGTAGTAACAACATATATTGATTTGATTTAGATGTTTTTGCTTACTTTGAATTTTATAAATGGATAAAAAAAACTATCATTATTTATAATTCTGAAAGCATTCTTTATTCATTGGCATTTTTCACACTGGCCTAAAACTTTTGCAGACTAAAACTAAAACGTCTGTTACATGAGAAAAGTAAGGCATGATCCTTTCATCTCCTCCTTCTGATACTGAGACACTTTAAGCTTTTAGTAGCTGATTATAACACATGCTTAAGGCTGTTTCCTTGGGAGTTACACATCGGATGAAGACATCATTTAACTTTGGCAGGGCTCTCATCTGGACTGACTGCTAACGGCCGAAGCTAAATTTAGTTTAACAAGGCTGTCGACACAGTTATGGCCTCTTGGGGCAGATTGAGGGAATGAGAGGATGGCCGAAGTCACAGTAAAATAATCATGATTGCACAGCTCAGAGTCAAAATTATTAATTATACTCCAACACAAACTGTTTGAATTAGGGGATGTTTTTATAGGAGCACCACCAACCAAAGTTTTAAAGAAATACATTTTTTCTTTAAAATTGTTGTACAATCCTTACACCTGACCATGACAACATGTTGTTCAGTATGTGTGCTTAAAATGAGCAACACTGTCAATTTGAGAACAATGAACAACTGTCAGACTTAATGGACAATATGAAACAGTTGCCAATTTACTCTTTAAAAGATTTCTTGTGTTTCTGCCTGTTTATCAAACCTAAAATTTTATGACGATTAAAAAATCCGAAAAGATAACCCAAGTAAATACAAAGGCAGTTCTCAAATGACTATATCATTTATAAAGGGAAAGCTGCTGATTACAGTGGAATCATATAGTTATTTAAACAGAAGCTGTATGACAATAGATGCCAAAAACTAGCATATTATGAGCAAAACTAAAGAGGTTCAAGAAAAAACAAGAAATTAGGCAACAACCTCTATCAATCTAGAAAGTGTTCAAAAAGAAATCCCTAAATCGTTGGAATGAAAAGGGACATCTATTATGCATAAATACAGAAAACATGTAACAATGGTGGATCTTCTCAGGTATGAATCTGCTCACCAGAACAACTCCAAAAGTGTAAAAATTAAAAATTCACGCAGGGGTCACAACTTAAAAAAGAGAGTGGGCAAAAAAGACGGGGAGAGATCCAAGAACAAGCAAAATCTTCACAAAATTAACTCTCACAATGATCCATTAAACACCTACATTTATTGATTAAAATTCTACCCTTAAACGCAAGCTGTAGTATTAAGGTATTAAGGTAGTTATGTTAGATTCTTGCCTGTTGGCCACTGGAGATACAGTAGGCCTCAGCCCCTCGATGACCCTTTGAGGATAAGCGGTGTAGAAAATTGTTGGAAGAATGTTAGATTCAACTGATGTATACCAATTACATTAGTCTTAAATTGTTTGGTTATGGATACTAAATAGAAAGTAGATGGTATAAACCAAGAACAGGACTATAACAACAGTTAAATGTCAATATTTTTGGAGAAAAATAAGCTTCTTGATTGTTTTGTTTTCTTCCTGAAAATATGTGAGAATAATTATGTTCAGGGCTGATCTTTTGAAATAATACTGTTTTAATGCTTGGCTGAATCTAATATTGCCTTAAAGAATAAACATTTCATGAATCTCTAGATGTCTGCTAGATCATTTCCTTTTTTCAGTCCATCCATCCATGGTTGCTTCTCTGCAGTAGGAGAGAATTGGGGTACGCCCAATTGGGTGACTGGGGTCCATCACCAGTCCATCCCAGTGCAGCAAAGAAACAAGGACAAACGTATGTAATAATAGCACATAAAGGCAATAAAAAATAAATAATAAATAAAAAATGAATAACCAAGCAGTCACATTTTTAGACTGTTTGAGGAAGAACATGAGGAGAACCTGCAAAACTCCATGTGGCAATACCCTAGACTGAGATTCAAATCCAGGACTACTTACTCCACCTTTCAATGATTTTCATTACTATGTTGAGATGAAATAACAATGATGTTGTTTATCCCCATAAATAGAGAAACTGAGTCAAGACAACCAGATGTTGCTTTTATAGGCTATAAAAATTACACCGATGTTCCCTTTTGGGTACCAAAATAATACGTTTTTTTCTGATAATACGTTTTTTTTGAAATCCTTAAAAATAACTCAAGTTGAAAATTTGGTTTTAGTTAAAATGCTCTTCCTTCAGTTATCTCTTTTAAAATTCCCATTGTTCTGACATTTAGACTTTTTTAATCATTTTGCTTTGTTTACAATACATTTTAAAATATCAGCTGGTGAAACAAACATTGTAAAGATATATATAAAAGGGAATCCCAGGATATAAAAAAGATCCATCCATCCATTTTCTGAACTGCTTAGTCCTCCAGGGGTCGTGGTGCCCATCTCCAGCTGTCAACGGGCGAGAGGCGGGGTACACCCTGGACAGGTCGCCAGAGTCCATCACAGGGATAAAAAAATAAATAAATGTAAAAATATAAGATCGTCTCGTTCAAATTTTGATTAAGTTCTCAGACGATGACTTTTGCCTCTGCATATGTAAGTAATAAATCCCTATTAGAGCTTCAACAAACACAATGTCATAGACAGTGTTAATTAAAAGGCCTGCAGTATTTTTTTAGAAACAACAGCCTTGTAAACATAATTAAACTTTGGTATGAATCCCAAAAGGGACGACACCTATTCACTCCCAGTCCCACACACATATGCAGGGTGGTTTGTAACATGAACCCAGTGGTCTGGTTTCATCCTCCCTTGGTGACATCCATTAAAGTCATGCTGCATCTGACCCTGCACCCTCAGACAGCCATATTAGCACCTGGCCCATTGGCTACAACAATACACCTGTCTGCATTATTCAGGCTGACTCTACTAATGAGGAAACCTTATCACACTAACTCACAAGCTCTGTCCCAGGTTCACAAACAGATAGGCTGACGTGGAACTGTTACAGAGACTTTCAGATGTGCTCATTCACCTAAAAGAGTTTTCTAAATTGGAAATAATTTGAAGACAAATTACTTTTGCTGGAGTACTTTGACTTAAGTTCTGGTTCTGCTTGACAGTGAATCTCTACTTCTAGTTGTTTGCAGCATTCAACAGATTATTTTAGAATAGCTGTGTCCCCTACATGGCTCATATCTAACAACAACATCAGAACTTCTGGTGGCTTTCTTTCCTCTCTGTGGGTCTTCCATAAAATCTAGATTTGCAGAGTGAACCACCAATAGATGTCAACCAACTCTGAGCTATGGATCTGAGCTGCTCCTTCTTTAGTAATCATGGACCTCTTGGTTGATTTTCCAACTTAATGTTGACTCTTCCCAGCCTGTCAGTTCAGATGCGCAGCTATGTTTTTGTTGGTTTGCAGTTGTTTTTGCTATTTTAAATGATGGGTTGAGCAGTGTTCTGTGGGTCGGTAAATGCTCGGAATATTGTCTTAAACCCAACTCAGATTTAAACTCTGAACTGTCTGCTGTCTTCCGGACTTTATGATGCTGTCTGTTTATTGATTATCTCCGACAAACCGCTGAGGTTTTCACAGAATAATTCCACACCTTTGTGATTTTATTTGAAAAAAACAAAAGGACAAAATGTATTATTTTCCTTTTATGCATTTAAAAGGTTATCACATAAAATCCTGACGAATTATATTAAAATAGTTGTAATGTGAGCAAATAGCATATAAACTGCAACGCAACGTGTGTGATTTCTCTTTTTTAAAGGATATACTTGATGTCATCATAACTTCTATATTAACTGAAAGGTGAAGCTTTCCTGACAGCTTAATGTGGTGTGAAAGTGTTTCACAAAGCCTTTAAACATGCATTAGCAGAGAGTTGTGCTTTTATTAGGCTGCATTGTTCTGCTATATGTTGTTAAAGATGTTCATGCAAAGAGCCTTTGGGCTAATTTGGCAGCCTTTGCGTCTAAGTGTCACACATCTGTCAGCATTTCTCTTCATCTTGCTGTTTCCCCATATCTTCCACATATCCTCTCCCAACATGTTCATGCGGTAGTCATTTCTTATTAACCTCAATCTCTCCTCACATGTTTCATTGAGTCTCTGAAGCTGTCAGTCTGCGTTGGACCTTTGTGTCTGCCTCTCTTTGTGTTCTTTTCGCACAGCTATCTGCGTCATTGTGGTTCTTTTTTTCCTTTTTGCTAAATATGACTTCGGCCTATAAGTCTAAAAACAGGTGGACACCAATGGAAACATCCAGGCTTGTAGAGAGAGACAGAGAGAGAAAGGATGGTGTCAGACCAGAGTTGAATACACCTGAGCTATGGGTGAAAGAAGGATGGATGTGCAGTGAGACAAAGAAACATGAATGAAAAATCACCAGAAGTAAATAGCTAAGAAATGGTGACGGAGAGAAAAAGAGAGCAGAAATGACAGTCACATTATCACTCTGCCTTCTTATTCAAACACCACAAGTAAATGCTCTGCTCTGCCTATTCTCATTGGCTGCAACCCCAGCCAATCATAGCTCTGGAATGCAAGGTGCCTTTAGGTTATACCCAACCCCAAAATATGAGGGAGAGACAGAGAGAGGCATGCTGTAGTGCAGAGCTTCCTCCTGTGAGGCGAGCCTCCATCTCTCTGGTGTTCCTCCTGCTACAGTGAATACATCACAGTGAATAAATTATAGGCTTCCTTGCAGTAGGTTGAACGCATCTTGTGTTGCAGCACAGACTGCTGGGCTTTCTCCTCGGTCAACAGCTGGCTGAGCTGAGAGTCGAGACCAGAGGCAGAGGAAGGTTCTGGCAAGGACGAGGAGAACAAAGAGGGTAACGAGAATAGGTGCAGGGGCAAAAAAGTGAAAGTTTTGATGTTGATTGGGTTTTTCCACCTTGAGTTATAAGAGTCAGAAATGTAGGGCACCAAAGATTTGAGTCATCACTGAAGCAGTCTGAGGAGTAGAGGAGTGAAACGGGAAGACAACGTAGGAAACAGAAGTGGAAGGATTCAGGATGATCCTGGGTAAGACAGCATAAGAGTTTTTATTTCTTTTGACTGAATTCTCACAGGTAGCTTTCTTTCAGTATGGTCACTCAAAGTTTTGGCTGTTTTAACCAGCTCAGTATATAACATTTTTCAGAGAATATACCTTCTAGGAACTGCATAGTAGAAAGAATTGTATCATTTTTCGAAGATCTGAACAGTGTTTAGTGTTATAGATTGGGTTGTATTCTGGAGTAAATTTCTCCTGGGACCAAAATACATCCTTTCAGCCCAAAATGTAAAAAAAGAAATATAAAGAAAAAAAATATATTTATTATTAGACAGCATTAGCCTCCACCAAATTTAGTTTTTCCTTATTTGAGACAAATAGGTTCATTTTAGCAACATGCCCTTTATCTATGCTATTTGTCTTCTTTTTTTTTATAAATTAAATTAAATGAACTGTTTTGCCTTTTTAGTGACTAAAGCTAATGTAAAATGTACTCCTTATGTTGCCACGTATGTTGCATACGTGCATGTTGCATGACTAGAAACTCGTTTTATGTGGGTCTTCACATAAAAAATGTCACGTTTTGTGGAACGTAATATCTCTCAATGTCCACTAATAAGTGCATTGGTAATGTCTGAACAGGGCACATGACTGCCAGACCATCTTGTAATGAGAATATTCCATTTAAAGTCTCTTCAGTGTCCCCTTGTGTTCCAATGATAACTATGTAAAATACTCAGAAAATAGGATAAATTGCTAGGAGCTCTTCAACCATTCTGGATGCCGAGTTTAGTAAATCCTAACCTAATCCTGTCTTGGGATTCTGACAGAAGAAGGAAGAAAGAAACTTCCATACCATCTAGTTTTTGCATGTGGGTTGCAGTTAAATTGATGCTAATGGCATCAATATTTAAACATAGCTAAAAAAACTGTTATAAATATATTCTCACCAAAATACTGTAGCTCATGCTTTTAGACAGTCTATGTATTTTTTGAACTTGCATCTGAAATTTACAAAAACAGTTCAGAAAAAGGAAGATTTGGAAATATTACATTCATTGTTTCACCTAGATGCACATAGATTTCAAGCCTGATCAGTAATTTCTAGCTGTATCACTTGAAGCTGTGTAGTGACTCTTAAACGTTCCCATTTAAGTCCAAAAATAATTATTTCAGTTTTGTTTCTATTCAACTAAAGAAAATTAAGGCACAACTATCTATTTATTTGCTTGATGTATTTTCTTAGGCAAGGCAAGGCCATTTTATTTGTATAGCACACCTTCAGCACAAGGCAATTCAAGGTGCTTTTGTTAAAAGTGCTTTTGTTAAAAGGGAAGGGTCTGGATGTATTCAAAGTCATCTGGTGACATTGTATACAAAAGCTGAATATCATCTGCATAGTTATTGTAGCTAGGTTTGCAATTCTAAAGACAAGTTTATACTTCTCCGTCAGTAAGTAGGTGTCAAGCATCGCACCATTTGCAGAATGAAAGGATTTACATGGGTTGGGGTGGGACACCCCCCCCAAGGTGCAACGGATGACAGAAAGTACGTTTTGATTGAGCTAGAACTAGAAGTTCAGCTCATACAATACTCTAAAATACATATAAAAAAACATAGCAGTCTGTTTTATTCTTCTGTACACCTTGTATTAAAAGATAACTTGTCATTTTAAAGCCTGTAGTGCCCAAATGCTGTGTTGACTACTGATTACAACGAATATTGTACTAACTAGTGAAACGATCTCTGGCTGAGCCAATCAGCTGTTAAGCCTGGTTTATATTTCTCCTTCTACGTCGCAAACGGATAGACGCAACGCCGTCATCTGACGGCGTAAGGGCACTCCATCTGAGAAGATTTTCTGAAATGTCTGTTGCCATATTTTGGTAGCAACTTATATAACACCAGTGTTATTGCTGCAGAAATGTTCGATTCAATCATTGAAGCTTCATGAACAATTAGAACTTTTGGTGGGAGATGTTTTCATTCTTTATGTTTCTGCTTCGTAGTGATGGATTTCTCCTAGCGACTTTGGCTGGAATTAGTGGCTGGGTTTTATTTTGGTGAACCAAGGGCTGCAAATCTGTTTTTAAGTGGAATGCAAGTAGTAACATTCACAGACAGAGTACTTTTGCTTTGGGGTGGAATTTTTTTTTTTTTTTTCGAGAAGCAGGGGTAGAGGTGTTGCTGTACTGTAGAGCTGGCCATTCTTCATCATCATTCGAATGCAGTGTTCTTTCATTTAAGCACTTTATTTTGGCTAGGGGTTTATTTTCCAGACACCTGCACCAAATGTCGATTGAAACAGTGCTGAAAGGTTATTTTTCTCTGTTGGCAGTCATCTTTGAACACATCTAATTTCCATATCCGGTATTTACCTCCACATTCACTTCGAGACAACAAATTTTCCCTTCCGTAGCATCCATTGTCTGAAGCAGTTTGTCTTCAGCTGAGCAAAATGGCCTTTTGTTATCTCACAGTCCTTCAAAAAGAAATCCAAACATAAATCCTATCTAATAGAGCCACAAAAACCTTCTAACTAACATTTTGTGAAACATATTTTTATTCACATTCAGCATTTAATTTTCTTAGGATATTAGTAGCATCCCCCATTTGAGTTGAATTTCTGCGCCCAAATCTATCACATTGAGTGGACATCTCTTGTTCCCCAGGCCTCTTCAGCGATAGACTTTCTCTTGGATTTAGATCTGGACTCTGACTAAGCCAGTCCAAAACCTAAATTAATTTTAACAACAGCGATAGATTATATTACATTCTCCCATAATGTTTTGGCAGCTATTAGCCAAAGCTACATGTTTTCTGTGGAATAGGAGAATTCTTTCTTTAACAACTTCTGCTATACATCTAGAACACAACCAGTGCTAAAAGAAATTCCTCTAGCTTCTTCTGTGTTGCCATCTGTAGGGTCTTTTTGTACCTCTCTCCTGACTGATACTTTTGTACAGTCAGAAAATTTTTGATCCGTTTTAGCCACACTGCAAATCGTGATTAAAATATTTAAAATGAGAAAATATCAGAAAAACCTTACCAGAACACCTGAACTTCATATACCTTTCTCTATAATTGTTTGCAGATTAAAGCTCGACAAAACCAAATGCTGAAAACAGGGGAGTGTAGACTTTTACATTTTCTACATGATTACATATCAAAATTTGACTAGCAATGAAAAGGGAAGAACCATAACATTTAAGCATGTAAATGAAGATAAGTTGGCTATTGTGTTGTAGATTCAGTCATCACTATCTGTGTCACTCTATCCAGAGTATTTAATGTGATCCAATAGCATCCCTCAGGTAAAGCCAATATTTTTGTATGCAGTCCCACTGAAGCTTTTCACTTGCAACGTCTCATTTAGTCAGTTTATTAACAAAAATAATGACCCCATCATGTAGCATCTCAGTAAACTCGATTAACTGCAGTGACCTTGTTCTGCGTAGGTGTTCTCTGGCTAAATATTTGCATTCTCTCAGCACTGCTCTGGTCTTCCTGTGATCTGACTTTAAGCTCCAGCTCGTGGTAATCCCCTTTCCAGTGTGGAGGCTTTAACTCTACATGTATTATAAACACTGAACACACACACTCATGAACCTGAAAACATGGGTAGGTGGAAGTCGATACACTGTATTATTTTTTTCCTTTCAGGAAGAGAGTTAGATGCAGTCACCAAAATAGCGTCAATGACATTGATTGCAAAGATGGAGGGGTCAGCAAAAGTCATCAGCACATCTCTTTATACCATCACTATATTATTCCTATCATTTTGCTAATAATCTTTCCTCATCCATCTATTTCTTTAATGAAAAGAAAAAAAACGTTAGCCCAAAGCTAGCTCATTTGATGCACAGGGAGATGCATCCCTGCAGAGTTAGTACCTCTTGTGTGACTTTTTTTTTTCATGATGAATATTTCAGACCCATGGGTTTTTATTTATTCAAAAGTGAGCCGAGGCTTCCTCGAGTCTGATGCAAAGACCTCACTCAGCAGTATGTAAAACTTCATTGCTTGCATCATGGCTCCCTAAACCAATGTCTCTAACACACACATAGATATATATTAACGTGTCACAGATAACATAAACCTTGTGTTTCTGTGCATGTTTTTCTATTTACAACCAGTACACACAGACATTTCAAACAAATATTTCCTGTGTGTCCTCTGCAGAAATCACAGGTACACACTGTCCCCGATAAACAGTGTGACCTTTAGAACGAGGCGAAGCAATGAAGGGTGAAAAGTATTGACATTTAAATTGGAGAAATCTGCCCATCTGCATGTCTGACAAACTGGCATGCATTTCAGGCATCCGGCAAATCTGAAATTAGTGCAGACCGTGACTAGCTGCTCAAAGTCAGATAAGGGAAGGTCAAATCAAAACACTGTACATACAAACACAGTACAGGTGCATTTTGATTTTACTCTGCCTCCGATTCCTCGAAATTAAAATTTGAGCAGTTGCTTGCCTATAGGTCACCTGATTAATGTATAGAAGTCCCGCATCATTTAATCTATATTACATATAACTGTTCTGTTCAGAGTTTTTTTTTTAGAACATTTTGGTGAATACATAAAAGCTTGGAGAGAACATTATGGGGACACTCAAAGCAGGGTTATGTTATGAAACAGGAACTGCTTTTAATGAAAGACTTGCAAGAAGCAAGTGACTGTTGAAAGAAAGTTTAGCAAAACCTTTTTTGCAGTTTGCCATAAGTCAGTTAGAGGATACCAAAAAACCAGTAAACATGTGACAGAAGATTCTGCAGAAGAACCTGCAGGGTTTCACCATCTGCAACCAAAAACTAAATATACAGCCAAAACTACGTTCCAGCTAGCGTCAACGCTCCTCAAAAGAAAAGGTTGGAAAGGGATGGCTTGGTGCTGCACCTTCGAGCATTAGACCAGATGCTACCAGTGTGGTTGTCCCATGGAAAGTCATCAGATCCACGCTTTAGAGCAGGGGTCACCAACCTTTTGGATACTGAGAGCTACACAAAGGGTGCTTAGTAATACAAAGGGCTACCTGTACATTACACAATTGCATGGTTTATCTGATGCTAAGTCTGATCACATGTTAATTGCTCACAAATAATACAAATAATACATGATCAGAATTGATTTAAGACAGGAAAAAGATGCATTTAAACATGCAACATTTTATTTCAATTAATATCTCAGCACATTTGAATTATTTGCTATTTTCAAAACATGTCCAGGGAGCACCTTATGCTGTCCCTGAGAGCACCTTGGTGCCCGCGAGCACCATGTTGGTGATCTATGCTTTAGAGCAACTATGTGGAGTTTGAAAGGTTTTTGCTCATGAGTGTCCCTTCAGGCAAAAGCTGTAACTACAGCCTCAATGGTAATCTCGTGCATGAGGCTCAGACATGCTGCGTGACATCTCACACATTGATGACAGAAACTACACCTGAGTCACTCCTGTCCTAGCAATTCACAAATTTAAAGGCATGACTTCAACTGAGGCAAGAAATGTTACTGTTGTGTAAGTTTAGTTGGGGTCTGGGCTGGAGTTTTGCTGGTGCTAAAACCTGCTTTAGTCTTATGCTCGGCTGAATCCATCCTTCAATTACCTCTCCCCCAGTTTATGATGGAATTAGTGCACGCTACACCTGAGTGTGAACGCACATGATGCCATTTCGCAGGCTGCCCTAGAAAGTAGTCGGGAAATCTGCTTTTTTTCGACCCAAACACTCGTTTTGAAAGTGAATTTACTGGGATATAGAGGCAACCATGGTGAGAAGGCCCGGGCTCATTCTGCTGACAAGGGCGTTGCTGGAGTATGTATGAGCAAGAAAAAAAAAAAAGTTATTTTTCATTTTTTGCTTAAACCTATGTGTACTCCCTTTAAAGTGCAACTAAACCCCTGTTTTTTTGCTTAAAAACTGTATAACTGGGTCTTTACCAATACAATTTTTCAGTTTCAGGGCATTTTGTTTCCATTTTCGTGTAAACTTTTTAAATTCCACATATTTTGGTCTAAAAACGTCTTAGTGCTGTCGCTCGTGGTAATCGTATGGGAGTGCATTTGAATTTTGTGATTGGCTGATAGTGTTACATCTTTTCCAGCCCCGTCTTGAAATTGCTCACCTGTGTGCTACAGTTTATTGGGAGCCTAAGTCACGCCCTTCTACTTCCGGTCCATGGATCAACTACTGCCATTGAGAATGAATGAGAGTCAATGGAGCGATAAAAGTTATTTTCTGGTCTAGTTTGAAATGTGGCGTGGATCATTGATATGATGTCTGTGAACATTAAAAAAAAATGTTGATGCAGAGAAAACGCTCATTTTCTACCGCCGGCAAAAGTTACTTTAGGTTTTGTGTAAAAACGTTTAGCGGACTACAACTGCAGAAGAAGAAGGAAGAACGGTCGTAGCCTCCATTCCGAAGAAAAAACCTCTATAAATATGACCATGGGGAAAGCAGCAGCTATGTCAGGGGTGAAGGTCTACAAGCTCTCGTGAGTGTTTTACGTGCTATAGCTAGTGCTAGCTCCCATTAGCAAAATTACGTCGTATATGCGACTTCTGATTTATAGGCATTTTAAATACGAATTTCTACAATCAAATAAATCCCAAATCACTGGACAAACACAGCCGAAACGTAAATCGTTAGTTATCATTCAAATCGAAGTACAACATTTGTGTGATTCAGGAAGTAAGACAAAGCGGACCAGAAAATTACTTTTATCGCTCCAATGACTTCCATTCATTATTTTTTTGGCCAGGGGACCCACGGGCCGATCGGAAGGGGAGGAGACTTAGGCTCCCCAAGGTGCTACGTGTGCGCACAGAGGCATGTCGAGAGAAACAGAAGAAGCTGAAATCCGTATATTGCACTTTGGAGGACCGCAATGTTGAAGTGGTACAAAAATATCTTTACGGCTTTTCCGTAGTTTCTCGTCATCTGACACCACATCTTTATGCAAGATTGCTTGATTGCTTGACATCAAGGCAGCTCAGTCCTCCTCCCTTTGCTGTGATTTAATTGTGTCTGCTTTACTTATTTCTTAAATACAGAGTGTGCTTTCAAGGTCAAGTACAAAAACTCCAGAGGAAATTTGAGAAACAAAAGAAGGAAAGTAACTTTTTTATGCTTTGGAAAACATGATAATAAATTTAGATAGTTTCCCAGGTATTTTATATATAAACTTGGGCTTGATTCAAATTACAGTACATTTGTTGCCCAATTAACAAATATCTGAACTTAATTATTTCATGTAAATTATAATTTGTTACCTGCCCAAAAAAAGGGCAAACCAGATAGGCTTATCACTGAAGCCAAAGACTACTTTTAGGGAAGAAGCAGTTGATAATTTTATCTCGTGCACCCTATCGCTGCATTGTCACAGACAAAACGCTTGTCAACATTGTTTTTTGTTTGCTGACTCTGACAAGGTGTCATGTGACATTAAACCCACAAGTGCTGTGTTTACACACCTGTAAAATCAGCAAGAAAAAGCAGAAACTTTACTGTAGGCAGAGGTAAAAACGACACCTTTATCACTTTTTTAGGGCATCAATGTCAAACTTGAAAAGCAATGAGTTGCCATTGTTTTCCTTTTGAAGACTTGATCATACGTTGTGCAAAAGTCAAGAATGTGTTATCTTTGCAAACCCAGGCATATCAGCTGAGAATATTATCATATTTATTTTACTTGTTCATTCAACGGCCTGATTATTTAAGATGTCTGATGAAATGAGAGAAAAAGTCATAGCTATTCTGGATCATAAAGGAAGCAAGAGGACATCAGTGCTGATATTTTACCCAAAGGGATATGCAAAGACTTGTGTTTTGCTTCAAAACTTGCTATTAGATTAAAATATGTTTAAAATTTATTCTCAAATCAGCTTTAAAAAGACACCCTGTAAATATATTTTTTTCTAAACATACTGGATTGCTTATTGCCATTGTACGTTCTCTATTATCCACGGGCATTGTTTGCTCTTTTTGCAGTCATGGTTTCTTTTATGTGCAGTATTCTTGTGTAAGCTTTCTAGTTTACACTCCTGTGTTTCTATAGGTTCATATCTAAAGATAAGTGCTGTTCTGCAGTTGCCAGCAGGTGTGTGGATTGCTTGACAAAAGAAATAATAATGCAGTGTTGGTTTTGGTGTCGACACGGTGGAGCTCTTCGCTCCATGTGGCTTTGTGACAAAAACAGTGTCTGTTTGCTTTAAGTTGGACAACTTTATGGGCTTGATTGAATCAAAATTTCACATAAAGAGCACAACATTGAGAGTGCTGCAGCATTTTACATCAGTGGGCTGTTCTTCATTTACAGGTGATCTTCTAAGATTGCGTGCACAGTTGATAACAGTTGCAAAGAGCTGTATTCAAATTAGGCCTTCATTTCCACTGTTGTGTGTACCAGCCTATGGTACCAGGCTTTCTCCCCCATTCTTTGCACCACAGCCAGAGCGAGGAGAAACATCCGCAGTTATACACAATGTGTCTTTGGCAAACATTTTGGGGAAAACCCAACATACAGCTCAAGTTTATAGCTGTTAGAGAGTTAATTACTACTAGGTTCAAATGTCTGTGAATTATATTTTTTGTTTGTCATAAATAAAGTTAATGCATTTAGTGTACATGCGCCACTCTCTATACCATGTAGACACAGTATTTCAGAGTCAGACTTATTAAAGCTGCACCTTGTCCAGAACAAGGCTGCTTGCTTAGTCCTAAGATGTCCATATTTTATGTTGCATAATAATTCACAGAATACACAATTCTTTAAATACTAGAATTGCGCTCTTCTGAGTGGCTGCATGTTCGAGTGGCTCTGTTAGCTACTTAAGCCTATTGAGTTTCGTTTTTTTTGGACATTGCTTCCTATTTTTTCTTGAGGAAAAACAGCATTTTTTGGACCAGTATACTTTATAGGGTTTTTGTGCTGTGAAGCTGGAAGGATTTTTACTGTTCATTTTTCACAGTTTGATCATTTGTTATGATTCATAACCATGACAACAACGTGGTTTACAGCCGGGAACAACTGATTAACATTGTAAAGGCTGAAATAATACCTCAACTGAAGCCACAAGTCTCTGATCAGTTGAGAAGGAGGAGGCGTAGATGCACAGCGGGAGTGGAAATGAGATAGAGAAGGAGGAAATTCAAGCCATCTCTTCCATCAATCATAATGGGCAACATGAGATCACTTGCTAAAAAGATGGATGAACTCCAAGCACTGACAAGGACTCAACCTGAGCATTGGGAATGCAGTGCTATGTGCTTCACTGAGACGTGGCTACAGGATTGTATCCTTGAGTCTGCCAGGCTTTCTGACTGTACGAGCAGAAAAAAATCTCAAGAAGAGTGGGAAAAGAAAAGGAGGTTGAGTAGCAATGCTTGTCAACAACCAATGGTGTCATCCAGGGCATGTTAATGTGAAGTTTACATCTATATTATTTACCAAGAGAGTATTTTGGCAGTTGTTTACATTCCACCTTCTGCTGTCGCAGACAATGTGTTTGATTTCATCAGTTCTGTTGTTGCTAAGTTACAGAGCCAGCACCCCAATGCATTTTTGGCAATATCTTGTGATTTTAATCATGCCTCACTCTCTTCTACACTTCAACATTTCAATAGTTTTTCAGATGCTCCACAACAAAAAGCAAGACATTGGATTTGCTTTATGCAGATGTAAAATATGCTTATTTGCTAAAACCAAGACCTCCTCTGGGACAATCAGATCAAAATCTTGTCCAAACCACTTGTTCAGAGGCAACCTGCAACAAAGAGAACTGTTAGGAAATGGTCACATGAAGATGAAGAAGCCCTGCAGGGTTGTTTTAAGTCCACAAACTGGACGATTCTTTGCCAGCCACATGGAGAGGACATCAATGCCATGCCTGAGTGTTTGACTGACTACATAAACTTCTGTGTGGACAACATCGTCCCCTCCAGAACTGTGAGATGCTTCCTTAATAACAAACCATGGATCACCAGTGAGCTGAAGGAACTGCTTAACAAGAAAAAAGAGCCTTCAGGGATGGAGATAGGGAGTTATTAAGGAGTATACAGAAGCATCTAAAAGTCAAGATCAGAGACAGCAAGGAGGCTTACAGGAAGAAGCTGGAGAGCAATATACAAAGCAAAAATATCAGAGATGTCTGGAAGATAGATGGAAGTCTGGGCAGAGCCAATGAACTGAACACATTCTTCAATAGATTCAGTTCAGGAACAAGCTCAGCATCCTCCTCTCCTGTTACCAGCCAAATAGACATCCCACTCTCCTCTTACCCAAACTTGTGATGTCACACCTCAGATGCTTTATCTTCCACCTCAGTCATGAACTCTTCTATTTCCACAACTTTCTCTTCTACCAAGTCAATAGATGCTGCTACCCCCTTTATCTCACTCTCCCACCTGTCTGTCTCTAGAAGTGAGGTGAAGAGGCAGATTGAGAAACTGAACCAGAACAAGGCTGCAGGTCCAGATGGTGTCAGCCCCAGAGTTCTGAAGACCTGTGCAGAGCAGCTCTGTGGGATTCTGCAGCACCTATTCAACCTTAGCCTGACCCAGGAAAAGGCTTCAATGTTGTGGAGGACATCCTGCCTTGTTCCAGTACCAATGAAAACTCACCCATAAGTCATCAATGACTACAGACCTGTTGCCCTGACATCCCACATTATGAAGGTCCTGGAGAAACTCCTATTGCCCCAACTGAGTAAACAAACTAGAACCTATCAGGACCCCCTGCAGTTTGCTTATCGCATTGGTGTTGGTGTTGAAGATGCCATCATCAACCTGAACCCACTGTCATTTGGACAAAGCAGGCAGCAATCGTAATTATGTTATTTGATTCCTTCAGTGCATTTAACACAATTTATCCTGATTTGCTTTGTCAGAAACTCCTGAAGACACAGATGGAGGCCTCAACAATCAGCTGGATTAAAGACTACCTGACAAACAGACCACATTTTGTGAGATTAAAGAATTATGTTTCAAACCAGCTGGTCAGCAACACAGGGCAGAGCAGACTGTACTTTTTGAGGAAGCTTAGGTACTTCAAGGTTTGCAGCAAGATGCTTCAAATTTTCTAAAAGTATTTTGTGGAGAGTGGTATTGCATCGTCACCATCTGTTGGGGAAGCAGGATCAGAGCCAGGGACTTAAAAAGGCTGATGAAGAAGGCTGGTTCTGTTCTGTGAACAACTGTGGAACAACAATGAAACTCTTTTGGACGGCCCAGAGCATCCTCTTCATGAGACTATCCTACAGCGACAGAATATCTTCATTCGGAGGCTTTTTCAGTTTCGGTGCAACACAGACTGCTACAGGACATATTTTCTTCCCACAGCCATCATGATCCACAACAACTCCTTGAAGTATGAATTAGTAATGAGCTAAAACAACACTTCATTTCTCTCTGGGATTAGTAAAGTATTTTTGAATTTGAAATTCATTTGAAATTCACCTCACTTTATCATGTCAATTTGCAGTAGAACCTACTCAAATTCATAAAAACAGCAGGTTATCGAGAATCATTTTATGAAGAGTTCATATACTCTGATCAGATACACGGAAGTGTACTAGATATGCTTGCGATACTAAATCAAGCGTAATTTGTGCTAACAAGAACTTCCTGCTCAAAAACTGCTGTCTACAGTACATATCGGGAATGGAATACGTTATCAAAAACATTAGGGAACAGAAGGGCATGTATTCTTTTAAAAAGTATAATCTAATTTGGATCTACCCGCATGATTTTGGCATTTTACCTAAATACATACATACATTTTGAAGATCCTGGTGTCTAATCCAGACCAAGGGTCTTTCTGCATGGAGTTTGCATGTTTTCCCTGTACATGTGTGGGTTCCCTCCTGGTACTCCGGTTACCTCCCACAGTCAAAAAAATATCAAGGGGAAATATCAACACAACAGTTTTATGACCATTAAATTGTTATTTAGTCTTAGAATACGAATGGTCAGAATGTGTGTGAATTATATTTTTCATTTGTTAGTAATTTATGTTGAATCATCAAGCCGCAAGGTTAGGACATGCATTTTAAGCACTCAAACAGATACTCAAAGTTTTTCATGTTCGATAAATAACACTGAACCTGGCATGCCTACTTATTTGCATGTTCTCCTTCCAATATTTTGCCTGACAAAAACATCCACATTGCATATTCATCAATGACAAAATAACTAAATGGATTGCTCACATCTTGTTGCAGGTTTAACAGATGCATTGCTCTCTTTGCCCGGTTTGTAAATCAGCTGCAGCATGTTTTTGCAAGGATGTGTCATTTGCGCCGTGTAAATAAGCACAAACCGATGATAAATCTGGTCATATATAAAAATCTGAGAAAAAAAAATTGAACTTAGATTCATCATGTTTTTACTTTTTTTTATATAGGTATGTAAGATACATACAAGCCCTTAATCTAGCACGTTGTCATGGCATCAGTATAACTTACTTTTACTACAGTAAATGCAGTTGGCTGAAGGTCTTATGAGCCCATATAGTATAATTTACTATGGGTCGTTTCTTTCTTTTCAACCCATTAATCACCACCAACCTTACTACCAAATATACTCCACAACAGAAAATGTTTACTGCCCAAAAAGAATTGTTTTTTATATAATTTGGTGCACATGTGGTGCTGCAGTAGGAATGCCAGGAATATGGAGGATATAGGTTTCACAATGGCCTTGGAACTATGGGTGCCAAAACCTCTGTTAAAGTCCTTGAAGAGCTGGCAATGCCGTCTAATGTATCTATGAGGCTGCCTCTTTCTCTGGGGTCCTTCAATATCTAAATTTTGGCTGTAGATGCCAGTGTAAATTTAATGAGTGTTTACTTTCTTGACCTCAAAGTGAGTTTGCCAGGTATAAAAAACACAGATAGAACTCTTTGATCATTTTTGTTGTTAAAGTGAATCATAAACTTACAGAAAACAAATGATCTTGCTTTATAAACTCAACTCATCGCTTTTCTATTGAACATTTTGAACATCAACATTCCCAAATTCATTTAACGAGTAGAGTTTTAAAGTTGAAAAGCTCTTCCTCACGTGATCAGGTTTCATGACACAGATATGGGACTGCAGTTGCCAAAAAGTGTTTCTTTTACAATAAATGTTATCGTAAACAGTGAAATATTTATTTTTGGGTCGTACATTTTATTGTGTAGTAAACCAACACCATCATATTTTTTGGCTTCTCTCTCTTATATTTCTTTAAACAAAACTGCATGGTTCTTATAAGTGTAATGATCCATCCAGCAATTGAGATGAATTAATGCTTATTTGGTTAAGGAAAATTAAATGACAAAAGGATGTGATATTTAAAATCAAGTACAGTACAGACCAAAAGTTTGGACACACCTTCTCATTCAATGCGTTTTCTTTATTTTCACGACTACATTGTAGATTCTCAATTAATGGCATCAAAACTATGAATGAACACATGATGTATGGAATTACTGTATGTACTTAGGCAAAAAGGGTGAAACAACTGAATACATGTGTTATATTTTAAATTACTCAAAGTAGCCACCCTTGGCTCTGATTACTGTTTTGCATTCTCTTGAGCTTCAACAGGTGGTCACCCAAAATGGTTTTCCAACAGTCTTGAAGGAGTTCCCAGAGATGCTTAGTACTTGTTGGCCCTTTTGCCTACACTTTGCGGTTCAGCTCCAGTGACTTTGGAGGCCGGGTTATTTCACACTTTTTTGTAAAAGTGCTACATAATTATATATGTGTTCATTCATAGTTTTGATGCCTTCAGTGAGAATATACAATGTGAATAGTCATGAAAACAAAGAAAACACACTGAATGAGAAGGTGTGTCCAAACATTTGGCCAGTACTCAAGGGCGTCAGTTTGCTTTTAAAATTGCTGGGGACAATTATTAAATATTTGTATAGCCTATAAGTATTCATCTGTTTCATGTTTGATTACAATATGCACTGCAGTGTATAAACGTGGTGAAAATCGCATCTTTCAGTGTTGCGCGTTGTTGAGCACGTTTTATTGTTGTACATTCTTTCCCAGCAGAATGTGCAACAATAAAACGTGCTCCTTTTGCAACCCCACCACCATTCTGTCTGGAGAAACTTCAAATTTAACTTACAGCTGACAGTCCTGCAATAGAGCAGCTACCTGTGGGTGAACCGCATAAAGTTGTTTCAGGTGAAAAAAAACAACACAAATTGAATTTCACGAATCTGGGAGGAAGTTTATTTAATGCGAGCGGACTGGGAGTGAGACAATATTGTTGTTGTTATGTTTTGTTTAAGAGTCCCAAAAATGAAAATGCTCATATGTTATTTTGGTGGAGGGAGCAGGAAGGAAGTTTTCCCGAAGTTGCGCTAATGACGCAATGCCCTCGCTATCCATCCATCGCTTCCAGCGATTCAGGAATTAAACATCTAGGCAGGGACTATGGACAATGTTTGCTTTCTGCACAGTGATTTTTGCACAATATAAATTTCAGCTGCAGTATCTAAATAATGAAAGACAAATAATGCAGTGCACTATAATTTAATTTCACTAATGGATCAAGGTATTTTCCTTTTTGATGTTTTTTTCCCAACTTTGCTGGAAATGTACTCCCTGGTTCTCCCTTCTCTCTGGCAGCTGGATGCAGAGATAGCAAGAATGTTTTGCCGTCAGCGCAATGGTATGCTCTGTATACAAATCCGGTATGTCAACATATTATCTTTGGGAGTCTTAAACAAGCAAAGATATTACATGATTTTTTTTTTCTGGCAACCCACCTGCAGTAAAGAAACCAGACCCATTAAATTTCCTTTACAATGATCCCTCATTTATTATTTAAACAACCCGCAACAGGCAAAATCAGCAAAGTAGTCATCTTTATTTTTACAATCATTGTTTTAAGGCTGTAAAACTCCTCGCCAACACACTTTTTTTTTACACTTTTCCCAGACATACATTAACATATACCGGTACTTACATTTGTCACTAGCTTTAATACTCAAACCTTCGAAGATTTAAAACATAAAAGTATTAATACTCAGAACGGTCTCTCCGCTGTTGTGCCGCTCGGTGCGTCTTTCTCCAGTGAAGGTCTCGGAACAGGTGTCGTTTACGAGTTATGGACAGCTTTTTGTGTTGTTTTTTCTTCTGGAGGAGAATATTATTATAACCAGACGAGATACATTTGGCAAACACGGGATACATAACAGGAGGAGATTGACAATTGCCTCTAATCATTTGTGAGGCAAAAAAAACAAAACAATACGCGTTAATACGCTGTAAAGAAAGCATTTAAATAGTGCTATTTAAAAAATCCACCACACAACGAAGCAGCAAAGGGTATACCGCGTTATAGCAAGGGAAATTTATAACTGTATTTTTTGTATCTTGAAAAGGGTATTAGTGACATTGCAGGACTCTGCCCTGTAGCTGACTACCAGTCTTTTAAAACATGACATATCTACTTCAAAGACTGTAGTATATGAGCAGGAAGAAACATGACTGCATAAGAAAGTGGAGTGAATTAAATAATATTCAGTTCAGATACTGATGTGGAAACTTTGCTGGGAGCACAAGTGGCTGTTAGATCAGTGCTGGTTAAGAATTTACGCACCAGGTTTGGTGTGGACAAACTCATCAATCATAAATATTAGTGGGGACATGTCCCTGGCCTCCCCGATTAAAATGACGCCTATGTCTGTACTGTATGTGACTTATAATTTGTGTTTAACAAAAGAAAACAAGTTTTTTTAAAGACTTCAGTTTTAGAGTGGAACAATGCGGTTCAAGTTTGACCTGAGTGTACAAAATGCAGTACAAAGTTCTTACAAACTGTGGAATAGCCTTTTAGATTGATACCATGAGGAATAGGCCTGGGCAATATGACAAAATATATCATCAGGAAGACAGAAAACGTCTATCGTTTTATATGAATCTCAATCGTTTAAGCCACACTAGGGTTTTACGGCAGTAAAATACTTCAAGATTTACAGAAGACGCCTCGCGCGTGGGTGGAGTTGGAACACATCGTGACGGTTGAACACATATCGACATGACACCTCTCTTTTAGATAGGAGACATGCAGATAGTGAAACAAATAAAAGCAGGAGGGTGCATGAGGAGAGATGAAAAGAGGCCAAAACGTGTTGTAAAGTTAAGAAAATGAGTGACAGCAGGTATCACGGCAAAATTTGGATGCGTTTCAAATAATGTGCTTAATTCAAAGGCAGAGTGTTACCTTCTGATATCCATAGCTTCCACAGATGGAAGGAGATCAGAACATGATGAGTCTAGGTGGTGTTATTGTCATCTATCCTTTAAAACTGCATTTCCACATTGTAAATTCTTATAAACTGTTCATGAAATAAATCAACAGAAAAATTGCTATATTGTGAAGTATATTGTTATTGGGATATAAACTGAGCTATATCGGGATATAAAAATTTGGTTGTATCGCCCAGGCCTGATGAGGAATATGTGAAGCTGATGCTAACATTGGTGCTGTTAGCAGCAAATGGTTAAACAGTCGAGATGCTCTTGTCTTCCTCTCACTCTTCTTTTTCTACCGAATCCATAATAGCAAACCACCCCTAGACCATCACACTACCACCACCGTATTTTCCTGTCCTTAGGATATTTTTTTCTTAAATGTTGTATTAGTGTCATACCAGATATAACAGGATGCACACTTTCTACAAGGTTATTATTTTTTCTCATGAGTAGAAAAAATATTTTCTAAAAGTTTTGGGTATGTTTTTTTGTTTTTTTTTTATTTCGGAAACTAAGTCAGGCCCATATATTTTTAATCTTAAAACTCTTTAATGGACGCCATTTTGGCCAGTTGCTTTTTTATTGCTGAATTATGAACACTGACGTTTACTGAAGCAATAGGGGCATGGAGTTCTGATAACCTGAGCAATCTGGATGAGTTGCAGATGCACTTCTGGATTACTTTGGGTAGTTTGGCTGCTGCTGTGAAGGTTTCCCAGAGTCTAAAAACCTTAAAAAGGCATTGTAGTCTATCGCAGATGCCCAGCTACATTGATTCTAACGTGTTACAAAAAAATGTTAGTTTAGGGCATGATCCGTTGCACTTTGTGATAATTTAGGTCAGTGTATATCCTCAGACCAGTTCTGTTTAAGTCATATTTTATGCTAAAAGTCAGGCTATTAACCTTTACCAGTCATTAGGCTTGAAAAATCACAATTTGACGTCTGAATTTTGCATTTAGTCAGGTTATCCTTATTTCATATAAAAATGATAATCTAAGATACTCAAGTGTGACCAAAATTCATGAACAGAAGAGATCTGCAAGGTGGCAAATACTTGTTTACAACACTCTCAATGGAAACATGAAATCAGATATGGCCACGAGGCACAAAGCCAAAATAAAACAAAATAGTTAATGCATGTATGACATTGTATAGTGGGCATGACAAAGGTTAGACAGAAGTGTTGACTGAACAGCTTTCTACGCTTTGATAGTGCAACATGTTCTTTAAAAAGACACACCGGGGACTGGGACTGCCTTCAAGGCAGCTGGCATTTGTTCTGTACATTAACCTGCAGGTTAACAGCCTGCTTTACCTGCGACGCTAACCTTGGACTCACCTCGAAACATGCTGCTCCCCCCTCCCCCTTCTCACACGCTTTTCCTCTGGTTCCGCCTCATCTCCCCCTCCTTGTCCAGACCTCTTTTCCTCGCTCGGTTGAGTCCAGCCACTCAACATACCGTTGTTATGTCTAAACCAGCTCCTGCTTCTCATCTCCAGGTTCTGAATGACCGTTTTTTTTAACAACCTAATGATGTCTCAGAAAGAGAAAACGATGAAGAAAAGAATAAGATGATGCCGAGCAGTGCTCAAAAAACCTCCATGCACAGAAACATTTCTTTAATTAACAATTCTGCATAAAATCACAAAGTCGACTGTAAAATGGAGTGGCTAGTCTTGTGAACACTCAGTAGACTTACACATGCACACATTTTCAGTGAACGATGACTTGTGAGGTTTCTCTAGGAGCTGGCATTCAAGTTGGGCTACTGGAGTGCAGAGCATCAATCATTAAAACAAAGTGCAGTCTGGAATTAAATGCGTTCTCCTTCACTGGCACTTGGGTTCCCTCTGCACTGTGCCCTTTCCTCCACGTCCTGATCTAACACAGAACAACTCAACATTTATCACTCTAGAGCACATAAGTTCCTCTTTATAAAACATCTTTCACTCAAGTCTGAAGATTTTGTGTGAGGTTGTGAGACCGAAGAGCCTCCATCCCCCCGCCTAGGTTGAAATAGCTGCCACTGACTTGAGGGTAAGCTGAGCTGCGGTAAATTGGATTTCATGCTCAGTCCTTTGCAGTTGCAGCAAGCGACATTAAGAAAGAGCCATCTTCCACTGCAAAAGGTTAGGAGCCTCAAACACAGCTGCACTGCATGTACACCTCGAACGAGAAAAGAGTTTGTGTAAGAAAATAGTTTAGGCACTTATTTTGCATGGGGGGTGGGTTATAAATATCAGCTGTCAAAATGCGGCAAAAAACAGCTGAGGATTACTGCAGCAAAACTGGAATCAGGCGTCATAAATTACCAATGTACAGATTATGCCATCTGTCACCAGATGGCATACAATACAATATACAATACATACAAAATCTGTGCAATCGACTCTTTTTGCACAATTGTTCTTTTCTATGCAAACAGTTTGGGGAGACAAACAGAATCGTCATGTAATGGGTTTCTAGCTAAGAGACTCACTCCCACCCTGCTGCAGTGACAGTAAGCGGGGCATTTTGTAACGGGGGGTGCTAATCCATACAGACTCTCATTTCAGAGTCATCTTTGCACAGCAGGCCATTTAGATGCAGATGTGCCACTGCTGGCATCATTGAGCTGACAGGCCTGTAACCAAAGGTGGCTTGATTTATTGTTTTATTTTTTTGTGGCAAACTGCGATTTTTTCTGACTGAAGTCCGATTTCCTTTTGTTAGAGAGTATGTCACAAAGTCTTCTGCCGCCGTCCATTCTGAAGCCGTCGTAGAGCACAGACATAGATACGAGCAGAGAATACAGAGAGGCTCCAAGGATGTCTCTGGCATTGGCATTACCTCTATGATGATTAAAGCTAAATTGGCTAAATAAATTGCCAATTTAGGATGCCTTGGTCACATCTTATTGGATTTTACATGCCTGTGTGTGTATGGAATGTGGTGTGGGAAATCTAAAAATTAGTTTTTCTGTAGTTTTCTCTTCATTTCTGACCAAACGCCCTCAGATCACAGCTCACTAAAAAATTCAATAAGCTATTACACAAGCATTGATCTTTTTATCATCCAAACATTTGCATTAGAAAAGGGAAAGTCAGTAAGATGACATTCATTTTAGTGAAGGGAGGGAGCTATGAATACTGGTGCCTAGATTTATTGAGTTTGGCAGCTCTTTAACACTTTAATGCTCCTCAGAATGTGTCCAATCAATGCTCCAACCCCTCCCGGCGTGTTTGCTGCTGAAGGGTGACGCTGTTCGCTTATCTGATGTCATTGTAAATCACTCAGAAGGAGGGTAGGTCAGGGGGGATAACGCTGCCACGCTTGCACACACACCAAACTGAGTGGCTCGACAATGGTGCAGAACGTGACACTGTAAAGAACGTCCCTCCTGTGTAAGTGTCTGCATCTTAAATAGAGATTTATAATAGAAGATGGGCTGTGACCTTTCACTTTTAATGTAGCGTAAAATGAGCTTCAGATTTACCAGAAGCGTGTCAGGAATAAGGTTCATTAACCTAAAAGGAAACAGTGATGAGGCCAGTATTAAACCTCACAGCTGCGACATTACAGGCTAACTGTCTAAATAGTTTTAGATTAAACTAAAATACTTACCACCTGGTTTAACCAGTCTTTGAAATACAGTACATAATAAGTAATTGTACAGTAATGCATATAAAGCCAGCAATAGATTTCATGGGTGTTTTAGGTAATTGCACAATGTCGCTCTATGTTTATGCTCAAAATTTGAAACTTTAAACAACATGGTTTTTACTAAAACCAGATCTTACATGTACATTTAAAAAAAACATTGAAAAATCTATATTTTTACTCATTTATTTCAGAAAGTGAAACTTATATATTATATAGATTCTTGAAATAAAAAAATCCAGTTCAATTTAGTTCAGTTTTAATTCAATCATACATAAATTTCAATGGTCGTTGAACCAAGTCTTTCTGTAAAAGGAAATTAGCATCTCCAAAAGGCTTGTCAGCAGAAGGAAGCATAAAATGCTCTTAAACTTCCTGGCAAATCGCTGAGTTGACTTCAGAAAGCCCAGTGGACCAACATCAGCAGATGATATGGGACCTCAAATAATTGCTTTTATTTATTTCATGTATTTATTTTGATGTATTATATTTATTTATGTTGTCACTTTAATCTTTTTACTCTTACTTAAAAATGTTCTTATTGATTACTATATTTTTGTGTTTTATTGTGAAGGACATTGGTCGCCCTTTAGCTGAGTAAAGCTTTATATAGATGATATAGATTATATATTGATTGATTGAAATAAAACGGTTTTCCTCCACCTGCCTGCTTCAGCTTCTGTGGAATTGCTTCCTCTGTCTCTCTGTTGCCATGGCTATCTGTGAAATGTCCCATATCAGCCAGCTTACATCTAAGCAGAATATTCACTAGACACTTTGCATTGACCGTCAGTTTGGATTTAGGACAGATTCTAAACAAAGTTTTATAAATTACACCCTAGTTCTTTTTTTTAGTCCAGGTGAGACACTACTTGTGTTGTCTTCTGGAACGTTGTTCAAGAGTGACTTGACTTGGTAAATGGCTGTCCTTGCTGCGGGTGCAACTTTTCATACACACTTTTTCTTTCCCTCAAATTTTTATGAACATGTTTGGATAAAGCAGCTTCTTTGGTGATGATGCTTTGGTGACTGTTTTCTGAACACCTGTCCACTCAGCAGTTTACCCTATGATTGTGTTGCTTACTGACCCACATATAGAATATTTAGATGCTAAGGAAAGCTTTGCCAGCTTTAGAGTTAATTCGCTGATTTTGGTGTGACACCATTGGCCTGATTTATCAAAATTTTAAATAAAGAGTGCAAACTTGCGTGTGCTGCAAACATTTTCTGACAGTTGGTTGTCCTTCAGATGCGGCTGATATACTAAGATTGTGTGGGCAAATGATAACAGGCGCAAGGAGCAGTATTCAAATGAGGACTTTGCACCCATGGCTGTGTGTGCCAGGCTTTCAGCACCATGTACTGCACTACAGCCAGACAGAGAGGGAATAGTTAATACATGCATCTTTGAAAAAAAAGGGGGAGACAAACAACGGTCAATTCTACTTGGATAGAATGTCTATGAATTATATTTTTCGTTCCTCATTAATAGAATTCATGCATGTGGTGTACATGCACTGCTCCTGCTACATACAAGCATATTCCAGGACCTGATTAAACGTGCAGCTTGTCCAGAACAAGGCTGCTCGCATTCCTCAGATGCTCATCTTCTACTAATGTTGTTGAAATGCATCGCACTTTATCATGGCCTCTAATTGTATTGTTAAAACACACTTTCTGGAAAACTCTGCTGTCTAGAGAGCATCTAAAATATTGAACACATTATTAAAATTATTAGTGAACTAAATGGCATTTATTCTTTAAAAAACTAATAAAATCTAATTAAAGTTTTGGATCTACTGGAATGTTTTAGGTATTTTATCAAAGGTTGGAAATGTACAGAATAATTTTATCTGGCTCTTGTATGTTTTCTGAAATTAATGAATTTAGTTTTTAACATTTCATATATTATATGATCAATTAAGTATTTTACATGATTATTACATTTTATTAACTGCACCCCCGGAAATGTAGTAACCACTCGGTCGGAAACAAATGGAGATCCAAATAAATAAACAGCAGGTGATGATGTGTTGAACATGCTATGAACTATGATGCGTCTTATTAAAAAAAGGGGGAAATTGACCTAAATGTCAAGTTAAGGGCCATTAGAGTGATAATTGCTTTTAGGTTAGAATGTATGTGAATTATATTCTTTAGTTAACTTAGACTTAATTTTTAGCATATGTTTAAACATGTCCAATACCTCTGTATTTGATATTGCATTATCATTCTTTACAAATATGAGTGGTGTGACATTAGTTATTGTTGCACATAAAATCACGTTGTGTTTTGCACCACCTGGGATCAGGAGGAGCAAAAAGGTGTTAAAAGCCATGTTGTTTCCAGAAAGAAACACCTTCTTGTCTTCTTGTATTTTTCCTCATTATGGCCAAATCTAAGTCCTAATTTTTGTGTTTTAAACACCCCGATATGTTATACAGTCTGCATGGACTGCAATGCAGCCCCACAGCAGGGAATTCCTGGGTTTGAAGCTATCTAAGCTAAACTGTTCGTGGAGGTTTTCTCTCCAGGTACTCTGACCCTCTCACACAATCCAAAAACATCAAGGTTAGTTTAATTCTCTACTGTAAAATATTTTTAGGTGGAACAGTGTGTGTGCATCACTTCATCAGCCAGACGGACAATCTGTCAAGGTTTTACTCAGGTCCACTTGACCACAGGAAATAAGCACCAGTGACCCTGCAAGGACAACAAAAATAGATGGATTGCTCACACTTTTTATTTTTAAATATGAATGATGTAAACAATTGCTGCAAAGTTAAGAAATCAATGGAACTGTTTTTGGAATCCTTAGATAAGTTTGAGGCACTTTGTTCTTTTTCTGCTGCACGAAAATGAATGAAAGATGACATAAAATAAGAATGGGTGACTGAACTGTGATTTTGTTGTAAGTTCACAACATGTAAATACAAATAACTAAACTGAACTGACCTGAATAAGTACAGTAGTCATCGTTCTCCAGTGGCTAAATGTTCATATTTTGCAGTAACCTACCTTATATTTCACATCTGTCAATTAAGCAATAATAAACATAAAATAATCACAATTCTTCCTTGGCTTTTCAACTTTTCTATTTTAAAATATTTCTATTTTCATTTCAGCAGATAATTAAAAATATAAATATACATTTTCTCAACCTGAACCAACCTTACTGTGTTTACATTTGCGCTGTGGGAATCTGAGTTTGATGTGTTTAATGGGCATTCGAACTCTCATTTTATTTCTTCTGCTCGTCTCTAGAAAACATTGTTCATAAATGCAGCCTGAGCAAGAGTATCCAAATAAAAGTGAGAATACCTGTACTAAAGTCGGCCTGAGATCTGAGCTAACTTCGCAACTGCTTAGAGCCCCATATTACCCCAGTGGGGCCCAAAAGCACATGAATCTTTTTCAGTGCATTTACATGCATGAAGAGATAACCAAATTATTGCCTTAGTATGACTGAATTTGGACTTTAAAAATGCATGCTGAAGCTGAACTAAACTGGATTTCTCTTCACCGGACAAACCCACTCAGATAATGTGGTTAGAAAATCTAATTTCTCTGCATGTAAGTGCCAACCACACCTCAGCCGAGCTATTCATAGGAAGTGACAAGACCACAGAAGTGGGATTAACAACACCGGTACACGGCAACATTACAGCAATAACAAGTGTAATACAATGGAAGGGTAGAGTATAGTTCCAATGTTTTAGCCGTAATACTATTAGTCCAATTATTCCCAAAATTTGATTTAGATGTGCATGTAAACGCACTCACTGAGACAAGTTTATAAAAAATTCAGCATAGTAAATATGCAAATCTCACTTTTCTTTTCACTTTTTTTCAAGAAGAGGCTTAGCTTGGTGTAATGTTATTCTTTGGTTTGACATCCAATTTCAGAGGCAAACACCAACATGAAATAATTTCTGCTCCTTGTGTTTAAGATGTAGTCTAGCAATTTGTTTCTGCATCGATGATGTTTCATATTTACGTTGATATCCAATGACAGAGATTCAAATTGTTTTTTAAGGTTTTGTGGCCATACTGGCCTTTATTCGAAAGTGGATTAAAAAGAGGGAAAAATATGTTGCATTTCCCACGGAGCCAGAACTCAAACTCAGGAAGGCCGTGTCGAGGATTAGGGCCTCCATACATGGGGCGCCCACTTTAACTAATGTGCTACCCAACACCCCCAGATTCAAGCATTTTAAAGATTATTTATGGCCATATCGTTTAAATTCCAAACCACCAGGGGAAACAACACGGTCCGTATTGGTGAAGTACTTTCGGTACAAAATGAAAGTAGGCTGGGATGAAATACAGTTGTACAAGAAGGAGGGTTTTTTCCTCCTAAACCAAATTCTTTAGGTCTCCAGTCTTGCCAAAATAAGGAACCTCCTTTGTCATCAAAATTTCCGGCATTTCTGAACAATAGCTTTTGAATATTCGTCATGAAATGGTGGAGTGAAACAATGCTGAAAATCTAACCACAACAGAAAATGTTACACCATATTCTTAAAAAATAAACAACAACAAATAACAAAAAACATACAATTAAACACAAGAACTGGTGCTGGACTGAGAGAGTGAATGAGGGACCCAGAGGCAGGCGGAGTAAACGAGCATGAAATGGAAACAGAAAACTGTGCTTGGGGAGTGAGAGAGAGAGAGAGAGAGAGAGAGAGAGAGAGAGAGAGAGAGAGAGAGAGAGAGAGAGAGAGAGAGAGAGAGAGAGAGAGAAAATTTGAGTATAGACTGATATCTGCAGCACCCCAGCTGCGAGGCTTAAGGAGCTTAGCCCTCCTGCCCATCACTGCAGACTCCTCAAGAGCAGGCATTCACTGCCGCTGAGCTAGTACTGAGAGAAAGTGAACAGGAAGCACAGAGAGGAGAGGTGTGGGTGGGGAGAGGTGGTTACTGCTGGAGAATGGTGGAGATGAAGGAGGATTTAGAATCAAGGAGTCTCCTTTTAATCACTCAAGGAGAGAAACAGAGCAGTATGAGTTCTACGTTGCTCTGCATTGCATACTTGTTTTTATAGGCCAATACATTTTCATTGCTTTTTAACCACAATATGGTGATTAAAAGCTAGATTGGATGGATGGATGGATGAATGGATGGATGGAGAGTGGGACAGGGGATGACATCTGGAAATGCGAACATATTTCCATCCTCTCTTTTTAATTTCCATACTAATGTAAAGAGATTTTGGTTTGTAGTTTTTTTTTTAACCTCATCTTCGATGTGATCTGATGTGTCTTTTTGTTTGTTTTCATCGACTACAACAGGAAGTGTAAACCGACCGGTGCCGGTCCCTGCCTTCCTCAGGAACCCACCTGTCCTCCCACCCCATCTGGACATGAAGCATTTCCTGCAGTTTCCTCTGGAGTCGCCTCACCCAGCCAGCATCGGCCTCTTCCACAACTTTAATGCAGTGAGTTCTCACACTACATCATGGGCATTGTGAACAAGCGATGTGTCTTAAGATAACTATTTAGGTGAAAATGCATTTTAAAGCTGTGGTGTTGCTAAAGACATAAATCAAGACCATAACTGAGACATTAGTTATGAATTGTGTGATCCTATATTACCCTATAGATTATATAATATAAAATTTAAAACAAGGGCTTTCAGTACTTAATATCAAATTAAAAATTATTTTTCCTGATTAGATCAGACGGTATAATAAGTAAAACAAAACTGCACAAAGTGATAGTTATGAGTGGAAACTAGAGGAAAATATATGTAAATAAACATTAGGACACTGTTTGAATGTTCAAGAAGAACAAATTACCCAATTATCAGGATGAAATACAGTATGCTATTCATTATTTGAACTTTTTTTATTAAAGGTTTATTGCACATCATTTCTAGAATGAATGAAACTGAGTTTTGACAAAAAATGTATTAACACATTCAGGCAATAACAGAAGAACTAATTTCTGCCTTAGTTTGAGAATTTCAAGCATATATACAACAGGGGATCACCCATGATGCACTCAGCTTCGTGTAATTACAGGTTGAACTACAACTGTAACAACAAAGCATTAGAAATCTTGTTACACCCTAGTAATCAACAAGTTAAAATAAAATGTCTGGGAACCCTTCCAATATGTGACTTTATCAGAGCCGTCTTTAACCTGTTCTATTTAATTTCTGATTTGTTCAGATCATCTGACATCCCCGAATCTCCCCCAAAAACGAATGTAATCATTTTGCCTATGTCCGAGTCTTTAGGTTTTTCTATAAGCCTTAATTAGGCAGGTTTAAAAATAGTATTAGTTCCTACCCATGTGGTTGAATTCAGAGTATGAGAGTCATGTGTCAGACTGGCAGTGAAAGGTTCCCCAGAGATCCAGTAATTGCTTCAAGCATTCCCTAGTCCCTTTACACTCACGTTTAAATATATTCTCAGGGATTGTCCCCTTTAGTTTCACTTACTCTTGAGAGCAAACATCTTAGAGGTGGTTACCAGTGTTTACAGCTATGTCCATTGTTTGTGTTATGTTGTATTTATACCAAGGCAGATTTTTCCCAGTGGGACAATAAAACCCATCTTATCTTATTGTACAGAGTGTCATGTGAAATGATGGGGTGACAGCTGTTTCTCTATTCAACACGGCCAGTTACAGCATAATTGAAAAGACGCGCAGCCGAGTGGTTTGCTGCAATAACATGAGTTACAGCTAATCAATTGAATAAGAAGCACCGGCTTTCGTGTTGTCCGCAGTCAGCATTTTTCTGCGGCTCCTTCTCATTTCCAGATTGGGTTTCATGTGAAGGTCAGGCTGGTAATAAAGAGATGCATAAACACAATATCATTGTTCTCGTCTGCATATACAAACTGACCCCTGCAAAGCTTTGTGATTCATCCCGTTTCACTAAAGACAGTTAGGGTGACCACTAATGTCAAATCACCTTTATTCAAATTATTCTGTCTGAATGCAGTGAAAAATTACAGTAGGCTTCAAGTTTATTTAGAGCTACAGACAGATGGCCTCAGCTACATGTATAAAATTTTACATCTAGTCTAAGGTTTGGTTTTAGAGGTTGCAGAAAATAAAAGAAAGTTGAAAAGAAGAAATTGGTGTCGAAACATTCCAGGTAAATATGTTTTTCACATATTTCTCTGTCAATTGTCTTTTTTTACGAACCCAGGATTGTAGAACATGGAAAAAAGCTCATTTTTCTGAGACCGAAGCTGCCCAGTTAACACATAAGCTAAAAATAAACATGCTGTTTAAGATCATAGCCTAACATTTCTACCGTCTCACAACATCCAGAGTAACCAATCTCATGATTACACCAGGAAAATGTAGTTCTAAGTAGTGATACTTTTTGATCTCTTTTTGATTCTGATTTAATTACTCTTGAGAGGTTCCTAGAGAGGCTTGAATCGTTACCTAAAGAGCAGACTAAGGATGACAAATGTGTAAGGCACCAGTGCAGTAAAATGAGCTTAATATCTGAAATTAGACTTTACAACAATTAAAGTGAAGTAATTGAAAACCAAACCGACCACTATTGTAGTAAAAAAAAAGACCAGGTGAAACAAAGAGAACAGGATAGTGTGCAGGTACAACAAAAGCTCCAGTGTATGAGGGAGTGAAATAGGAGACAGAGTAGATAAAATAAGTTAATGAGGTCATAACAGTAGGGACAGGTGCACAGATGGAGATCCTGATGAGAACAGGTGGCCAAAGAAATGCAGTGAGGAGTGAAAACACAGGTGACATCAATCAGACTGTGGGCAAAGTAAGAAACCAAATGCGTTTTATTTTTCCTTACCTACAGGTACAAAATCTTTATAGTAACACAAATGGGGAGAGACACAAAGGGAGCAGGTCAAAACAAAAGTATCAACACACCCCAAACAAGAGCAGAATTTAACTCTTTGTCCTTCATCGAAAACACTTCCTGTGGTGGAAACCAACAATGCACATCAACATGGATGCAGATGAACATGCCATCAACATGGCAGCATCATGTTGTGGGGATGAATGCTTGAAATTGTCTTATGAATGGTCTTGAGATCCTGAGCTTGAGATATTTTGCAAAGATGAATGGGCAAAACAGATAGAGACATGAGCAAAAAGACTTGAAGCAATAAATTGAAAGCATTGACCCAAAGGAGTGGAACACTATTCAGGTTAGGTTTGCTCAGCTTCAGATAGAAAAAGAGGAGTGGGAAACGGAGATTCAGCTTTGCAGAAAACTGGAATTGAAAACAATTAAGGATGCGAGAGTTGGCATTGCAGAAGGGCTCTGTTTCTTCTCAAAGGGCCCAGGTGTCCATATCTACCATTTTTATGTAAAAAATTTGCAATGGTGCCATTTTTTGTGAAAATGATCCAGAGAGCTGCTTTGGGCCTATGGCATTAAATTGGACACAAGAGGTGCAGATAATTCCTTTACAGTATAAGCTAACAGGCAAAGCCCAGGAGGTTGTGCTTCACTTTCTGTGGAACAAGGCTTGTTGTTTCATATGAGACACTTAAACTCACAGTCTTATGAGTTGGTGCTGGAGGCTTATAGACAAAGTTTATGTGCCCTAAAAGAAATCCCAAAACCAAGCTCATGCCGACTTTGCAAGAGTAAAGGGATTGCTCTTTGACCAGTTAAGAAACAAGCTTTTCTTTTTCAGAGTTTGAATATGGAAAAAATGTCTTTAAAAAGCTACATTTAAAAATAAAAAAGAACGGCCGTGGGGTGTTTGGAGGTGTGCAGAATGAAAGTACAACATTTCCTTAAATATATTTTCATTAAAATATAAAACAATTTAAATTTTGACTTGCACAGCATTATTTTTACATCTACCAGCCAGTAGTGGTTACCATTGTGGGTTAAAAGATCTGGTCTCTATGTTCCAACAATATTGTCGGCCCAACTCAGAATGGCTCTGGGAAAAAAGTGGAGTCAGCATATCAAACAGCTACTTCAGAGACCCGGAGATGTCATTATGGGTCTGAGGAGAGGAATGAATGGACAAGGGCAGAAACTAGAGTATTAGGTGAAGCCTACACTAGATAGACCCACATTAAACATTTCCACGGCATCAAAAACACACGGAAACGGCGACTTTTCTCCTTTCTATCTCACTTGCTAACTTGGCTAACAATATTTGTCAGTTAAACTCCTCTACGATACATTCCTCACTGGACACGGTTCAGGCTGGTCACAAGTCGTATCGGCAGGGAACCTGCCAACCCAAAGGCTGGACTGATTTTTGTTTTGTTGCAACCACAACCTACACACACTAGATGTTACTATCGTTTTAGCTACTGTAAAAACTGCATACCTGAATGTGTTGTCAACTATCGAAAGCGTTTTCTTTTGTTCAGTTGGGTTGAACAAAAAGATGGAACCCTGCAACAAGTTGCTGTTGTGGCCGACGACTTCTCTCCCTCAAACCATCAGCTTTTGTTAAACATGAACTTCTATTTCCAAACATACAAAGAGGGCACTAATTTAAACAACCTCTGCTGATGGTGTGAACTCTGATCAAGTTGTAAAGCCTGATCCACCAATGAGTTTTTAATTTTGAAAAGTTCTATTTTTGATGCTTCAGCAGCCCTAACAGGACAGCTTGAAATCCATCATCCTGTGAGTGCTGAGAGACACTGGTGGTTCACAATCCTTGATCCTGGCCATTGTTGGGTTTAATGAAATGTCTGCTTGTGATACCACACATACCACATATATCGAAACCTTTCACATATATTGAAACCTTGTTACCTTTACCTCATGCTTATCAATGCACCAAAGTCTGCTCCACCTCTGGCAACATGTTTGGCTTAAATTTAAAAGGTAGTAAACAACATTTGTCACATGACAATAGCTTCGTGATGCACCAGAGAGCAGTTCAGTTCCTATTTTCTACGGGTGACAGAGTTGTTGTAACCAGTAGGTGGCTTTGAATTTGCTGGACCTTTCTATCGCCCCCATTTTGTTCAGAGGAAAGACTTTGTTATGCCACATAATCATGCTGAAGCCCTATAATTCCACAGAGACTAGGTCGGCAAGGATGCAGGAAAAAAACTCTAAAGACTTTGATTCCCTTTTAACATGCAAGATGACATGTGTGCCTTGCTTCTTGGTTTTCCCCTCTTTGCTTGTATACTTAAACATGATGGAGATGTTGCTGTTTCAGTGAGGTTGCATGCGTATCACTGCTCTTTAGAGAAACTGGACCCAACAAGTAAGTTAACGACTTGCTGGTTAATCTTACTCCCAATCTTTACAAGTGCAAAAAGGGTTATGAAACTGGTGTAGTGGAAAGATGATCTTGTGTTTATGGTTGACCCTAGGGGAGGTGGTATTTTCCAAACAGTGGTTTGGAATGTGAGGAAATCCTTGTATTGTTGCGGAAATAATTGTATTGTGCTATACAAATAAAAGGGAGTTGCATAAATAACACCATCACATTTGCTCCTTCTCAAAATACCTTGAAGGAATCTGGAATTTAGTGAACAAGATTTCAGATCAATTGCAGAGTTCTCACTACTGCCTAAAGCTTCGTGGGCTTTACTAATATAGCAACATGCATTCAGTCTGAGCCGGAGATAACAGGCTGGGTAAAACCTCAGTGTACTCTTGGCTGTTTAACTAAGCCAACACCCAGCTCTGTGGTTTTTCAAACCCCACAAACGGGTCAGGGAGCTCAAACAAGTCAGCTGCAAATGTCTGACAGGAAAAACGTTAAATGAAAATGAGAGGCCATATGTGCTTTATTTGGAAATGACTGGGTTGGATAGTTTAATTGTAAGCTGTAGCACAACGTTTTAAATTTGGAATATATTAGAATTATGCATGTCTTTACATTCTTTTGTATCTCATTGAGTTATCTTTTTAATTACTATGTGCATATTTATTGTGAACTAGGGTGACAATATTTTGATTTAAAAAAAAGAGGACACTTGGCCCAATTCAGATCTTAACATATTTAAGTTGTGGCTTTTCAAACTGATAAATAACAAACCTTAGATGGGCTCTCACATGTCTACAAGTAAAAAAAAATGACTTTAAAATCTCTGGTGGTTAATTATTAATAGAAATAATTACTCTTCTTACCAGTAACAATGATAGTTCACCGTTTAATTTATACTGGACAAAGATTAAACAAACATCTGGAATAATATTCTGAGAAAGCAAGTATTTTTTTATTTTCATTGTCATAATGAAAGAACAAAGCAGCAGTCTAAAAAAAGATTTTAAAAATGCATACTCAGTTTAGTTTTCCTCTTTATCCTCCTCAGTCAATTTAATGATGAAGTCTCACTTTGCACAGCATTATTATAGTTTTTTTTTGTCCTAGTGGACCTACTGGATCTTTGCTACTTTTCACCCAGAGAAACAAATATGCCAGCTCTGTTTATCTGTAAACCTAGTAGCTTTACAGATGAACAGAGTGTTGCATATATTTATGTGTATCTTACACTTCTGATATCCAGCAAAAAACTGCAATGCCGCTAACAAAGTGTGGCATATTGCACGCATGCATTGGACCAGTCAATTTAAGTATGCCTATGGGGCCCCTAAAAATGAGGAAAACCCGGACATATTCATCAATCTATTATGTCGCACAGAAAAGTGGAGATGTACGGGGGGGAAACTTGATGGCTGGTCAATGTACAATGTAAAACCCAATCACAAGACTGCATTTTATTTTGAATACCTTCTCTATTTTTTTTTCCAAAAAAGCGTTTGCTATATTTAATATTGCCAATACTTTTGGGTAGGGAGCTTATAATTAGGCCTTTGTGACCCTAACATGAAGGAAAGTGTTTATCTACACTAAATCATTGTTCCATCCTCCGTTCCACCAGTCTGAAATATCTTCCATATTTCCTCCTCTGCATCAGTTTCTCTTAATTCGTCATTAAAATGAACTCTTTACACTCTCATCCACGTTAACTCAGACCTTTCCATACTCTGTAGCAGGCATCTACACCTCCAGTCCTCGAGGTAAGGCTTCTTGCAACTTTTAGATGCGTCTATACTTCAACATGTACCTGAGTCAAATAAGCAGGTCATTACCAGGGCTCTGCAGAATTTGTATGCATGCTAAAGGGGTAATTCAACCATTTAATTCAGGTGTGTTGGAGGACCTCGAAGACTGGAGTTGCAGACACCTGCTATACAGGAAGGATAAAAAGTGCGGTCTGAATTTATGATGTGACCTCTGGCTTGTCTCTCCTCAGATGGACCCGGTCCAGAAGGCTGTGATGACACACACTTTCGGGCCACCTATTATGAAGACAAAGAGGCCTATAATCTCCTGCAACGTTTGTCAAATACGCTTCAACTCAGAGGTAATTGCAAAAGTATTCAAACCTTTTAAAATATTTCATTTTGTCGCAAGAACCACAAACTTTAGTGTATAGTGATATTAAGTCAAGGTTTGATTGTGAAGTGAAAGGAAATTAAAAAAATCTAAATAAAATAAAAAAGTAAAACTTAAAATTGTTTTAAAACCCAACTCTACTTTAAACTTATTCACAACTTTTTTTCCTGACCTGTTTGCTGCGTCTCTTGTTCTTCATGATGCTGTTTTGTTCACCAAAGCTCTAACAAATCTCAGACAGATTTTGACCCTGACCTAAAATTAGAAAAAGCGACATATTATATATTAATATTCTATTATTATAGAAGAAGCTTTCAGTCTGGGCCTTCCATAGTCATATATGTTAGTACACACGGAACTTTAAATTCAACCCTTATATGAACCCTGAGAAGAACCAAAGGCAAATTGACAATATCATTGTGTAAGGAACGCCATAAAAACAGAAGCTATAATTTAGACACTTTTCTAAAGCCTTCTAGAGCCACTGCACCAGCGTTTAGTTTATTTAAATGTTGGCCTAAAGCCGTAATTCTACGAATCCTGTGTCCGTGCTGATTGACACAACAGCCGGAGGAAGTGAAAAGTCTTTCTCAGCTCTAATTTTAGCTTGTTGCGATAGGGAAGGTAGGACAGAAATCTCTTCTTGCTTAACTTACACTGCAATGCCTGGAAGGACATTTCCTTTTCTTTTTTTTTTTGGCAAGTGGATCAGCATTTTTGGGTTAGAATGGGATGAGTTCGTATCAAGATAGGCAAACAAGAAACTGACTTTACAAAAACATATTTCAAAGCCACAGCATTTGAATATCTCAGCTTGCACTTGACTTCAGAAACATTTCCACAAACAGTTTATTGCAGATCTGTGAATATGACAGTGGGATTTTATGACGGGATTTTAATGGACTGTAAAATGTGTGAGAGTTAGTGTGAAGCAGGAGCAGGAACCACAGCTTGTCCTCTAGGTCACCTCAATGCTGATCAAGCATGTTTTCTGCCTTTCACTTTTGACAGACAGAGCTTTGCTAACGTGGGGTAGAGAGACTGAAACTAAAGAGGCCTAAAGTCATGAAACTTTAGATGAATTAGCCGAGTGTCCCCGACACTCATGGAGGCAACAGTGTTAACCTAAGATGAAAAGCAAATAACTTGTAATGTAATGGTCTAAAAGCTACTGGGTAACATGACTGACAGGAGCTGAGTCTATTGGACTGTTTATAGAGGATGTTGTTAGTGCTCACATGTAAACAGGGGAAGTTTTATCTTCTACAGTGCTGCTCTTTACATGATAAAAATGAACTTTATGAAAACGTATTGATTAGCAAAGAACTTCTGTTCGAGCTGTATTTTGAGAAAGAAAAAAGTATTTAACGTGCATTCACAACATCCCTGTTTGAATCGAACTCGAGCTCATTTGCCCAGAAAGTCCAGTACATTGGTGTGAATGTGCAATTGAACTCTGATTCGGACCAAAGAAAGCGAACTCTAGTCCACCTAAAAACTCAGTTTGATTGAATGAACCCTGCTGCGGTTCAAATGCATATGTGAACGGAAAGTGGACCAGGGCCCCATCAAACTCAGGAATTGGATTATTGTGCCGGGCATCCTGGGTAAATGTGATCAAATGTTGCAAAAAATAGTAGGTTCTTCTAACAACGTAAACTGCACCAGCTAAAAACAGCAACAATGTTGCAATTTTGCTCCCCAATTGAACCAAGCCTGCTGGAGTATCAAGTGTGAATGCACCTTAAACATTCTGAAGACTTGATTGTGACAAAAACAAAATGTGCTACAAATGGCAATAAAAGCTGTCATTTGCAACAAACCACAGGAACCAGAAAAAACTTTTTGTTTCGGCTTATGCTGTTCTGTCTTCCTCTTTTCTGATTCTGTTTTTATCAAGCTTCAATTCTGAGATGAGGAACTTGGTGACTGAGATGAAAATGTATTTAGCCTAAAAAAAAAAAAACTAACTAAAATGTTCAACCTGGCACTGCTTCAGCCATGCTCAGGATGATGTTTTGAATTTTGGTGTATGTATTCAGTTATGGCACTATCACCATCTGCTGGTGGAGAATAGGTAGCCTTTTTTATTTAAAATCAGACCATGTAGATGGAGATTTGATATTCAACACAGTGGAAACAATATGCAATATCCAGGGTAGTGTAGTTAGAAAAAAAACAATAAAATAAAAAAAAACAATAAACATTTGGTTAACAGGTAAATTATTTCTATTTGATTTTCAAAGTTCCATGTCGGAAACATAGACAAAAAGTCACCAAGTTGAAGTTTGTAATGCAGGAAACAGGTTTTTCAACAATATTGACCCTAAGATCCAAAATGGCCACTACCAAGGTTTAGATTTTACCTTTTTAAAAGCTTTTAGGTCAATAACTCTTTTACCAGCATACTATTTTGCAACATCTGTTAATGAACATGATGCTATTGTTTTTGAATACGTGAAACAAAAAAAAATACAGTCAATAGCTTGTAGCTACTTATTTTGTTAGCATATCTGGTTTTCTGACTTGCAAATAGAACTGGTAAATTGGGCATTGCGTTATTCCCAGATCCAAATCCATCTTCCAACTTTAGAGGTAAAAAAGTTGCCACTTATGCTCTTTCTTGGTTCACTGCTGTCTACTTCAGCTTGTGCATAAAATTATTGAAATGCTCTCTGCTGTACTTTTTTGTTGAATACTTTCTATTTAAAAGAAGGATCACTGGGCCTCCTAAAAATTAATCTTTTAGTCATTTTCTACTAATTAGCTCTACATAAAATTGAGTTAGCGCTTTGTTTACCATGTCGCTGGTTTATACCAAAAATATAACTGGAGGTAAGGTAGATGCTGCTTTACCATGGTTTGGGAACCGTGGCTTTAAGAGATGAAAACATCCTGTGTTTATTATTTACTACTATAACCTTTGACCTAAACATGAGCATGAATCAAACAGAAGCCTGATATACAGCTTAGGCCAGAAGTCTGATCCTGTTCCTAGGGTTTAGTGCTAAGAATTTGTTCTAAACTCAGCGACATGTAAAGGACACAGACATGCATTTTAGACGTCTTAGGCTCAGCCCTGCTCTCTATTTAAACAGTAGTGCAGACCTGTATGTTCTCCAATGATCTACAAGAGTGTAATATGCTTTAGAGGAGAGGATTTTTATTTACTCCAGCATGATTATTTTTTTGTTCTTAACACCTTTTGGTTCACTTAGTGCTCATGTATAAAATAAATCCTTGTGGGGTTTTCTCTGCTCCCTTGATAGCCGTGTGTGAATTCTTAAACCAAAGCACCTGTTTGCCCACCCTGCTCTCGTAATGCTGCGTGCAGCATCTGCTGTGTAGCAGCTCTACAGCTCCTTCTACAGTAACCTGAGAAACTGTGAGCTTAAACCACTGTGGACATTCTTTAATAATGAACGGATGCTCTGCTTTCAGTACAGCTCTTGGTTTACTCATTGTGGCTGGAGTTTGCAGCAGTTTGAAGGTAAAGTAGGCACTTTACTTCATGTCAGGGCATCTTGAGGATATTTAACATTGAAAGCAAAGCATCTCATTTTACAGTCAGAAAACCCCAAGATTTTGACATTTTTAAATATAAATAACTTACAATTACAGTTCAATTAGAATCTTAGAGCAAAATGCAGTTTATTCCCATTTTTCTGACACAGAATGGGGTTTCTAGTCACATCCATTAAAGCAGGAAGGCACAACAATATGATCATGCTGGGAGACTGGGAAACTTAATCAGGTAAGACATGCTTTTTACTGTGAGTAACTTCTGTCAGTCCAAAACACATTCTAAAATATACAGACTGCTTTAACTAACCAATCAACATCTTATCTCTCTAAATGTTCTCTTGCAATTATAAGCTGCAGCTGCAACACTTCTCAAAATGTTTCTTAAATGATGGAGAGAACATCAGACAATCAAAACATGTGCCGCACTCATCCGTCTGCCACATGACATTACTTTGAAGTTTATTTTTAGGACCAAATGACTAGATTTTCTAAGAAAACTGGATTTCAATTAGGAGTAGTGCGACAGTGACAGAATGTGTCCCAGCAATGACATACGGACAGCTACATCACTGGCGATAACCCTTCATTTGTAATACTTGATTGACTGATTATAGGGAGAAAAATAAGACTTAAAGGCGGGGTATAGGTGATTGTCTTCTAAAACACTTTTTGCAATATTGCTAGAAATGCTCTACACATACCGACAGCAACCAATAAATTAAGACATCTGGTGGGTTAACCTACAGTTGGGAGGTGTGATGGAGCACCAGATGTCATATATAGGAGGCTAAACATCCGACTGGGGTCAGGGGTCAAGATGAGCACCAGTGGAGGAAGACACAATTCAATGATGAAATCCTGCAAAAGCAAAAGAAACACGAATGAACACCTCTACAGTACTGAAATTATCATGTTTATCATGCATCCTAGGTCAACACTTTTTTTTTTTACCTTGTCAGAGACAAGATATATTTAAAAAGAATTAAATGCATGCTCATCAGTAATCCTTTTGACAGAAGTGGGTAGTAACTATACCACTTACTCGATACTTTAACATTTTGGATAAAATGTACTTTCCTTACTTCTTTTATTAAATTCGCTGATTGAAAATCAAGCATGTTTTACCGTAAAATACAACAGACACACCTACTGTTTATTGATGGAGAAGTGTTTCTACACAAGCTCTGTTTTTCTAATGTGACCTTCTGTTGAGTTTGTTGCATTTTAAGGTCAACTGAATATACAGTAGATGCCATAAATTTTCCCCGGAAGTACTTTTTACCACGTTTAAAGGTATATATTTACATACTGTAATTTTTGGTATTATATTGAAAAAAGTTTTTCTTAGAATAGCACAATCCTTTATTGTCCCTCAAAAGAGAAATTCAGATATTGCTGCAGCAAAATAACAGGTAGTAGAAACATAGGATTTACACAAGTATTAAAAGTATAAAAACTGAATTTAAAAAATAAGAATAATATGTACTTTAAGGACAGAAAATACTAAAGTAGAGAACTGCAGTTTTACAAATAAAGTGGCATTCTGTACAGCTGAGTAGAATTATTTCAAAAATAAAGATTATTAACGTAATGTACATACGTTCTTCTGCTTAATTTGTTTTGTAATATTTTATTTGTATTGATTAAATTTATTAAAAATATTGGAGGTTCGTCTTCTGGATATTATTTGATCTGAAGAACATTCATAATCAGAGCCAGAAAGGCTGGAGCTACGGTTTAAAATACAGCCAAACCAAATGGTAGCAATCAGTCTGTAGCCTACTTTGCCTAATGGGCTGCTAGCTTGTCATACGTCTAACTTCAGTCAGCTGTGATATTATTTTTAGCACATATCAAAATAACAGCGTAAAGTCTAGTTTGCGATTTAATATACAGATAAATATTACTTCCAACTACAATCACATTATTTGTTAATGTCGGTAACAAAGTCTGATTTTAAAAAATAAAATAAAATACCTGTTAGCCGATCGGAGATCACCTGCATGAACCCTTGGGGAGAGTCAGGGCGCGTTCCCCTGTTTCGTAGGCCTTACTTAGGGAGAGAGCCTGAAGAAAGGGTTGGACTTTTTTTTTCCGAAACACAGCTTGCTGCAAAATCACCCTACCCTACCTTTAAACAATAATTACATGGCTCCCTGATAAAAAGTATTCAGATGATGCAGTTGTTTCTAAAAATGTAATTGCCAAAACCTGAGCGCCTTTTGATGAAATATGCTGGTCAGAACTAGAGCACAAATTACACCACCTACCTGAATGCTGTCAGACTTTTATTGTTTTAAGTTATGGTATTTGTCTCAAGAGGCCAGTCAGACTGAGCTCACTGCAGCACACTTTTAAATCCTTATGCTGCTGGGTCTTTGAGTCTGGAAGTGATCGCTCTCTGACAGCATTTCTCTTTTTTTGTCACATATTGCCATTTCTTTTATACCCAAATATGATTCTCTTTAACAACTTTTTGTTGTGTTCTTGCTTCTTGACTACCTTGCGCTCACTTTTTTTTTTTGTCATACCTATTTGCATATTGTATTTTGGTCAGACAATGCTGTGCAATTGTGAAATACAATTTGTGTAAGCCAGTAGTATAGATTTATTTTGTGGTGATGTCTAACAGAAGCTTATGTTTGTATTATTCGCTGCAAAGCCAGAGTTTTTTAAGAAAAGCAATTGAGCGGCAGATGCTTTACCCGCATGTGTTTTAATTATAACACTGCATTTCATTGCAGGCCACAGAGGACAGATTAGCCTGCTACTGTTGATATCAGCTTTGCTGCAAGGTTGACGTCACAGTGTGCTGCATTAGCCGTCGTCCTCGCTCTCATCCCTTCCTCCCTCTCTCTCTTCTTGGTCTGCTCTGGCTACCATGTTTCACTGCCTATTTAATAATTTTTTAATTTTCCTCATCAGTTTTCATTTTACTGCTTCTCCCTTTGAGAGGGTCCTCATTGTGAACCATCTCTCCCACTCAAGTGTCTTTCCACCCCTCGTCTTCAGCATAGTAGATTGAGCTCCTCAGCCCGCTCTATCTGCTTTCTGTTCCTTTGTCGCTTTGGAGATAAAACATCAAAGCACATCCTGCTTAGCACGAAAAGGGATTTTTAAGGAACATTTTCTCGCTCTCGTTTTCTCCTTAAATCTCTTTTCTTGTTGCTCAGTCATTTAAACATTTCTTTGCACGGCTCTGTCATAACACTTTACAGTCAATTTAACTTACTGTGCTAAAAAAGTATATTTTGTTATATCAACGTTGTCACTAAGGACATCAATTTTGAAAGTACATTACAATTTTATAACACTACTTTCTCTCAATGCCTGGAATAGGAATTGTATGATTTTATGAAACTGATATGCCCTAATCTAACATCCAAAATGAAGGTCGCCAAGAACAGCAAAACTGAATGCCCCAGGATAGAAAAAAAACTGAGAGAATTGCCCCTACATTTAGACAAGTTGTATTGATGTGTGCAAAGCATTCTCATTATGTTTGCCTGAGGTCTCTTGTTTGAATTTTGCTCATTTTTAGTATTAAAATCTGTTGTTTTTCTTTTCTTAAACAGGAATTTACCTTGTTTTCCATAAACTATATATTTAAAGATTAATGGCCTTATTTATAGATTAAAAATTTCCACTCGGTGTTAGATAAATTCAAATAATGTAAATGGCTCTAATAGGGATGCACCAATACCGATACTGATATTGGGTATCGGCCCCAATACTTTCTAATTTACTCGTATTGGTATCGGTTAAGTTAACCGATACCATGAACCAATATTAAAATTTGGAAACTCTGGAATAATTTCAGCAAAAAAAATTCAATTTTTAACTTAACATTTTTGTTTTGGCATCATTTTTATAAATATCTTTTTTTTATATCAAATTCACCATCATTTGTCGTAACAAGCAGAGAAGAAAATAAAACCTGCCTTCCAATTCATTGCAATGTTATTGGGTGGTAAAGTATCGGTATCGGTAAGTAATCTGATTCAAGTATCGGTATCGTGTCCGTTTGAAAAAAGTGGTATCATTGCATCCATAGGCTCTAACATTGGTACACAGTGAAAACCTCTTAAGCAGATTTGCAAATGTTTTCAGAGATATAATCTTTCACTTAAAACAAAGTGAATACTTAAGATTTTAAAAACACAAATGGCTTATTATAAATAACCGTGGCTGTGGACAGTGTGACTACATAGACCATGCTGCGATGAAGCAGATTTTATTTCCACATCAAACTGTGGTGCACAGGCTGAGTTGGAGTAAAACAATTCAAAGGCGAAGGATGGTGTGATCAAAATTCAGCAATTATTTATATTATATAGTGATGATTAGAAAGAAACCGTGTGTATGACTGCAGGGAGTCATCCGATGATTTTTGGTCTGAAGTGGGGGACAAAAAATATGCTACCCATTTAAAAAAATCATATGTATGTATGTTCAACTTTCTGAGATTTGTTTAATTCGTTTTATGACTCAGTGAACTGAATTTGTTAAATAAGTGTCAGGATTACCTTCTAGCCTGATAATTGTACATTGGTATATAGTGGAGGGATCTTTACATCAAAGCAAAACATCCACTTACCTGGCAGTGGAAATGGAACAAACATGCAAAAAATTGCACAAGTAGAAATGCAGATGAAAAGCAATATTGGGTAGCGTTTACAGCCCTTCATGACTCTGACTAATTGCAGGACTACAGGGAACAGAAGCCAGAGGAGTAGGGTTACGCTAGCAGAGCTATATCTGCCTATCTGTCATCGGCAATCAGGATGAGGTCTACATGGGTAAGTATCACTGGTAGTTAATACCTCAGACTTACGGAGGCATTTTGGACACATCCCAGTTGTCCTCCTTACTGAGCCCCAAACATGCACCTTTGACATGCTTTATTTGGGTCCCTAAGCTGTGTAATGGATATAATAAGAAACATGTATAACTGTATGTGTAGTCAGGCAGAAAGTTAGTGTGGAGATTGTACTGTTTTGCTACGGTGTAACAGACCTTGTCTTTCAAAAATGTATTCAGTTCAAACTAAGACCTGCTTAAAACTCAGTGTTCATCAAAAATTGAGGGAATGTGGTTTGATTAAAAGTTCACTAAAAGTTTATTGGACTTAAAATTAAGTAGTTCATTCAAATTTCTCACCATCTATCCATTTAACATTATTAGGATGGCATTAGGCCTAAACCAGCAATCAGCAGACAAGATGAGGTACTTCCTGAACAGCCACCAGTCACACAAGACAATCATGCAAAATCACATTGTGGGAGGAAACCAGAGTTGCTGTAATTTTAACCAGAAATCTCATTACTGTGAGGAAATTGCGCTAAGCACAGTATTACTTTGAAGCACTACAGAAACAACATCTTCAACTTATTTGCCAGAACAAATACATTTCCCTAACCACTAATGTGGCACAGTGGTAGACTGTGACAATAAGTCAGGGAGGGAGTTTGACACCATCCCGGGCCACCACATCTCAATTAACGCAAAATGCCGAGAGTGAGTTAGGTTGGTTGCCTACAGATGTAAGAGTGTGAAATAATAAAACAAAGATTACACATGCGCCCACAACATCTTTTTCTGTTTCATTCACCTACAAAATAAATATTTCTCCTTTGCTGCAATAGCTTGTACTCAAATCACAAATACTGAAATTCAATTTAATCTAATACAGCATTGGTAAATGTGTAGCCTGCAGATTAAACAAAATAGGTTGCACCATCATCCACCTAAACTTGAAACTAATCTTATTTTTAAAATAACTGGTACAAGACTAGATATTAATCTGACAACTGCGTCGACCATAGCATCATAGCACAAGTGAGAGATACACAGGTGTTGCAATGCAGATGTGTAGGTTTATTCTCTGTAACGCTGAACAAGGAAACTTTAAACACACACAGAAATTATCACTTAACAATCTAGATTTGTAAAGTTCATTGCATGCTGATTTGTATGAATGAAGCACAAATTATTCTAAGAGCATTGCCTGAATGTTTGGTTTGTACTTACATTGTACCTGAAGGTTCATGCACTGATTCCTCACTACTGCTGTCCACCGCTGCTGTGACCACAGGAGCTCTTGCAGCACTTATGCTGCTGACAGTGATGACAATGTCCCCTTATCCATCTTTGTAAGGAAAAATCCAAAAGCCACCCAAACTATCCTAGGTTTTCACATTCAGTCATTTACCTTTTTTTTGTGAATTAGTTCTGTTCATATAACAAATGTTCTCAATCTTAATCGGATTATACCTGGTTAAATCAAATGTAAGGTTTTCACTGCTCGTATCAGGTATTTTCTTGTCTATGCAGTTGATCATATTCTAAGATTTACAATATCCTTTGTTACAAGTTACAACATTTGTTTTATTAAGTTAGTTTTAGCCCATTAGCTAACCTCCTCATTAAGCTAGTTGTGCTGGATGGTTGAGTGACATTTTAACTAGAGACTGGTCCACCAGGTATTACTGGAAAAGCCATAAAGCCCCCCACCCTCCGCCTCATGATGCTTAATCGACATATTGAACTTTAATTTAATGCACATGTGAAACAAATGCACAAAAATCAATTCTTTTCCAACAATAATTAAATGGATTTAACATCTTTCTTCAACATAATTGCAGACTGCAATGATGGTACCGTCCCAAAGAAAGGCTTACTAGGGAACAGCGAAAATAATAATAATAATAGCGAAAGGACAGTTAATCTAATATGGTCTTTGGGCGATTTATAACACAAGGAGGTGTCAAGAAAAAAACAAAACAGACTGATTGGTTTACATGCGTTTTTTGGGGGTATTCTATGAGCTGCACTTCTAGTAAAAAGCATTCCAGCTCAATAAAAACATACTTTCTGTCGTCCATTGCTGCTTGAAGGGGAATGCATTCACAACCCGAATACAATAAAAAACTAGTTAACCAGACATGACAGTACAATGGTCATCAGACCTGCCATAAAAATTCAGCACCCCCTCGTGTCCTGGTGGGAAATCGCTTTGCAACATTGACACCAACGGAGAAGTATAAACGAAAAACGTCTGTCAATACGTCTGCGACTGGGAGTAAACGTGCTGACGGAGAAGTATAAAACTATGCTTACGAGATATGAATCGTTTTAACTTTCTTAAACAGTTTCTGCTGTAGCAACGGCAAAAATACAAACATTTATCAAAAACAAATACTTATTTCAACTTAAACTGTTTTTCTGCCTTCAGTGTGCATTTCTTTTTGCTATTTCTGCATCTTTTGCTTCAGCAGGCGGGAGCTGACTGCTGCTGGCAAACCCATTTTAGAAAATGGCGCCACTCAATAATCATCATCAACTCACCACTGCGTTTTGTTGGCAAAGAAGGACATGCAAATTCAGAGGCTAATCCTTACTGACAGCCTCATCAGCACATCATACCAGCAGAACCATCAGCTCAGCCTGTGCCATCAGCAGAGGGACCCTCAGACTGAGGAAATACTCATTGCCTGCAGCAGACAAAAACAGAGTTCACTGAGGGTTATACTGAAAAATCTGATTTTGAGGCACTTCAAAGTATTTTTTTTGAAGTTTAATAAAAAGTTGAAAGTTAGAAATAAATATTTTGATGCCTGAATTAGGATATTCTTTCTATTATATTACCTCAAGCATGGAAGTTGCAGCTCATATCTGTCTTTCATTTGTTTTTAGTTATTGTCTCTAGAAGAATTGGTGCCAGCCTGAGCGTTCCATCTTTAATTAGGGTTAGCAGGAACTATGCTGAGCAGGTTGGGAGACAGCTGGAGCAGAAACATTATGATTAGACAATTAGTGAATAGATTTGTCTTTTTTCACCTATTTATCCGTGGTCCAGATGTTTTTAAAAGTAAAGCCAAAGACAAGTCTATTCAGTCTAGGTTTTTGATGATGTTTAAAGCATTATATTATCTCTGATAAATTATGAATAAATCTCGACTTTATTGACTTTATTGACTGTGCTGCGTCAAGAGCATTAAGAGTGTCGTTGCTGGCTTTCGTTACTTTGCCGCTTGAAACGGGGGAAAGGATTGAAAAGTTGACACGGCCAATACATACAAAGTGCCGCAGAGACTCTGACGTCCCTCTGACAGCCTCAACCACAGACTGAATATGTAATTTTGCTGCTCTTGATGCTAACTTTTGGGGAGGTGTGAACGCACCATGAGGGTCCTGTCACTATGGCTCCAATTGATCAGGTACCCTGGCTGCTTGGCCACACGGGTATCCCTTTGGCTGACTGGTTAGCATGTATGACTCTAAAATGGGAGTTGTGGGATTGAATACCACCTGGGCCCTCATTGTGCGGCTTGCCACAGTAGCATGATGCAAAATTTTGGCTTTTGCACCATTTCTTTGTTGTTGTTTTTTAAATCAACATAAATCAATACCATTAGCTGACTGAGAGGTTGCTCAGTTCAAACTGCAGAGCTTGCAGATGTTGATGTCATAAAAGCAAATAGAATAAAGATACTAGATTTATTTATTGCAAACATGCCATGTCTATTTTTTGCCCAGAGTCAAGCAGAGGCGCACTATAAAGGGAACCGGCATGCTCGAAGGGTGAAGGGTATTGAGACATCTAAGACATCACGCCTGCAAGATGGAGATAAACAGCAACCTCAGCCTCCAACCTGTTCCTCCCCAATAGGCCTCCCACCATCCAGCCCAATGTCTGATCCTACTTTCGACAAGCAGGGTAAGCATTTTTACTTAAAAAGATATGGCATACACACAAGTAAAAGAAAAAATGGGCAAAACCAACGAATCTGTTTGAAAATTGATAAAAGTAAAAATATACAAATATTTGTGCCACTCTGGTTTAAAGCACCTTAAATTAACCTGTTGTTGAAACAGTGTTATACCAATAAAATTGCCTTACATTGCCTTAAAAATTTAGCTAAACTGCAGTTTGATTTACAAATAATGTTTTTGTTTAATTTTTACCTATACACCTATACAAATATTTGGTTAAACAATGAATCCAGGGAACAAACCCTACCAAGCATCATCATGTTAACCTACTGTCACAGTGGGTTGGTCAGACCTGCTGTTTGCATAACCAGATGGAGTCTCACTGCAGCCTGTTTGACCTTAGGAAAATGGCAAACTCAGCACTAGTGCTGGAGGCATTGCATGTTTTTTTACTTTTAACTCATGTCTGGATCATCAATGTATGACACATGCTTGGCTTTCAACAAATCATTCACTGAATAGAAATATTTCTGTTTCTCACAGATGATCCTCAGTCCTGTCCCAGTCAGAAAGAGTCGCCCTCGACCCCTAACCACCTCCCAACAACTCTGATGACCTCAGCAGACGCAGAGTCATCCGTAGGCATGCATTTGCCATCCTCTCCCTCCTCCTCAGCAGCTCTCAGTAGCTCCTCTGCAGACCCAGCAGTGGCTGCTCTACCTGATACCCCGTCCCCGGCACCGAGCCCGTCTTCGGGAGAGTCAGAGGAGGAGAAAGCCAAGAAGCTTCTCTACTGCTCTCTCTGCAAAGTAGCCGTTAATTCCCTTTCACAGCTGGAGGCACATAACAAAGGTTGGTCCAATGTGTGGAAGCTTCACTACACCAAAAAAATAAAAAAACAGTGGGAATTAAATCCCTTCAAAAAGCATATTCAGACCTTATAGATGCATATTAAAAGACGAAATGTTAGTTTTAAAGCTAACAGGTGTTTTAATGCCTCTTAGTGATCTGAAATTGTATTTCAAATTTTTATTTCAATGAGTAAACATCCCCACACACACAGTCTTAAAATAAATTAGCACTGGCAACGATAATTTCAGAATAAAAGAACCTTTTGGAAAGAAAACAACCTTCAAGCTGGTATGAAATATATTTTGTTCAAGCCCCCGTTTGTGTATTAAAATGTATTTTATTGGTTAAAAGTTGTGTTTTCATAAGCTGTGCAGAAAATCATAACCAGCACTAAAATCTTGAAAACATCAGTCGGTCTACCATAAAAATGTTTCAGTTGGTGAAGTGATTTTTGAAAATAAATTACATTTTTAATAAAATTCTAATTTATGGAATATGTTTGAATTCAAAATTAATCTGGATCACCTACTGTTTAGAAAAAAATCTCACATCTAAAACCTGAAGTGTGACTCCTCAACCTTTTGAGCTTTTACTCACTTCACATGTAACCCATGAGGTTTCCTCAGCTGTAAGAGAAACACAATTTAAGATCCTTCCATTTGAAGGGTTTTTTATTCTCATGGGCGTAAGAAATGATTACATGAGCCAAATCAGTAAATTTTTGTAGGAAATGGAAAACAACAACATGGTATGCAATGCAAAACCCAGCGTTTGTTTTTGTTAAAGATGAGGTAATTGAGACAAATAACCTTGGATACAAGTTCATTCCGTGTTCAGTGATCCAATTTTTGTTAATTTTGCCTTAAGTTTTGGTTTTAAACCCTGCTTACAGGTCCGTTGACAACCCATGCCGTTTTCTAGCAGAATCCCCAAACATTTGAGTTAAAATAACCAGGAATTTCCTTATATGACTCTTTTTCCTCTTGTCTGATTGCTGTGTTTGGTCCTAGGATAGATATACCCCCTCATCCGGCCTTGTTTCTCTCAGGTCTAGCAGTTTTAAGCTTTTAAATTTTTGGTACACTTTATCCAAGTTCGATCATCTGAAAAACGGCACACATCTAGGTTCACTCGCATATGTGCTTGTCTTTCCCATTTTGACGAAATAAAAGAAAGTCATAAACTATTATTTATGAATTGCCAAAAACTTCAAAGTATATTTTATAGATATTATTGGGGTGCAAGTAATCAAGGCTCCTGAAATAGTTTTTTTTTTCTTCCCCTCACAGAATAAATGTACTAAATATATGCTGGCTATTTCAAGATATTTCCGCGCGCTAAAATGAAAGAAACACTTATCTTTTGAATGGTTGCACAAAAATGCAAATTATGCTGTAAGGAATTTCAACTTTTGAGATTGTTATTTAAAAAAATAATTCCTACCTTCTTTAGAAAATACACTTAAATAAAAAGATGTTGGTCATAATTGAACGTTGTGCTATGTGTGCCATTTCTGCTCAATTTTGTTCTGCTTTTTCCAGGAACCAAACACAAAACTATCCTAGAGGCTCGAAGTGGACTCGGACCCATCAAAGCATACCCACGCTTGGGTCCTAAACCCAGCCCTGAGCAGGGAGGGGAGCCCTCCTCTGATCCAAACACTCAGGAACGTACCTTCCACTGTGAGATATGCAACGTCAGAGTCAACTCTGAGCCGCAGCTTAAACAGGTACAAACAATCACACACATAATAAAGACGGTGGCTTACAACAAACTCACGCTTTCTTTTTTCCATTATGTTGCAGCATATATCAAGCAGAAGGCATCGGGACGGAGTTGCGGGTAAACCAAATCCTCTTCTCAGTCGGCACAAGAAGCGCACAGACTTTATGGTACGTATTTATTTCGGATTTTTTCCACTGTGTCTACTGCTTATCAGGGTTTATTTTCAAATGTGCCAGCAGCTAAAGCAACATTCTCCTTTTTTCTCAACTCTCTTGAAGGAACTTCCAAAAACGCTAGGGCATGGACTTTTACCAAGTCCTCTGGCTGTCGCAGCAGCAATGGCAGCAGCTGCATCATCAAATCAACTGGCCCTACGCCCCCCTGGACCCACCTCCCACCCTCACCCACACCTGCTACAGGGAACACCCCTCAGCTTGCTGAGGCCAGCCCCAGGTCCCATTCGCACCACACATGGGCCCATCCTCTTCACCCCTTACTAACAGTGAAGGAATGAAGATGAATCAGGCAGAAGCACACTGTGAACTGGAGGCAACCATGTGCCATTGAGAGCGAAACAGGCTCGTCTGGCTGCACATTTAGTTTTATTTATAGAAGGTATAAATATTACTCCTCATTGTGTTGAAATATTTCTATCCTCTCTAGGTTTCACAATCTGAGCTGATCATTTGAAGAGGACTTTTTCCAAGTATCTGCAGTTAAATGTCTTCAACTCTTATACATTGCTTTCCAAATGTATTCATTCTCCTTGAAATTTCTGAACTGTTTTAAAGGGATTTTATCTGACGGGCCAACACAACATCAAGGAAATAATAGCAAAAATGAACATCTGAAAGGTGCAGCAGTCATATGTTTATAGCCCTAATACTAAAAATGTCTGAAACCACCTTCTACAGTAGTCTATGATCCTTGCAAATCAAGACACTCAAATGTTTGCTCATTCTTTTGGAGACCATCAGATTGGATGGAGAGCATTTGCGAACAGCGGTTTACATGTTCTTTCACAGATTGTCAATCAGATTTAGTTCTGGACTTTTACTGTGACGTCATCACTGGCAGTCGTCCTTCTGGAAAGAGAACCTTTTTTAAATCCCCAGAACTTTTGCAGCCTCAGATAGATTTTCCTCCAGAGTTGGCCTTTATTTAGAAACGCCAATCAGATTTTCTGAAGCTATCCAAGAAAATTGTCCACAAACCATGATGCAGACATCATGTTTCATACTGGAGATGGTGTGCTCATGGTCATGTGCATTAGTAGTTTTCTTCGACACACTGCTTTGCAAGTCAGCCTAAAAGTTCAATTTTAGTCTTATCAGACCAGAGCCCTTTCTTTAATGTTTCTGTTGTGTCAACTGCATGGATTTTTTGCAAACTACGAACATGACTTGTTAGGGCTTTCTTTCAACAATGACCCTGCTTGTCAGTCTTCAGAAAATGTCAGATTTGAGGAGTAGTAGTTTTCCTGCCAAAAGATTCTCCAACCAAAGCCGATGAACTCTGCAGCTGCTGCAGCGTTACTGTGGGCTTCTTGCCTACTTCTCTGATTACTGTTATTATCTCCCAGCCTTTAACTTTAAGTAGCAGGTTTGCAGTTGTACCACACCAAACTGTGTTTTGTGACCTGTTCAAATCTTGAAGTTTGGTTGTAAGACCTAACCCTGCTTTAAATGTCTCTACACAGTTTTCTTTTATCTAGGAGATACTTGTTAAAGTGGTCTGAATTGAAATACATAATTCTCTTTTTCAGAATTTATTTGGACAAATTATATGTCAAAAACAAAGGTTCTCCTTCCATTTTATAGTTATAATATTTTGTGTTGTTCTATCACTTATAATCCCAAGAAAACAAGACAAAATATTCAGAAAAGTTCAAGAGTTATGGATATTTCTGAAAGCTACTGTTAAGATCCTATGCGAGAGACTCAAAACCCTACCTCTCTTTTGTTTATGTTGTATTTTCATCATTACAGTTTTACAGCAGTTCTTGTATAAAACACAGAATTAGATGTAGTAGATGCATCTGAATTTAGCTGTCCTCAAACCATAGCTATAATATTAGACTGCATTTTACCACTATAATGTTCTGTTCTTGTGGCCAATACAATCTGCAGATGACTCTGTGGTACCTGTTTGGTTACTTTTTAACAGCTGACATACATCACCTCTGTGGGACACAAAAAATGAGTAAAGGGGGAATTGCAAATTATAGGAATATGTATTGCGTCTTAAAGCTAAAGTGATATACATTGAAATTTGTAAAGAAGAAAATGCTGTTGTACTATGCAGATATCAGTATTTGTTTTTTTGTGTTCAGTGTACACTGCTGTAAGACTGGCAAAATCATTTTCATTTTTTATTAACAGAAGATGCTGTACCTAGAACAAATTCTTGTTGAAACATCTCAAACAGCGACCATTCTGACGGATATATTGCAAAGCACACAAGTGTGTATTCTTGGTGTCGACATCCTCATTTTCTCATCTACATCACACAGAAGCTTTCAGTGTCTTCTTGAAATAACTTTCACACTGTGAGCACAGCAGTTTGACAAGTCTTCCATGACTTCTGTGACAGCCCCATCTATTGTGGGCGCACACACTCACACACACAAAACATCTTTCACCAGAAACCACCCTGGAGGACAGGGGAAGCACTAGGAGGAAAGACACCAGCATAATGCTAATCAAGGGACATGCACAGGACCACACACACTGATGAGTAGAAGTATGCAAAGACTAACCAAAACAAAAAGGTCACATTTTTAGATCATATTGGACTGGGGTAAGTGTTTTTTGTCTGGTTTTCCTTGTGTACTCTGATCCCCCAAGATAACTATCAAAAGCTCTTAAAAGATTGAAAATCATTAAATAAAAACTTTAGAAAAAGGGACATGTAGCAATACCGTAAGCACTTCTGTTACTTTTTTCTTGTCAACTGCAATAAAAAACCTGTAAACAAATGTAATAAATGTTCCTTAGGAGAAGTGTATTAAAACATTACTGTAAATGTAGATTATTTAAAAATATGAGAAACTATTAATGTTGGGGCTTCCTTATTGTTAGAAATCATTAAACTGAGCTTATGGTTAAAAGAAGAGTTGACTTCATATTTTTATTTATCTTTTCTAAATATTTCTACAAGTTCTTACTTGACTTGGGTTGTATATGTAATGCTATTCTACGAAGAACCAAACAGACTAATCTAAGCAAGAACCCAAACCACTGTTTCCAGTTAGGTAATAACCCTTTCTGTATTTTTTACACCCCTGCAAATGTGTGAAAAAAGCCTAAAATGAATCCATCTTTGATGCTGTAATTAGTGTGAGTTGTGTACAGTTAAATTCCAAATTATTCAACCACTGGTGCAAAACTTTGTTCCGGACAGAAAATAAGAGATTATTTTAAAAATTTATCAATATGTATCAATATAATTTGATTCATGATAACTGGATTTCTGATTATTGGTGCAGGTGGATTTCTGATGTATTGTAAACTTTAAAAGCTGTTAAAAGCAACTGGCAGGTTGGCTATGCTACAGGAAGGGATGGGCTGTGCTGTCAACACTCAGAATAAGACATTTTGTGAGCAAAATCGCAAGCTAGACTTGCACACTCTCCTGGCTTCCAACGTGCTTGCAGTTCCCAGAACTCCCACCCTACTCCTTGGATTGGACAGCAGAATAGTGGGTGCACTATTTAGCTGTTACCCTGCTCTACTGTGCCAGAGTTGCACCAAAAAATATTTCCAGTTTGTTTGATGTATTTCCTTCGGTGTATTGAGGTGTCTATTTCTGTGCCTCCGCTCTGGGGGGGCAGGTCTGAGATGTATATTTTTTTTCCTGCCTCCCATATTTCCTCCCAACTCATGTGACAATTTCTTACCTGCAAAAGGAGTGCCGCTGATAAGACTGGCTGCTCCCACAGTCTACTAGATCCTGTTCTTTTTATTGTTCATTATTGTTATATGTCCTTGGACAGATTGTAATGTAACCTAAATTTCCCCTCATGGCATTAATAAAGTACTAATTTAAAGGAGCATCAATGTACAAAAAAAATTGTATCTGTTTTTAGTGAAATTTCTGAAAATATCTTTATTTATTTGTTTGTCTGAGTTGGGCTTAAAGTGCTTCTGTGGGAGGGGACGATAGGGAGACGAAACCAAAGTATTATTACTACCACTACTACCATTGAAAAGTAATATATAACTTCTTGAGTAAAATGGTCAGTTTTATACTCCAGCCAATCAATTGCACCATTTCATATATTGTTTCAACTGAACCATAACAAGGTTTGTAGGAGTTTGCTTTTTTTGGCCCCTGTCTGAGCTCGTCTGAGAACATTAATGCCTCCCCAAATATAGCGTTTTTTTCAGGACAAATAAGCTAGAGTTAGTTCCATTAAAGCTAACTAAACAGAGCTGGTGTGAATGCACAAATAATAAAGGACCTTAAGATTGTTACCAATATTTGCTTTAAGGTTTTTTCTACTTTGTCCACTGCTTCATCCCCTTTTTCTTTGCTAAACACTGGCAACAAATAAAACAAGGTTCCTGGTATTGCGCACATGTTCTGTACCAATCTCACCTGGCTCAACAGCTGCATCAAAGCGGTTATTAGCTCGCTCATGAAAAGAGTGTCGACAGGCAGCAGCGAGCTGCTCACCAGAGCTGCAGCTGGTCCTGAGATCTGAGTTCAATATGAGATTTGTTGTTATGTCTTCTGGTAGTGATACATACATTTTTAAAGAATGCAACTTTAAGTTTGTTCAACCATCAATTGTGAAAGAATTACCCAATCCCTGAAGTAAATAAGGCAGCTAGTTATTTCTCTTTTGGAAACCTTAGCTCCCTCTTAAAGATTATTGCTAGAACTAAGCTGGGAGGTGTCATTGGAGCTGTATCTTTGTTATTTGACACACTTCAACACACTGTACACTGAAACTAAACTTGTCCAGAATAGAAATATATCAGCTTTGTTACATAAGGACTGATGATGTTATAATTTGTAGTTTTCCTGGAAACATCTTCTCTCTAATGTCCAGGTAATAAAGAACACAAAAAAATGAAGAGGGGTGCTCACAACATACTACAAGGGTCAGATAGTAGTAGCACATGTAGAACTAACTCTTTTGTGTGCCTTCAGGGTTGTCCACACCAGCTTGCACCCAGTTGCTATGGTACCGGTATTTTGGCTTTAGACAAAGGTTTTGAGGTATATCTTGACATTTCCTTGTTGAAAAAGAAACCATCAAACAATTTATCTGTTGACCCGAAAAGCCATGATGTTAAAAAACAAAAAAATGTGGGCGAAAAATTTGAAGTAAAAAAAAAAGGAATTTTTAGAGGAAACATTTTACTCAGTAGAACAAGTTGAAACCGTAAACAGGCGAGGACATGTACAGCAGGAGACATTCAGCAGGTTGGAGGACAGCAGCGATAGCATGAAAGTCCAATAAACAGAATGGAATCACAAACTAGCGGCTAAAAAATAAGATAGTGACAAGGCTCTTATCAAATGAAGTTATATATATTAGATTTAGCTCTTGAACTCTTGCCCTATTTTTTTCCCCTCATGGATGTATGCTTGGACTCATTGTAATGAAAAATAGAAAAGCAACTTAATTTTTGGGGTCAAGAGATAACTCGGCATGCAAAAGGCTGAAATTCAGGTTAAAACAGATAAGAAAATATGCGTTTAAAGGTGTGCGCCTTAATTCAGATTGGTTACTACACCTGTTTTTTTGTTTGTTTGTTTGTTTTTGATAATTTTCTCTCACAAACTTATAAATGTCTCGTGAAAAATAGAACGTTTTAAATAATTTATAAGAATTTAAATTTCACAAAAACGTAGCATTTAACAGGTAAGGATATGACTTAGCTAACACAATAAACAGGCATTTATAGAACATCAATGTCAACAAAGGTAAACCCCTCTAATTATTAATAGGCCATTTCAGCAAAAAGCAAAGTTGCAATCTAAAACTTTTTTTTCTTATTACTAATAATACATTTAACAAATAGAGGGTGTACTCAATTTGGGGGGAGCAAAAACCTATAAAATCTTCTGGGTAAATATTAAAGCTAGAAAACTGTAATAAGCAAACTTCTGCAATTAACTCGTCTGCAATTAAGTCCAAGCCTGGTCAGCAGCGAGCATGAACTGATGAAGCCTCTTGGATAAGAGGTGAAACGTCTTCCAAGACAAATTACCAAGTCCAGTTGCGTTCGATTGAAATTTCCTTGAGATAACCATGACCTGGATGAATGAGAATATTCACAGGCTTCTGCAATTAACAATTGTAGAGCCCTTTGTCTCCATCTGGTGGTTGAACATGGTTTTTTTAAATATAAATTAGTGTAATGTATCACAATATTTATTTCTTGTTGTTATCATCGTCTGTCTTCCTTAAGGAAAATTTTACAACTTATAAATCATAATGTTTCTAGATGGAAGATAAGCTTCCTTTTTTTTAAATTCATCTTTTGACATCTCAATACATAGGCGTTGTTTGCTAGAGTAAAAGTTGTTTCCTATTACTTTGTTGCATTGTTCAGCTCAAAGAAGGGTAAAAATATTTAGTTGTTTACTCAGATTTTCCTGTCGCCCAGGATTCCAGTTTCATTACGTCTCAGCTCAGCTCCCAGTGTTAATTATTCATTTTCCCTTGGTCACTCTGTTTACCTTTTCTCACAGCTGCACCCTGTTTCCAATTAGCAGCCGGCTCCCTGTTCAGTGATCAACTCCCTAACCTAAATCTCCGTCAGTCAGTTCTTTATAAGAACATCCCTCCAGCCTTTTTCTTTATGGTGCCATTGCTCTTTGATATTTTGGATTCACTTCTGCACTTTAATTTTGTGTAAGTTTTTGTTTTTTCTTGTATATAAGATGTTTGTTTCCCCATGCCTCCTCCTGCATTTTTGATCTGGATTTAAGTTTCTTATGGGTTTTTTTCCATTTTTAAATTAAAATTCTAGGTGATCTCTACACATTTGATAAAACAGTCTCTTCATTAGCTACCACTGTGATTCATCCCAAAGCCTTCAAAAGTTGTTTCAATGGGTTTATAGCCATTTCTAGGCTCATAGGTGCCAACAAGCTTTTTCTAATATCTGCTTAGATTCCTTTAGATTGAGATTTTATGTGTATTTTTTAAGACTACTTATGCTATGTTATTATGTCTCATAGTAATCACGCTTGGGTAAGGATAGTGGATCTGAACTGAAGTTTACCAAAAAGTTTGGTAATACAATTTCATTCACAGTAAAAGGGTGTTTTTTTTATCATTTAAGAACTTCAGTATTTCCCCAGATTACCTTTTTTTTTTTTTTTCATTTGTTTATTCGCTGAAACATAATATTAAAAAAGATTAAATCACAGAAGAACTGTTTAATAGAGAACAAAGCTAGGAGGAATAACGGGAAATCGCTATCTAGGAAACACTAGAATATGGGAACTAACTTAACACTGGGAGAACACAGGAGATTATCCTTTTCTACACAATTTAGTAGCACATGTAATGTTACATCAGTTTATGTTTTAACACAGAAAACTGGGAGGGTATCTTTGTTATAACTTATGGCACCATTAGGTGGAAAGTGACCGCATAGTCCAGTATAAATATGAATCCCCTATCATATTTTATTTTTAAATGAGATCCATATGAAACCATTGATGTGACCACGGTACAGCAGGTTTGCAGTGACTTTTAGTGAAAACCCTTTTATTTTACAGTATGTGCAGTGGTTCCAATAAAAAAAATTTCAATGCAATAAAGTCTATTTTGCAATGAAAGAGTTGGTATGAGAGTGAGGTTTGGTCTACACATGCTTTGCTTTCTGTTTATTTTTGGTAACTGATATTAGAGGAAGGTCTGCCTTAACCACTGAATGGCAGAAACGGGAAGCTCTTGTAACTACCCGTAATGTCAAACTGAAATTTAGATATTTTAATCGGTTTACGTGATTGCATTATCTTTGCTTTATATAACTTTTCGCTTTTTGCATTGAGTAACTTGACTTATTATGAACTTGTGCTATAAAAAAACCTGCACTCAATTTGAAACTGAAGCGTTAAAATTTTAAACTTTTTAACTATTTTTAATGCACTCTGCATCGTTCTGATCCTGCTAAGAATGTTTACTCCTTTGTATTATAATTTTTCTTTTTGCTGGTTGGTCACTTTTAAATCCCCTCAGTTTGTCTCCTCTCCCCTTTTCCAATAATCAGTCCTCATTTATCACTGTTTGAAATTAAAAATAAATTAGATTTTAGAGTCATTTGTATGGACTTTAAGTGTATCATTTCCATTGTAATATCCTTATTTCTGTTCACATGTACTTCTTAGAAATATGTCAAAGTTTTCATTAATTATCTAATATTACTATTTAGTAATTCAAGGGATTTTACAAGTTCTCTTATCCTAAGGTTGACTTGAAGTGAAAAACCCTTTCATTTCCTCTTGTAGGGAACACTTCTGTATTGTGTAGTTACAAAGTCTGACTTACCAAGCTTGAGTGGGTGTGTTGGTCTACTTGAGGCAAAATGGAAAAAGACTTCAAATTTTAGGTATTTCTTAAGTTTGTCCAGTCCAAGAGTTTAGAAGCTTGCTTTGCCCGAATGATTAACAGGTCAGAACTAAATGATTGTGTACATTCTGAGGCCATGTCTACACAAAGAAAAAACCAGGGGGGGTATTCCATGAAGCAAGCTCAAAGAATTAAAGCTAACTGGAAACATCTTGGCTTGAGATGGCGTAACATTTCACTCCAGGCTTATTTGGTTCCACTAACGAAGCTCAGGTGAATTCAATCCCTGCTGGTTCAAGCGAGGGCTAATAAGCTAGGCTCATGTGGGCCAAAGCCATATTAAATGCAGCGTCTTTGAATGGATGCTAGATATTTGAGAATAAGAAGGAAAAGAGCCACATCCTTCTCCCTGTCTGAGACTTATTAATTCAGCCTGTGAGCATCACAATTTCATCATAACCAATAAGGGGAACACCAGCTGCATAGAAAAGCTCGTCAGGTTGCATTGTTACAATGTAAATTAGGTGATGTTCCCTACAGATGGTTTAGAGTATGACACTGAGCGCTGAGAAGTGCTTCTAACTGTAAACCTCTAAATTCACCTTTAATAAATCATACTACCTTTAATAGGGCAAGATAATCTGGGGTCTGTTGTGAATTACTAAAATCAGAATATAACACATGACAGAAAATGGCTGACAGGTTGAATGTGTCTGAACATGATTTAAGAAAGGATGTACAATATTTATCAACTAATTAAGAACAGTTTCAAGTCTTTAAAATGTAAAGTTACATGAATGCATTATTTAAATTTACATGTGTATTTTTCTTAACCAGTTTCTACTAAACTGTAAGGCTATTTTCATACATTTAGACAGAACAGTCTGATTTTTATGGCTCCATCTTAGACAAAAAGTAATTTTATATGTAATTAATGGCTTGATTAAGGTGTGAAATTGGTGGGGGGGAAACTTCTGGTAGCAAGTAAATATTAAATACACTAATGTTCTTCAAAATGGTAAAATTAATATCATTAGATGAAATAAATAATTAGACGTACATGGAAAAAAAGCTATATTCCATTGGATAATTTAGCCACCAAATAGAAGCTGCAGCTGCTGCAAACTATTTAATAACTTTATATTGGAGGGTGGGAATGGTGACAGAGAGAATAGCAGCAGAAAACCCACAGGATGACATCACCTGTATCGTCCAATCATTTGATCAAGCTAAAATAAGCCTCAGTTAGCATTAGTTGCAATGGTGACTGAGCGGGGCTTCGGGTTAGCATCGTTCGTGGAACTGAATCTGGGGAAATTGAGCAATGACTATCGAAGTAAGCCTGGCTTTTGGAATTAGCTTGCTTTGTGAAATACCCCTCTGGGAAGCCCGTTTATCAGGTCTGAACTCAGCACTTCATCTACATCTCAAAGACAACAAACACTTTATACATTTAGTCAGGAAAAACTGAAAAACCATCTTTATTAAAACATGAAAAGCCAACCTTAACATTGGAAAGGGCCTCAGGTTCCATCCAATTAACAGCTTTAGCACAGCCTCGAGGGAAACCTCAGGTGGTTTCAATAGTCACACCTTGAAACAAGTGGCAGAACCTCTTCATGCATTGCCCTCTTAAGCATCCCAAAAGAAGGAATGACTGAAAGTGACTCAAAGGATAGATGGGTGGGTTAGTGCATTTTGTTACCAAGTTGGTCCCTTCTATTCAGGTTACTTAAATGACTTCACAATATAATTCATATCAATTCATACAATACAGTGCCTGCGGAGGCAAAAGCCAGTTAGGCCTATCTAAAGCATCCACCAATAAGAATTTAGACATGAAATTTACAAGATTAATATATTGAGTACAATGAAGTAAAGACATTGGGAGAAGAAAGGTACAATCCAAAAATTTGATAACAGTAGTCAATGAGAGAGAAATAGATTCCATTCAAAATATTAGAAATGTGGTGCAAATACAATAAAACATACTCCGATACAGTTAATTTATTTAAAAGTGATCTATATATGGAAGTCAATTTAATTGCACTGAGTCGTTGACATTTAAACAAGCCCTACAACTGAGCAAGTATGTGGTAAGGGTGGAAAGGAAAAACTGACTTTTGACAAGAAGGAATTACTTTCAGCAGACCCAGGATTAAAATGACTGGAGGAGGACACCTGTAACATGGCAAGCTGTGTCTTGCACTCTGATTTTGTTGCGCTTTTGCTGTTTCTTTGAGTTTCTGTGGGTGTGATGGCACAGGTACATTCAATCAGCTAGTGAGGTACTCCTCTATTTAAGTGGAAGACGCACAGAACGCTGGATCTCTGTGGTGCTGTGAAACCTTGTGCAGGTGCGCTGAGGGAAGACCTTGAGTCTGGACCAGACAAAGTGTGGTGACCAGATCCAGCCATTGATGCCTGTTTACAAATACTTGGACGATTGGGGGAAAACTGAAGTACTGCAGCTTAGTGAAAAAGCTTTGCTGCGGCACTGGCTGGAGGAGATAACATTAGTCATCTGTAAACTGCACTTTAAAGGGCACATTAGTATTAAGTTGGACTTTTAGCGTTTTTACTGTTCATAATAACTATTGTACTTCCAATCAAATCCTGATTCTTTGCATATTTGTCCACGATAACACACTGGTTGCTCAGAGTGAGGTTTTACACACCCAAGATAGACAGGGGTAGGAGTGTTTTATGTATTAAAAACTGATCACAAAAAGCTAACTATGGATAGAAAATAGCATCTAGGTTTGGTCTTGGAGAAGTACATATTTAAACAGAGAAGTTCTGAGCCTATCTATGACAGAAGATTTCTAATACTGGACCCAAGTCTGGAGCTAAATGGCATGGTATTCTAAACTGAATCAAAGTCTTATTGTTGGGCATGTTAATTAGAAGCTCAAGAGTTTTATGGGAGAGACCTGATCATAGTGTACCATCCTCTTATAACCCTAGTTATTAATGATTATGAATTTCAGAGCAAAGTTCTTGCTTAATGAACCAATGGATTAATGAGAACTCTCAGTAAACTTGTCCATACATGAACAGAAATACAAAAAAAAAGAATTATCAACAAGTCATAACAGAGCAGTTTATATAGGAAAACAAAATATCCTGTGTTGTGGGGGGAAAAAGGCATTTTAATTAAAGAAGTGAGAGAGATTCCTTCATTTTATCTTGGAGGTTTAATTATATTCCAATTGATCATACAGGAGAACAGTACAGATCACAGTGAATGCTGAATGCTGCCTCCTCCCAGCTCAAATGAAAATAAGTATTTATAAAGTTCAGCAACCTTGCCTCTATAACTTCTGAAGACAAAACTATTCTCTCAGGGTGGGAATTTCTCAGGATGAAGGCACCTGGCTCTTTAGCTGGGAATACATGAATCTTGACAGATACAAAACAATGGCAATAGCTTGGGTTAAATCGTAACACAATTAAGAGAAACTCTCAAAACTAAGTATATAAGAAGAATCAATTTTCTCAGGCAGAGGTTTTCTCTAACCTCGATTCCCATGTGAACTCAACACCTGTTTTCTGGCCCAACTGCTCTTCTGTTCTTCACACCCTCTGCTCTCAGTGTTAATAATACTAACAGATGAATCATAATAATACATTTCTCCATCACATCCTGTAACCATATTGTTCTGATAAAATGTAAAGGGAACTTTAAAAAAATATATATATTTTTACATAGAACGTGCTTGTTACTTTTTTTATTATGGCAGGGGGGGAAAAAACCTAGAACATACAGTTATTGGCAGCTGTAGCAAAGCTGATGGGACCTTCCAGGAAAGAGACAGACAAGCTCTGGACTAGAATGATTATTCTGACAACCTTTTACAAACCTGAAACTCACAACTCATGATCAGAACTAAGGATTCCCTTTGGACAATAAGAAAACTATGCATAAAGATAAAATGAAGAATTTAAATTGATCAAGACCACAATAGAAGATGAAAACACATTCTGATCCTGTAGACGCAAAATAGAAATGAACTGGGATGCCAACTGCGAAGCTCTCAATACATTTCAATGCTCTGTAGGGAAATACAATCCTACACTGGATTTACAGCTCCAGACCTTTTAAGTGAATTGCCACTATAACATGGTTTGTATTTTTACTTTGGACTGTAGTTTAGGGTGTGGGTTTTAGTGGTTATAAAAGTTTAGAAACATTAACTGTATGAGGATGTTTGTTCTGGTAGGCTCCCTAATATGAATATTCTTTTTTTTCAGAGTCAGTTGTAGCACTGATTTATTCATAAGGCTCTGCCTGTGATGACAAGAATTTCAGCCTGAAGCAAGAACCCAAGGGTATTGCTGCATCACCGCCTAATAAAGAGGCTCCACAAACACGGTAATTTCAACAGGAAGAGAAACACGCAGCCCATCAGACTAGCAGAAGAATGACTAACAGACACATCAACTACTAGACAGACACGCAGAGCAGTGTAAAGGTAAGAGCTTTGTCTGTTTTTTCTTTAAAATACACCGGTGTTTCTAGCTTATTCAGGTCAGCTGGTTTATTACAAGCTACTCAAAAATGTTTTTCTTTTGTTTGATTTGTTTTATTATTAAATACATTACACTGACAGAGAATCAAAACTTAAATCTGATGTTTACTGAATGTTCTGTTTTATTCCAATGCTCTTCTTAAGAACACTTGAGAGTTTTACTTTTAAAACTGTTAGACTTTCATAGAGTGGGGGCTTGGTTCCATCTGCTAAAAAGATTATCAGTGGTACGAATTGGCTTTTGTCTAGTATGATGCCTTTGGTCTTAACTACCCAAGTTTCATGACAACCTCTCAACAGCAAAGGAGACTGTAGAGGCAAATATGCGTTGTATACTTTGTGTTTTATTATGTATTTAATATACAGTGCTTGCAAAGTATTTATACACTTTCCCACCATTTCTCAAGTTATAACATCAGCTGGTATTTTATGTCATAGAGCTACCAGTTTATTGTAGCTCTGGCTGTATTTTGATCATCTTTGTCCTACTGGAAGATGATCTGCCGCCTCAGTCTCAGCCCTTTTGCAGACTTTTTTTCCAGGACAGACCATTGGTTAACTCCATCCTTCTTCCCATCAGCCATTCTGCATTTACTAAAGTAAACCTATCACTACAGCACCATGTTCCAGGCAGTTTTGCATTTAATTGTTATTTCACCAGAGAATTGTGCTGTAATTTGTGTTGTTCTTACAATAACAAGAAAAGCAACATGAAATGGTTTGAACTTTGACTAAGTGTCAAAGCTGCAATAGCCTCTGCTGCTGTGAATACACAGCAGTAGACATGAGTGGTTACAGCCAGAGCTGCATACGGAAGAGGTAGACTTATTTTGTCCACCAACTTCCTCCTTTATCTATTTCAAATTAGTTACATCAAATGAAGTCCGTGTAATGAAACCACCTTGTTTATTTTCACAGAATGAAAATGAATCACACAAACCAAACGGAGGACGGCAACTTCTCCTGCTACAGTTCCTCAGTGGTAGAGTACCGTTACTTCGCCGTGCTGTGGGGATGTGCAGTAACCATCAGTGGTACCGTGGGGAACTTCATGACAATCCTGGCCTTCGCCTTCGACCCCCATCTCAGGACTCGCTTCAACGTGCTCATTGTTAACCTGGCGGTGGCTGACCTGCTGTACTGCACCATCCTGCAGCCCATCTCTGTTGACTCCTACCTGCACCTTAGATGGCGCAGTGGTCAGCTCTGGTGCCAGATCTTTGGACTGCTCCTCTTCCTCTCCAACTCTGTCTCCATCATCACCCTCTGCCTTGTAGCAGTGAGTCGATATCTCCTGGTTGCAAAAAGAGCTGTTTTTGACCGAGTTTTTTCCAACCATGGCCTTATTCTGCTCCTGATCGCAGCTTGGGGTCTGGGCCTGTCCAGCTTTGGCCCACTCTGGTCTGTCTACGTGTTTGTGCCTCAGGTGTGCACCTGCAGCTTCCATCGCACCAAAGGTCGCCCGTACTCCACCATCCTGCTTTTCTTTTATTTCTTCATTGGCCTTGGATGTGTTGGAGTCTTCTACCTGCTCATTTACAGAAAAGTCAGGATTGCGTCAAAAGCTCTGCTACGCTACAGGCCGAGTCGACGCTCTTCCAGGAAAAAACCTGCTCCTTCACCTCAGGGGACGGATGATAGTGGAGTGGAAAGTGGTGTGGGGAAGACATGTACGTCAGAGATGAGCAGCCAACTAGAACCGGATCAAAGCACAGATGATAACGAAAAGACTATTCTCCCACATCAGAGCTCAGCCCCACCCTTAAAGTCATCAAACGACAAATCAGTGATCCAAAATGCTGCTCCCGTTTCTAACTCTGCGACTTCAGGAGATGATGAATTCAAGCGAGTGACCCGCATGTGTTTTGCTGTTTTTCTCTGCTTTGTGTGCTGCTTTGTCCCATTTATGCTACTAAACATCGCCGACAAACAGAACAGAGCCCCACAGATGTTGCACATGTTCTGCGCCAATCTCACCTGGCTCAACAGCTGCATCAACCCTGTTCTGTACGCACTCATGAACAGACAGTTTCGACAGGCCTACAGCGAGCTGCTCACCAGAGGGGCTTCTCTTTTCACCTGCCTCTGCATTCAACGTCAGACTCTCAAATTCTGATTTCACAGAACCTACTTTAGTAATATTTGGGTCTATTTAATGGCATTCCTTTTGATGCTTCAGGTTTCCTTTTAGGGTTCTTGCTTTCAGGAAAAAAAGGCCCCAGTGGAAAAGGAAAAAGAAGCCATAAAAAATGATGAAAGGTATAGGTGAAAAAATAAAATCAGGACTGAGCAATGCACTGCTGATCTATGATAACTTAACGGGGGGAAAAAACAAGTGTTTATCTATGGTGACCAGTGAAGTTACATGTGGTCCCAGGTTATTGGCCAGTGGGCTACTGTTTTTATTCAAATTCCCATGTAAAGTCATTTTCAATGTTTCTTCATCCTACTCCATTGTGGGTTTTTTTACTAATGTATTATTTTTGAAATTGCACTGTTTTTTTAATGTCTTATATTTTTTTCTAATCAAATAACATCTATTTCCCAGATATTTACATATATTTTGAAATATATATTTAGTTTACCTTATGCAGTTGAATGTGCAGAGATCTTTTTTACACCATCACATGTTTGTGTAATAAATTGTATTTTTTGTGAAGTTACCTGTGTCATGACGTCATTCAGAATGTGAAGGAAAAACGGAAGACTTGTCAGTACAGCTTGTGAACACACCAGAAAGAGGCCTTCATTGCTCAACCATTTCAGGACAGTCCCTGATAACACAACACTGCATTTCAATAATTCAGGAACTTGTGACTTTGCTATGTCTTAACACTGTTATTTGTGCTGACGGGGCATGACTAAAGCTAAGGATTCAGGTGATTCGGCCTTTATGATGATGTAAAATGGGTGGAATATGCATGTGCAGACAGGCTAGCAATCTGCTGAAGCTTTCATCTGAGAACAGAGACCATGTTTTTTTGAGGCAGGTTTGTTTAAAAGACGATATCAGCAGTATGGAATTATTTGACTCATGCTAGTGAGGGTAATACTTAGACACTCTTTAATCTGTAAGTTACTACCGTTAGTGTACGAAGTGATTCATACACACACTGATAAACTGTAAAAATACATAACCTATAAATCCAATAATTATGAAGCATCACTTAAGAACATATTTAGGAATAAAAGAAAATAATTATTTTTTAAACATTCCTTTAAAGGCAGTGTGTAATTTTCGGCCAGCAGGGGGCAATGCATGTCTAAATTATCACAAGCATGCGGTATCTGTGTCTTCGAGTAAGAAACTCAACAACGGAGGTCCAACTAGTGCCATTTTAAAACTCTCAATTCCCTGAGAATTATCTATTTGCAGCAACATGACAAGCACATAAGTGTCTCTTTCATCGCTGGGAACTAAATGTATTTATGGTGAAACTTTTTTGCATTTTGCGGGGAAACCAATGTTTTAATAGCGGGCTTGTTCTGTGCGCTTTGTCCGTCCGGGCTCTTGTAGAAGTAAAGACGCCATCTAATATGGCTTTCCCCTGAAAAGAGGACCCGCGCCTATGTATTTTAAAACTGATTTTTAAAATATTTTACGATATCGGCAATATTTTTTAATTAATGTGCTTTACGTAATTATTATTACATAATATTTTAAAGGATATTTTCAAAGATGTACTGCAAAAACCACACACTGTCACTTTAAGTGGAAAACATATTTAGATGTTGAAATGTGTGGGTAATTAACTATAATATATACTGAGTAAAAACTAGAAAAAAATTATAACATGTAAACCCTTTTTAATGTTGAAGGGTTTAATTGAAAAATAAATTAAAGTGAAGTCTGTCAGGCTTTTCTCTTTATGTCCCTGTATTGTCTATCACTTTATTAACTGTATATCTTGACGATTCTGACCCCCTTTTACAGTTGTTTAGCAAAATTGTCTAATCCAATAAACAAAAAAAGAAATGAATACATGAAATTAAACATAGGGGCTGCACGGTGGCGCAGTGGTTAGCACTGTTGCCTTGCAGCAAGAAGGTTGTGGGTTCCCTCCAGGTACTCTGGCTTCCTCCCACATTCCAAAAACATGACTGTCAGGAAATTGATCACTGTAAATTTTCCTTAGGTGTGAGTGTGTGCATGGTTGTTTGTCCTGTTTGTCCTGCCCTGTGATGGACTGGCAACCTGTCCAGGGTGTACCCCGCCTCTCGCCTGTTGACAGCTGGAGATAGGCACCAGCACCCCCGTGACCCATAAAGGATTAAGCGGTTAAGAAAATGGATGGATGGAAATTAAACATCATTACTACAAGGCAGAAACTAAACCAGACTGAAATAATGTTCTTTTTTCAGCTTTCTGATATTTTGTTAATGTTTTATCTTTTTTCTTTTAAACCCTAATCTTCTACATGCTCGTTTGCCAGAGCTCTACCAAGCGAGCGAATATTCACTGGCCGTGTCTATTTAAACCTCTTCAGACTTATGTTAGTTGCAACCCTCCCTGCAAGTCTTTGTCAGCTACTGCACCCAAGCTTCGCAAAATACCTAAAAACGGTAACTCACAAATAAACTATATCTATATATATATATATATATATATATATATATATATATATATATGTATATAGTTGGGAATAACAAAACCCCAAAAGAAACAAAGTCCCAGCATTGCAACAAAAATATAAGTTTTACTCCAAAAACATTGTCTTCTGTATGAGTGCTTTTAACACTAAAGGTACAATGACAGTTGTCAGTTCTGACCTCGCTGGTGATGGATGATGTCCACTTTAACTGACAGACCATGCATTCCCTTTCAAAATAAAGTTCTTTAAAATGCAAACAATTATCAGGCCTTAGTTGACTGAAGTTCTTTATATGTGTAATAGTCACATGGATAAGACTACATGTAGTACACACTAGAGTCCCAACAAAGGGGCTGATATGTAAGTGTACCATCTACACCCATAGAAGTAGAGCTAGGTAGAGTACTCCAGAATTGTACCTAACTAGGAGTAGCCCAGCTTCAACATATTTTTACCCTAGAAGTAAAGATTAGCTATTCTAGAAATTATCCAAGGGTAAAAAAGCATTATTTAAAAAGGGGCTACTCAAATACTGAGTATCTAAACAGAACATCAAATTTTATATTTTAAGGTTATGTAATCAGAAAGACAATAATATAATACTGCATTTAAATGTTCATGTTTTAAGCACTAAAAATAAAAATACATAAACTCTTAGTAAAAAATAAAATGTTATAAAACTACCCTCTAGTAAAACTACTCTTAAGAGTGCATTTCTTTTATTTTACTCAAGTAAAAAGTAAATGAGTAAATGTAACTACTTACTACCCGCCTCTGCGAAAGGATCAATGAGTTCAAATTTACAGCTTTTTAAGTTGTATTACATAATTATTGAGAGCTGTTAAAACAGCTAGCAGTTGTAGCACCAGTTTCAACATTGACCTTTTGAGGAATCTTTGTGTGCAATAAACTAGATTACTGGTACATATGTCAAAACGGGAAAACTTTAGTAAAGCACAAGTAAACTTCCACTTTAAACCATGAAGCAACAGGATGTACAAATCGGTGTAAACTTAAGTTTTACTTCTCTCTTTTGTTAGATTAGCTGAAAATGAATTGTTAAAAAGTAAGCTTCTTTTGTTATCCTTAAAAAAAACTAAACCAATGTAATCATAATTAGACATGTCAAATGTTCCTTGTCATGGTCTCATCTTTAAAGTTTGTGAACGCCTTAAAACGCTCCCATACATAAATATATTTAGATACAATTATTGAACTTTATTTAAGGAGAGCATCTGGCCCTTGCAGTTTCTGCTTGGTAAAACTCTGGCCCTTGAGCAAATTTAGTTCATGACCTCCGGTATGTGGGCTACTTTTTCATGAATTATCATTATCATCCCAGAGCGGCATGGAGGTGACCTGCTGTGGCGATGCTGGGACTGTTAAGGAAGTGCAGGTTGCTTTAAAACTGTCCTTAGGCTCGCTTGTATTTTCTGATATGCTGTTTCTCATCACTCAATACTCCACTGGTTTTATATGTGGTTTAGGTCAGACCAGTTTGCTCATCGATAATTCAGAAATACTATGGTTATTAAGACGTGCATTGCTATCTTTAGCAGGTTTAGCCAGTACCTAGTCATACTGGAAAATGAAATCTGCTTCTACATAAAGCTGTGCGCGCAGAAGGAAGCAGGCACCGCTCTAAAATCTCCAGGCAGATGTCTGCATTGACTGTGGACTTCAGAAAACAAAACAAAAACACGCAGATAACATGATTCAAAGGCCATGAACACACGTAGCTATTGTTTTTTTAAAACATTTTGTCCCGTTCATTTAAAAAAAAAAATCTCCATCCACACATATCTGCATAAGTTTGTTTTTAACCCATAAGGACTTACAGTGACACTGGTGTCTCGTGCCCTATTAACGTTCTGGATGGTTCCATGTTAACCTAGATTCTTAATTTTCTCTCATAAAGTCCCAGAATAACACCTATTTTATAAGCACATTTATAATGGGTCATTTGACCACTAGGGTGATCATGTGTTTCGACACAACCAACCGAACTTGACCGAAAGTTGCATGTGGAAAAACCCGCTAGCCAGCTAATTTGGAGCAAGCTCTTTCTGTGGCTAAAATGTAAGATTGATTCAATTTCACGGTTGCAATGTTTACACATCATGCTGTTTGTCAATAATAAACTATTGTTTCCGAATTTCTTGAAGAACTTCGAATAAAACCATCAAGTAAATGTTGGTGTGACGCATATATCACATCGGGCAGTCAGTCTAAAAATGGTTGAAACAAATTTTAGTGACATATGTCACAATAGGAAAACTAATCATGATCTGATCAGTATAACTGGCTGATTCAATTAAGTTTAGTCATATATTGTATATAATAGCTTAATTGAACCAATATCAGCGACTGTGGCTCAGGAGTTCGGTGTTTGCCTTGTAATCGGAAGGTTGCCTGTACAAGCCCCGGCTCCGGTGGTGGTCAGAGGGCCTGGTGGCGCCAGTGTCCGGCAGCCTCGCCTCTGTCAGTGCGCCCCAGGGCAGCTGTGGCTACAATGTAGCTTGCCATTATCGGTGTGTGAATGTGTGGATGACTGAATGTAGTGTAAAGTGCTTTGGGGTGTGTAGGGACTGAGTAAAGCGCTATACAAATGAAGGCCATTTACCATTTAATTTCATTCATGGGTTGCAGTAAGACCTGTTGTGCACCAAGTTGCTAGCTAGGTTTTGCCCGAAGTGACATCTATGTCACTTTTGAGATGTTTGCCACCTACTATTGTATTTTTTATATTTTTTTAGAAATGTGTTCTATGTACCCTATTTAACCTGTCTTATGTTCCCCTTAATTTTCCTTGAGGTAAAAATGGGTCCGGGTCTTTATGCGTTAAGAACATTCACAGACATGGCAAACCTGTAGGGGGAAGCAGTTCTCCCAAATCCTATCCACTTAGAGTTACTTTCTACTCTCTAACTTCTACATTGAGGAATCTTTTTGTGCAATAAACTAGATTACTGGTACATATGTCAAAACGGGAAAACTTTAGTAAAGCACAAGTAAACTTCCACTTTAAACCATGAAGCAACAAGATGTACAAATCAGTGTAAACTTAAGTTTTACTTCTCTCTTTTGTTAGATTAGCTGAAAATGAATTGTTACAAAGTGAGCTTCTTTTGTTATCCTTAAAAAAACTAAACCAATGTAATCATAATTATACATGTCAAATGTTCCTCGCCATAGTCTCTTCTTTAAAGTTTTTGTTTTTAAGAATGTAATTTTGTCCTCATATTTATTCCTGTGAAAATTAGTATAATGCTCAGGTTTGCATGAGCCTCCCTGAGCTCACGAGTTATATTGTCACCCTCTTAAAATTTCCGGCCTAAGTCATTCTTTCAGGTTTTTAACAAAACACAAAAAACCTGAACAAAATATTGTATATGTAAAAAGTATTAACAATTTCAATTAAAAACATTGTGACTGAAAGGACTGAAATGATTTAGAAGAAAAAAATATGTAGGCCTTATTTAAGGAAGATGATGACATTAAATATAAGAGGAATAAGCAGAGGAACCTATAATAGCTGGCTCTAATTGATGGAAACCTGAGAGGAGCTGATAGGAGACAGAGAAATCAGGTAAACATTATACACACTGCTGGTATGGGTGTTACACAAATGACAGTCAAACAGCATAAATCAAACTATGCAGAAACACAGGGCTTAATCACAGAAGACAAATATAACTCAGAATATTGTGACAAAACAAATATCCACATCCAATAACTGCTGACACTATGCAAACATTATAGAGAAGGTGTGGGATTTTTTTCTTAGGGTAACAGTTACACAACTTTACTATTATTTTGCAATATGATCCCCTACTTGTGCTGTTTACAGACGTCACTGAAATCCATTTAGATCATCGATGTATAAATTATCAAACCATTACAAAATGTAGGAGAAAAAAAAAAAGTTTGATTTGAAAAAATGTGCATCCAAAACTTCACACGTTAGATTAAATGGAAGCTGAAATATATAATACGGGATCTCATTTGGTAAAGTTCGTTATTTTTGAAATAGGTTTAAGGGTTATTATACTATTTGATATCAATCTCAAAAAAATAAATGTAACTTAAGCATTCCTAAATTAGTTCTTTATGTTTTTTAGATTATCATAGTTTCAAGGAACTAATTGCTAGTAATACATGACTTTCTCTTTCCCTAGGGTATAAATATGATAAGACATAAAAGAGGTAGCTAGAGGAGCAAACAAAAAAAACACGTCAAGGGTGAGCTGTTAAGGAGCTATATAAAAATGTGGCATACCTCCCTACTGTTACATGCAGTGGTGCATCTATAATGCTGGAGAACTATTTATCTTCCAAATGCATTAGGAACCTTGTTGGAGTGGAGTGCATGACATAACCTGTTTGAAATACCAAGGGATTTCTTTATAACAAAAAAACAGACTATGACTAGAACATCATGACTGTGTCTTTTAGCAGGATACCAATCCAAAACATTGGTCCAAATCAACCTAGAAATGGTTCACCACATAAAAGCAAACATCACCATCACAGTCCTCATGCTAAAACGTGACTCGGGTTTTGTAAATTGATACCTTTGCCAATAATGTTGTTTTCACCAGGGTTTTCCTGTTTGTTAGCAACATAACTCAAAAGGTTATAAGTGAATTTTGAGGAAATGTTCAGGAAATGTCTACAATAGGAAGAAAAAAAAAGCCATGAACAAGGGATTCGAATTTGGGGTGATCCAGGTCTAAACTTTGCAAGTGTTTTAATAGTCCAGTAAGAGATTATGCTAAAGTAATAGGGAATTTCCTTTTAAGCATTTTGCACAGCTAAACAAAGTGTCCCAGCTGTAGAAAAATATTTTCACATCGCTGGAAAGGAATTTAAAAATCTGTCCTTACAAATGTACTTGTTACTGAAACATCCTTTCTCCGCTGTAGGGGAGACAGGATGTTCAAAGCGTGTGGGGGACCAGACTTTCAAGGTCATCCTAAAGTAAAAGAGTTCACTCCTACAATGTTTTACATAGATGTGTGAGAGAGTGATAAGAACTGCTGAGGAAGGGAGAGGATGCAGGTATCTGCAACTTGACTGCACCAACCAACCAACCACACTTGAGATCTGTTCCACCTTCTTTATTAAATTTGATGCTGAAGTCCAGTTTTGTTTTGTTTTTTAAATCAATACCTATAAACCAAAAAAAATCAGAATAGTATATCCATTTGTCCAGCCCGAAGAGCTTCGAAGCCACAAAGGCGGACAATTTTCACACTTATTTCATTATCCCAATGAAATGCAGTTTGTGTGTGAGCTGTAATCCTAAAATGATCTCTGCACTTGTTCAGTCGGTAATCAGCATCAGGAAGAGATCAATTCATTACATATGAACACGATTTAATGGTTAAACCAAGTGAATTCCATTCTCCAGTACAATTGCCAGGCTGATACATGATTTGAATCTGAAAAAAAGACAAACAGGATGAGAGGAAATTCACATTAAACCCACAAATTCGAAGGATAAAGTAAAATAAAGTAGTACAGTAAAACACAGACTTATCAAAATGAAAACCTATGTAAAAGTGCAAGAACAGAACAATATAAAAATAGAAACCTGAGCTACTACAGGTAAATGAAGGTTTTATAGGGTCAGGAAGGAAAAGCCGAGTTTTGGCGAAAAAAACAGGGTAGATTTTTACCACAGCTTTACAAAAAAATTACGTTGTCTGTATTGATGATAAAAACATTATAATTTAATTGAGTGCATTATTAAAGATAAAATTATCACAGGAGTGCCTTATCCTAGAAAAATTTCTTCACAGGCTCTGAATATTTCCAGCTCAAAGCATCAAAATCGCAACAACAAATCAATTTTGAACCCAACAAGAACACAATAATTTAAACATAATTTGTCAAGGTGGTGTAAAGTGCCTCAGAAAATACTTCTCACCATGGTCAGTTTTCTTTAAATCCTTTTTCCCCTTCTGATCTGTATGTCACGGGGGTGCTAAAACTCCAGGTAAGCAATGCATTTAACCCAGCTCCTTCAGTCTTTGAAGATCGGTTAACATAAATATTAACGGGTGAAGAAGATTGGCTTTGGGTCATCCACATAACAGTAAGGTCAACAACGAGCTGCTGTATATTCATTGTACTACCTGCAGCACTACGTTCGCATACATGAAGTAAGCAGTTAATGGTTAGAGAGACGGATATTTATACAGTTCAATGGTAGGTAGACACAGATCTACTGGAAAAGGCCACAGGTTTGTGTAGGCGGCAAGATGGGTGCTGAAAGGTTGAAATCATTCAGGATTAAGTCGTTCTGCATGAAGTCAGAGTCGGTAAAGTGTGGGGTTTCAAGGTACAACAGACACTCGTCAAGAGAGCTGCTCAGCATGGGATCTTGAAAGGGTTCCAGCTGTGGCTGCAGAAGATGAGGCTCATCCTCTTGTTCTAGGCAGAAAGAAAACCATAAAAGAGAAAGTTGTTGCTGTTTTTTTGTGTTTTTTTGGTTGCTGTGGCTGTATGCTGATTTTAAAGAGGAAGGGAAAGTGATAAAAATGGGATTCAGTCATGTGCTAAAAAAAGGAAATTCTGTATGAAAGCAAAGAAAAGGAATTAAGCATTGCATCATTAAGTATAACCCTATCACCAGTAGATCAGGTAATAAAAGTAACAAGGATTAAATAAACATATCCTAAAGATTAGACAAATATAAGATTTGGGGAAGTAAAGGGCCACAGTAGCAAATACAAACATCATAAAAACAGCAGGTTTAGCCAGTACTGGAAAATGAAATCTGCTTCTACATAAAGCTGTAACAACAGAAGGAAGCATGCAGCACATGCAGATAAAATGATTCATAGGCCATGAACACACGCAGCTGTTTTTTTTTTTATTTTTACTAACATTTTCCCCTGTTCGTTTAAAAAAAAAATCTCCATCCACACATATCCGGATAAGTGTGTTTTAAAGCACATTCATAGACATGGCAAACCTGTAGGGGGCAGCAGTTCTCCCAAATCCTATCCACTCAGAGTTACTTTCTACTCTCCAACTTCTACATACAGCAGTGATAGAGCTTGTAAAAACAAGAAAGCAAAGGGTGCTTTGACAGTTGATAAAACCAGAAATGCTGTTTCTGAGTGTAAACACATGTTGCACAAGTGATGTTGGAGCATTTTTTGTCTTGGATAGTGACGTTGCAGCACTTAAAAGGCCGGTTTCATCTGAAAACAGAGAAAACTCAGATCTTCACTTTGCCCTAGTGTTTTAAGAAAAATTTCGTTTTTGATGCCGAAAATACGCAGTTACGTGTGGATGACTGGTACAACTGTAGAGAAATATCTGTGAGCTACCCGGCTACATGTGGACAAGGCATAAGCCTGCAAAACAGCCCAGCAGACCACAAAGAAGCGCTTCCGAGATGCCCCAAATTCCGAGGGGAATACTGTTAGCCATTGATAACAAAACATTGGTTAAATGAAGGGGTTTTAAGGCAGATAATGCCTTATTCGAAGCGGCACTTGACAGGCCCCATTAATTCCCGTAATATGGATATAGACGTGCTATAAATAACATCAAGGTTGAAAAACAAATGTACTCTCCCTTTAGCACAAGGAATCAACAGTAGTACGCTATGACTTGTGCCGGACTCTGCACCTTATGAATGTCAGGAAAATTCTTTGAATTGGCTTCACAATCTTTCCAAGGCAGTATTAATCTCTTTTTGACCATATTTTTTCTTCCACTGGACATTCCATTAATGTTTAAATAAAGCACTCTGATAGGCCAGCCTCTTCAGAAATGAACTTCCTCTCCTTACTCTCCTTGTGGTGAGTCTGTATTGTGATGCATGTTAATACACGTCGTATCACAAGATTCTTGTAAAGAAACATTCCCAGTAAGCAATGCATCTATTGAATCACTAAATAAATAATAAACTTTGTTTTATGTCCATTTTTCGTGAAAAGCACCCATATTTGGATTCACATCCACTTTCATGCAAGGTGTTATATGTAATACTCAACACCAATCCTACATAGTGGTTCTATCAAACTAAAAACCAGTATACATGTCAAACAATTTCGTTACTAAGTGAATACTTAGTCAATATAATTCAATTGCTCATACGGACTGCTGATCAAAGCAAACTTTATAAAGTGCTTTACATACATGAATTGCATCCCGAAGTGCGTTAAAGATTAAAATGACCCCACATACACCCCATTCCCATCCCTCCCCCGCAGCTTTAAAGCCATGATCCAGTTATACTCTAATGCAACCCAACTCTAATGCACACACACAGTTAAAAGGAACCGTAGGAAAGGAGATTCGGCTGACTACAGATGAGCCAGACTAAGGATAGATCAAACCAAACATATGGTTAAAATATATTGATTTTTGAAATAACCTCATTTATTTGATTAGGATGAAATGTAGAGTTTATTTTTATGAACTGAAATGCGAAAAGTAAAATCTAGATGCAGCAAGACTGAATGATTGGGTTAGTTATCATCTCAGACCACCCAGAGAGATTTTCTGAGAGAAGAGGACAACAGGAATGTGCACGCAGGAGAAGCACCCAACAGCCAAAGGATGGAAATGCTCAGAGGTTTTAATGCCATCATAGCAATGACCAAACACATGCTCTCATGCATAGTGCATCATCTCAAACACCACAAAGCTGAACTAAGGCATTGGCAGAGTTCTCTGATGATAGGGTTTGATTAGTTTGAAGGGGTTTTTAACCGGATTGGACAGCAAGGAGAGCCAGGACTCACCAGCTGCCTCTCCACACAGGCCATTCATTGGCTCCAGGCTTTCACCCTGTGTCATGTCACAGGACATGGGTGACCTGGCCTCCAGTGTGTTCCTACATGACCAATGACAAAAAGTCATTACAACCAGTAGCTTAAAAAATTTAAAAATGGAGTGGGTATTTCTTTTGATTTTTTTTTTTCTATTGTAAAAGGGTTAGTTTGTTTTTGGTTTTTAGACAGACATCAATGCAAATCAGACTTATTCAAAAGAAGAAAAAACACTTACTCTTTAGAAACAAACACCAACTTGGTTTTGATGTACTTTATGTAAGGATTGTCATCTGAAAAAAGTAAGATAAGAGGTGTGATTTATTGATTCTGCCATAATTTATTAAATCAAATCCACAATAAAATCTTGTTAAAAAAAACATTTGAATGTAAATGAGAGCATGCAGGCAGTAGCAAGTGAAATCCATACCTCCACTCTTCTCAGAGTACCACTTTCCAAAGGCCTCGTCTTTTGGGATGTCAGGATACAGGAAAAGTAGAGGATTTTCCGGTATGTTTTCGGCTTCTAAAATCTGGAAATTCCTGATGATTTCGTGGAACGGGATCTGGCAGAGGTCAGCTTTGGTGAAGGGCTGGACCGTTTTTATATCAGGCTCGCCTAAGAACAATGACAAACATACATATATGATAAAGCAGAAAGAGTAAGAAAATGTTTTATTTGGTGTTGAAGCTATCGTGAAATACAAGTATCAAACCGTTTGCGTCTATTTCCACCCAGGAGAAGGTGATTCCTCCAACCACACTTTCACTGAAGCGCAACAAGAACGTGCCCCTCTTCTTCTTCCTCAGGAGGATCTTTTCTTTACCTTTGCTCACAAAACCCATAATGAGACTGCAATTCAGATAGAGAAAAAAATTACTCTCCCAACAAACCAAACTCCTTATTTGAATACTGCTCCCTCCACCTGTTATGAATTGCTCACACAATCTCAGTAGATTGCCCGCAAATCAAGGACAACCAACAGGCTATGGGTGGGCGGTATGGCAAAATTTTAACAGTATTTTTTAAAAACATAACGGTATTACAGTATTAGTATTATATAATGGTATTTCTTTTGCCATACAAGACCGTTCATATCCACCCTAACTTATAAGAATGAAGAATATAAAAATGTGCTTTAAATAGCCCACATTACTGCCATATGGACTGCATCATAGGCAAGGCAAGGCAAGGCAAGGCAATTTTATTTGTATAGCAGACTTTCAACACAAGGCAATTCAAGGTGCTTTACATGATTCAGTGATAATGAAACCACATGATTACAAACAAAACATATAAGTTTAACAGTAATCAATCAGTAAGAAAAGATAATGTAACGAACAAAATTATGAAATTAATACACAGTCACTTAAAAAAGAAATAAAAAAGTAAGAATAGAAGTTAAACCACAACAATAAAAAATAATTTAAGGAGCAAATTTATGCAATTAAAACAGATTAAAACAGATAAAACACAATCATATTCATATTCTTTTTTCCAGACACAGGTGAATGATATGAAATTAATTAAAATGATAGTAGTAGACATACGTGATGTTCTAAGGCTGAATGAATAATTTTTTAAAACCTCACGTTGGCGCAAGCAACAAATTGCATCTTCTCATTGCTTTGCATGTAGTACTGAAGAACCCCGCTAGGGGGGCAGAGTCAGACTCAGATTTGATTTTGCCAAAGAAGGAGTAAAATAAACATGGCAACCATCAACACTTCCCCCTACTGGTTACTCTGAATAGCGTTTGTAAAAGGTATGCCATTCGGTTCTCGTTTAACATTTTAAAGTCGATAAACGTTGTAAACTATAGACGAGGCTCCTATTTTTTGGAAACAGTTGATCAGAATTGGGTGCTTCACTCCTGCCAGCAGCTGTACTTAGTTAAAAAACGTTATTTTCTACACTGTGGTGAAGAGCGCGTAGCAGTAAAAATGGTCCTGGCTGAAACACTTCCCCTCATTAAACGTTCCGGAAGTTGTCTGCGCTATTCAACGGTATAGGGGTATATTAAAAATTCATATCGTAAGGAAAATAAACACCGGTTTTCGGTATGAACCGGTATACCGCCCAGGCCTACCACAGGTCCAAATGGTTTGCGGCGCACTCAATTTTGCGGTCATTATTAAGAATCTTGATAAATCAGGCCCGTGGTGTTGTGCAGGTAGGCCTCTACATGGTTTGTGGAGGAGGCTTTGTACAAATGCATGCCACACTTTTCAGATGTTTGTGTGTAAAATTATTTGTAAACCATGTGTCATTTTGTTTCCATGTTGCATAATGTTCTAGTTTGTATTGTCTAGTAAAATGTCACACATATGTAAGTGAAATATTTTAGGATGTAGAAATAATAAGGTGTAATACCATGAAATAGTTGGGCCTCACGTGAGGCCCATGTTCTCACAAGGTATGAACTCCACAGCACTCACCCTTCCCTCCAGATGTTCTCCAGGTAGGATTTCACCATCACTAGGATGCCATCAAACCACACCCAGAAAGTGTCAGGGCTATTTTCCTATAATGACAAGAAAAAAACGCAGTTTACCTTAAAAATCCATTCATAAAAAGCAACAACCAGTGATTTATACAGTGTTATAACATCAATACAAAAATAGCAACCTAGTAATGACGATAGTAAAAAGATTTTACAAATCTTTTAAGTCCTTCACTATGTCGCAAAAAACTAAATGTGCACACTATTACTGTTGTTGTAAAGGACAAAAACCAAGACAAATAATAGGTGAGGTGTACATATGGAATTATTGCATCAGATATCAAGGTTGAATATGAATCCCTTGTATTATTTGACAACAATCACATTTTAGCTAATTCTGCTTTCCATTCTCACCTTTGTAAACTTTGACCAAGTCACTTTGCAGATGTCATAGTTCTCTTGCTTCCCTGTCAGAGCACATAAAAAAAGCAGCATTATGTAAGTCCATATATATATATATATTATACATACCCTGCTCTATGCACAACAATCTGCGATGCAGAGTGTAATCTGACAATTTCTCACAGGATAAACTTCTTTATTAAGTTTTTGAGGATTTACCAAATAACTTGTATGCAATCATGTTGCGCTGATTGTCATCCAGACCACGTTTTGTGGCAGAGAAAAACTGCCAGCTCAGCATCTCCCCAAACTGTTGCCAAGGAGCTGCAGGAACGTTGGCAAAAAACATAACATCCTGGGCAAAGATGAACAGCGTTAATATAATTAAAAACACACTTAGTTATGTTAAGTAAAGAGTGCGATTCTTCACCTTAGGATCCAGGCTAAGCATGTTGAACCAGAGGATAGATGCCCAGGCACTTTGCTGCTGGCTGGAGTTTGAGATAACGACCACAGGAAGGGAGGAGGCCTACAGGAGGGAGGTAAAGACAGCTGTAATACAGCTCATGGCTGGGTTGATTATTAACATCTACACTGTGATCTGCTAAGACACAAAAATCAAGAGAAACAGCAGAGGCGTCACCTGCATCTCTACTGAAAAGCCTTTCAGCTCAAAAACGGTGTTAAAGTAGATGATGTGTAGCTCCTCTGTAACACTCAGAGAAATCTGTTAATGTCCAAAAGTACACCGTCAGATCAGATGAATTTAAAAAACATGAATTTAAAAAACAACAACTGAGGGTTGACTGCTTTATTTAACTCACATCACTGATTCCTTTTCCTCCCCCACCAGATTTCTGCTCCTTCAGAGACTAAAAACAAACAGCACACCTCATGTTAATGTTGTTCTGGCAGTGAATGTTTGACTTTGAGTGACTACTTTATGTTTAACTTGATAAAATATACTGATACCCGTGATATAATTTAACCTTTGGATTATTTCTATTACTATGTTTTATGAGTTTTCAAACCATTAATACTCACCAGATGTCTGAAATCTGCAACCATCCCTCCGCTGTAACTCTCAGCCATGTTCAAATCTTTGGTTGCAGTTCCCAGGACATTAAAGCGCCGATATCTGCAAATGCACCCGGTTTTAGTGGAAATAAATAAAATCTACCCGGTTCTTCTTGTAACATTAAGTTTGGAGTGTAAAAAAGCAACAACAAAAAAACTCACCCTTTGATCTGAGGAGCCTCCCTAATTTCAAGGATGAGAAGAGTAGGGCAAAAACCGGAGAGAGGAAATAACATGTCAACCTTTATCACATGAAGGGAAAAACTCAAGGCAGAGAATCAGTTCTGTGAGGAAAAATGTTAATTGGAAATTTAAAATAGTAATCTGACCTTGACATGGATACGCTCACTTTCATGGAGTGGTTCAGTTCAGGAAACTTCACCAGAAGTCTAAAATTTGACGTGGGAAAAAACAAAATACAGGGTAGATTGAAGCTTGCAGTGCAAAACAAAAACCTAATTTATTTAAAACATATTTTACTAAATAAAGCACCAAAACAGTCACTGAGCAATAAGTACATTATCCACTCTTTATATCAGAACTGCAGTAATAACTATGTGATAAGATACAGTATATGCAACATCATCTTCATTTAATTGCAAACCTGCAAGTTTTATGTCTGTATAGAAGCAACAATCTATTAACCAAACATCAGAATAGGATGATCTTTGGCTTTCATCTGTGATCACAACCTTTGGTCAAGGTTAAAAGAACAATGAAATGTGTTCATTTTCTGTGTGATTCAAAACTAGAACCCCTATGTAAGAACCGGCAGCCATTGTTTCATTTTTTTTAAATCTAATTTCATCTTTATGAAAGCATGATCTGAAGCTGTCAAAATTGGTTTCAGCATGTCAGAGCAAAAGAAAATCCATGAATGTGAAATGTACTGTTTTGTGCAACCGAATAACTGATCCTTGAATCTCTACAGGTTTAATTTTTTGGATGTTCCACTCACTCCAATAATTATAGCTCTTAAAATGAACCAGTGACTCCTTACTATAACTATATAACTAGAAAGTTTCAAACTGGTCCAACACTGACCTTGTTTTAACAGAGAACTGGACATTTGTTCGCAAAACCAGGGGGCCTTTTCCCTGAGGCATGGACGGCTGATTCTCGACCACAAATGAACTTTATCAGAAAAGAAAAACAGGAGGTGAATGCATTCAAAATTACCCCAAACATCAGTAGTAAGAAACAAACCATCCCTTAAAATAACATACTTCTTGAGTAAGTCTTTAAGAAGAGCATCGGCTCTCTTCTGTAGTGCAGGTTTCTGAGCCTTTACAGGGTCGTTTTCATAGGACATTTTTCCTACTAGCTCCTCAAGCTTATTGAGAAACTCTCGGACCTGGAACAGACACTCCGCCACACAGGTGAACCTGGAAAACAACGAGAATCAAGACTTAAAAGCTGTACACTGAAATATAAATCCTAACTCAGAGGATTAATGGCTATGATGTGGAGCAGCTGAGGAGAAGCATACCATTTTTCCAGCTGGTTCAGGCAAACATTGTCTGGCGCACCGATGCAGGATTTCTGCTGCCTCCTCTGCCAGTCCACCAGCTCTTTCCGCACCAAAAGATTGATCAGATCTTCAGCCCTGTCCAGAAGCTTGTTCAAATCTGCTAGGGTGATCTACAAATAAATATGCAAGATGAATAAAAAACTAAAAACAATATGTAGATAACAATATAGATGCTCCGACATGGCTTTTCCTGGCTGATATCAATGTGAAGATTTATTTTAGGCTTGATCTTTTGAATCCACCATAACTATAACACATACGTGAGAAAACAAAATGTGCTTTGGATCTGTTAATCAAAACTTGTGCCTAACCTTCATCTTATTTAAATAAATTCAAGAAAAGAGCATCAGAATATATGTTGTTGGCTGAGTTTATAGACTAAAAATGGTGCGAGTTCTTACTTTGTATGAATTTAACCTGTTTTATTAAATGGGACATTGCTACTTTTAATTGTTGTTCACAATTAGCAAATAGTAATAGCTTCATACCTTTCTACACTCATTCAGTCTGTTGATCAGTGACTGAAACATTTTCATGCGTTCATTCTTCTGTGCCTCATCTGCCACAGCTGCATGAGAGTTTCCATTGTGGGTTGAAAGGTTCCATGTAAGACAAAAAAGCATAAAGCTGTGATTGTGAACAATGTATTACTCACCATCAGAGAATGAAAAGAGAATAAGAAGTCTGAAATATCCTGACCTTCCAACTTGTGGGTTTGATATTTAAAATCAAACTCATCTTGCTGTTCTTCAAGGCATATAATTGCATGCTCCAAACACTGTGTGCCAAAACGTTCAGCAAGAAAAAGAAGAGATTAATGAGCATGATTGAGTTTATCGGTACGGTACAAATCGTGCGTAACACAAAAATAACACTTTCCCCCACCTGGACATCATTTCTCAATCCGGCCATTTTACGTTCAAGCTCCTGCTGACAGGTCGTCTCCATTGCTTCCTGCTCAACATGCAACAGCTGCACCTGAAACAGCAAGGGAGGATTTAAGGGTGGGAAAAACTACAGCGATTTATTTCTTTTGTCCGATTCGGTTACAAAGAGACAAGGGTGTGTTTATAGTCCTTAAATCCAGTTTGCAATCGTGTGCATAGTTATATTGCACTTGCTATTCCAATTGAATGTATTGCGCAGGTCCTTTTTTAAAGTGATTAACAATATGACTGACAAAGAGCACCAAGAGTCACACATTCGTCAAAACAAACATAAACAATGAATGCTGATTCCACGGCTAGGTTGTGTAGCAGGGTGTGTTGTGCTCCCTTCACATTGCATGTAGAGTACATTAGCAAAGAAGGAGCAACCCAGACCTGTTCATTCAGCTCAGCACTGTTCAGGATCTCCTTCTCTTTTTCCAAAAACCACAGGATTATGCTTGCCAGAGCACAGGGCTCATCTTGATACCTCTGAAACGGGTCAGGAGAAAATCAGATAAAAAATGAGGAACTAATACCACAAACAACATGATGAATGTGAATACAGCTGTAAAGGTTCACAAAGTACTCTAATAACGCTTATCTTTACAACCACTAAAAGCAAGAAGTTTGTCAGTTCAAACATGATGCAAATATATTTAAATAAAGACACAGAGAGATATACAGAAGGAAAACCTGATGGGTGATGGGGTAGTTTTGCACACCTGGAAGCTCTGTTTGTAGCGTCTGATGTTGTGCTGCTGTAAGAAAGACTCCTCCTGAACAAAGCGGCTGTACTGGTTATCCAGATTCTCCAGCAGGACCTGGTACAGCACCATTGCAAGGCCAAAGTCCCTTGCTGCTCGGTGCCTGAGGAGAATTAACAAGATAGATATGGGGGGTTAGGTTGTGTCAAAGCTACAGTGCAATAATAACCAAATAGCATCACAAGCAAGTAGTGTCTTACCACTCCTGCTTCTCAATCCAAGCCGACAGATAGTGGCGAACATCCATTGGTAAACCATCCCTGTCGTAGAGCTCATGTAGCTGCTGCCAGTAAGAAGGAGAGAGCTGCCTCAGTTTTTCCCACTGAGCCATCCTGGGATTTCCTGAGGGAATTCAACACGCAAACAGACACATCTTAGCGGAAACAACCAAGCGAGAAGCAACTGTTCTACAAATGTCAGCGACGACTTTCAGACAAACCTGTTATGAATCACATTTGAGGGAAAAAAGGGCGAACCACTAAGCAATCATACAAGTTATAGTTACTGCAAGTTTTTAGAGTAAAATATATTGACTGAAACACCGACTAGATGCTGCAAAAGAAACTAACATTGATTCAGGTCTTACACCAGAATCTGTGACCCTAGCGTGTCTGAGCATTCTGAGTTGAGATACTAAATGTGAATTTTATGCGCTTACCCAGAGTCCTTTCCCTAATCATAACTTCATGGCCTGCTAAAGGTTAAAAATAAGCATACAAAAGCTAAGATTGCCTAAACCTAAGATTGCCTAAAGCTCACCGAAGCCTAGGGTCACAGATTCTGGTCTAATACAGGTGTTGTGCGAGAATCTGTTCCCCTGAAATATTCTGTTCCCCCTGGTGTTACAGGGGTATGTTTTCCCTAACCTTTTGTCGTTTCTGATTGACTGACCGGTTGATTTCTTACTAATCTTAACATTCGAGAACAATTACCTAACCCTCAGTCATTTTCTAACCCTAACATTGGATGAGCATTACCTAACCATAAACTGACCATTTTCCCAACCCTGCTCTTCGGGAACCAGTGCCTAAACCTAACGGGGGAACAGAATATTTCAGGGGAACAGATTTTCGCACTACACCGGGTTAATTGCCGAGCTGCAGGATTCTGGAGAAAACGTCAACACCATTAGCAGCGCTAAGCACAGCAGTAGTAATATGTTTACTCACCTTATGTTAAGATGTCGCAGTCCACGCAGAATTATACAAATAACTAGCAGCTAAGATGGTATAAATGCATATCTAACAGACGTTTCGATCTTCGTAGCGAGACACAGCTGGTGTTTTATGTAACTAAAACTAGTAAGACTCAGCAGGCGTGTCGATGTTATTTCCCCTTTCTTTTCTCCTCGTTTTACCTCTGATTGGACGGCCCTTTTCCCTCCCAATGTGTTGTATAGAGGGACGTCCAGGCGCCATTTTGGCTCCCACGCAACAGACATTAGATGCAACTCAAGAGCCGAAATGTCCTTTGTGTTTTACACAGTTTCCTCAGAGACTCAAAGCCAAGAGCTGATTGGTTTAATCGTTCAGTGAACTGCACGTTTAATTAGTGCGTTTCCTACGTCAATCACTGGTGAGGCGAGAGGGGAGCAAAATAGAAACTTATGGCGATGTTGTTGCTATTATAGTTTCCCAGAAATGACGTCGAGAAAGTGACTAACACAAGTGGAGCATGTGACGCACCAGAAATCACACACTAGATTATTTACACTAAAACTCGAAAAATAGAATATGCATCAGTAGTTCAATTTAAAAAGTGTAACTAATATTTTATATGCACTTACTACATGCAAAGCGAGATGTTTCAAGGCTGTATTTTTTGGTCATTTTTATGATTATGGCTTGCAACTAAGGATGCACAGATACCAATACTGGTATCGGGTATCGGCCCCGATACCATCTAATGTACATGTATCAGTATCAATACCATGAACTGATACTCAAAATGTGGAAAATTTACAAAAAAGATTAATTTTTCACTTGAAATTTTATTTTGTGGTAATTTTATATTTTACATCTGTTATTTTGTACTAGTTATGTTTAGTTAGTAAAGTTTGGTGCCTTTAGTTTCTTCAAGAAAGGTATAAAATGGAAGTTATACATTTTTTTTATTTATTTATTTATTTATTTATTTATTTATTTTTTTTTTTTTTTGGAAGTTATACATTTATCAACAATACAATAGTATCGGCTTGGTATGGGTATCGACAGATACACAAAATCCAGGCATCGGTATCAGGGTTGAAAAAGTCGGATTGGTGCACCCCTACTTGCAACCTTTGAAAACCCCAAAGTCAAAATCTCAAAAAGTTTGTTAAAATTAGTTTAATTAAGTTGAATTTTAACTGTAGGCTATATTTAATTTGGTTTCATTTAAAACCCCAAATTCAAAATCTTAGAAATTAGAATATTGTAAAATATTTTAAGCTCTGACCTGACAGTTGTGCAGATAAAAACATTACTGATAGCCTCCATAAGGAGGGAAAGCCTCAAAAGCTAATTGCAAAAGAACTTGGAAGTTCCCAAAGTATCAAAACCTATTAACAGAAAATTATGTGGAAAGGAAAAGTGTGGAAGAAAAAAGTGTACAAGCAGCAGGGATGACTTTAGCCTGGAGAGGATTGTCAGGAACAGTGTTGGGGACCCACCAAACACAGACGGATCCTGGACATGAGCTTCAAATGTCTAATAGTACATTTATACCACCCCAAACGGCAGCGTCAGCAGCAGCAAGATTACATGTTAAGTCTGTCTATGATAATTATACCTCTTAGAGGTCCAACATTTCTCTATTCAAAATCCTTGTTCAATTGATTTCATGTAACGTTATATTTTCTAAGATTTTGATTTTGAGTTTTTCATTAGCTCTAGGCCATAATCATTAAATTATAACAAATAAAGGCTTGAAATGTCTCACTTTGCGTGCAATCCGTCTGTTTCATATTGTAGTTTCACCTTTTATGTGGTATCACTGAAATTAATTTACTTTAGCACAGTTTTCTATTTTTTAAATTTTACCTGTAAATGTTAGGCTATGTGATGGCCTATATGCATGCCCTGCATGCATGTTTCATATATTACTACACACATGTACGACAGTAAATACGTCACTTTTGTGTGTATTAAATGTGGATTTTAGTTCGCTGATTTCAAGTGAAATGTTAAACAACTTTACTAATTCCATGTTATGTAATTGACTACATACAAGCATGTATACACCATAGTTATGTAAAAAAATGGAATTTTAATGTGAAATAGTTACATAAAAATAGGTAAAAATGCACTCAAACAGCATCAAACAGTATAATAATACTGTACATAATATTGATTAAAAATCAGAAACTGCCTTCTTTTTAAACTCAGCAAAATTATTTAAGTGAGGTTAAGCAACTCCTAATAAACTTTGTGAAACTTTCAAGTTTCATCCCAGTCTGAACACACTCTGCATTGTTGTGTTTTGTTGAGACGAAATTTCCTAAAATCCAAGCAGTGTTTTCAGGAACAAGTTTTTCTAGTTAAAGGTTAAAATTTATTTATACATACATTAAACGCAATTTAAACATTTCTGCTTCTTGTATCTGAGATGTAAAACGTTAACTTAGAGGAAAATGGCAATGACTTTTTAGAAAAACAGTTTATGATGGCCCTATTTTGCTCTTTTAACTTCTTGCTAAAAGCTAAAGTTTATCATGGAAAAAAATATATGATCCATTTCAACATATATTATAACAAAAGTTTTTTTCCTCAAAATTAAAGTACTTATACTTGTTTTGACAAAAGCTTCACATTCTGCATATGATTGAAAATGAAACATTTACTGTTGATACAGTTTAAATTTGTAAGCCTTTCTTTTTCAATTAAATTTCGAAGATAACAAAAACTGCACAAAACTGTCATCAGCTAAAAAATTATGCATGTTCAACAATGCTTGAGTTCACTACTTCCCGAAAGCAGTATATGAAGTAGGCTACTATCTTCTCTAATCAGTTTCACTAAGTGTTCACTGAGTTGTATGTCTTTCCAGAAATGTTCATAGTAACACTTTTGAAATTAATTAAATTGAATTAGTTTATTTATATAGCAGCAATTCATAAGATGTCATATCAAAGTACTTGACAATTAAAGTCATTTCAGTTAAATCATACATGCATTTCAATCAGTTAAAAGTTTTCTATTTAAGGAATCCCAGCAGATTGCATGGAATCATCTACCTGCAGTTGTGCCGCATTAATGCAAACTCCAACCACAGTAATCCTCTCAGTAATCCCTCATACTAAGTAAGCATTTTGTGACAGTGGAGAGGAAAATCAGCAAGAAATCAACAGCAGGATGAGCGGTCATCTGTCACGGCCGTCTTGTGGTTTGAGAAGACAGAGCAGAGAAAGTAAAAAGAAAGTAAAAAGTTGAGGAGGACTTTCCGTTTCTGGGAGCTTCATCCCAGTCAACGCCCCTCTCCAACTTGGCATCACAGCTGAACATGATGCCAGATCAAGGGCAGCTTCTATGGGGCAGGGACAAAACTGAGAAAAGGCTAAGTTGACGGTCAAAATAACAATAAATAATGAAACTGGTAAGTAGCAGAAGAGAAAAGTAACAGAGTGAGTTTAAAAATTAATTATTTAAAAAAATGTATAAATAATATTTCAAGTTTGAGTGAGTTTGTGAATAATGAATTGCCTATGTTTTAATTCAGAGAAGAACAGAGTGTATTGGTCAAACTTAGAATGAACAGGACAGATATGAGACAAAACTCTAAATCTGTATTTTTTTTAAAAAGGTCTGATTGTTGCATCTTGATCTATCAATTGGATTGTTGCAGTTCTATCGCTTGAAAATGCTTAGGCTCCAGTGAATATTCATTTAGTCATATATGCAGCCTAGTTTATCATTCTGATTCCTACCACTAGATGTCCTTCTTATATTGAAAATTACTTCAAAGCAAAAGGAAACTTTTATAGACAAACCCCCATTATCAAAGTGTAGGTACACACATAGTATGTTTTCTCAGGTAGGTCCCTCTTTTTGACTAGCTATGTCAATAACATAATTAACTGATTGCGGTCTTTATGTTTAATTGTGGAACTGTCAATTTCACATATGTACATAAAGAGATTTTTTAGTGTTTTAGTTTTAAGTTTACAATGTTCAGATGTATTAGGTTTGTAAAAATTCAGAGAGCCAAGATCTGTTTACCAGTGACGTGAAATCACCTGTCACCCAGGCAACTAAAAAAGGAACAGTAGAAGTAAAATAGATAACAAGTTTAAGAGGAAATCAGTTTATCAACTTGACTGTTCTATACACTGTTTTGTTTTTCTGCATGGTTTCAACATTGTTATGTTTAGAATAGCTGAATTTACAAATTTTCTTGTTGAAAAATACATTAGGCAGTGCAATGCTGTGCCTCACCTCTGGTGGCGCTGTGTGATAGAGTGAATGAAGCAGGCAGTTGGCGCGTGCTCATTGCTATCTCTTTATATATTGCATAGGCCTACATACTTATTTGATTACACACCTTGATGTTCCACAGCCTTCTTGATATGTTCAAAGATTTCAGTCTATTTGATCATGCATAAATACGCTGTGGAAATGCACAGGGTGAGGCAGAAAGTATTGTGCTGCAATGATAAGGCCAGAGCTGAGACACATAGGCATAAAGGGCAACCAAGTATCTACCTCTATACATTGAAAAGACCGAAAACAATCAGAAAGAAAAATAGAGTCGGAATAGGACTGGCCCAGGACAACACTAATCTGGTTTATCTAGATTAAAGCAGCCAGACTTTTAAAAACAAAAGGAGAATGAGTGACAAACAAAGAGGGTTTTTCCAACACAGTGACGGGGATTGGAGAAAGATAGATACATGGACTTCATCTGATGATAAATGTCAGATCATACACGGTATTCAATTTGTATACAGTCACCAGCCAAATCAAACAAAAAAAGCTTTTAATATAAAAAAACAAGATCAAAATTTGCTTTATATTCATATTATTTTACTGTTCTTGCTTTTGTGTTGTTGACCTGTATGGAATTGATTAAAGCATAATTAAAAATGTTTACTTGTTTCGCTAAACGTTTCTGTTAAGGTCAAAATGAAAATCTAAATTTCGTATTTGTACATTATGCCTCACCAGTCATGAACCATAGTGCACATCACTGGTGTGTACATACTGTCGTCTGCTGCCAACCTGGAATGTTGGCAAGAAACTTAAAATGTTTATTTATGACTTAATAACAGTATTTACAAAAGCTGTCTATCACTAGCACATTGTCTTCTTTGTGGCAGGTAACATGAGCAGGTTTGACTGGTGAATCATAGCTACAGCCAAAATAAACTGTAATCAACTGTAAACTGTAGTCAGAATAGGGTTTAAGGTAAAGAATGCAAATCCTTGTATTTTCTTAGAAGGCAGGGCTTAATTACCCATAAACAGACATTCTGACAGAACCTTAAAGTGAAGATGATGGCCTTTTAACACCCTCACTGGCAAAAACAAATTAAATCCACAGACATGTTTGGGTTCTTGGGGAGTCTGTAGTGAATAGCAGGGACAAATTAGGCTTTGTATTCTGTCTGGAGCAATAACATAAATATAGTTGGGCAAAAATGTATTTGGCAGCCACCGATTGTGCAGGTTGTCCCACTTAAAAAGATGAGAGGTCTGTGGTTTTCATTATTTGTACACATCAACTGTTAGGGACAGAAAGTATAACAAATCCAGGAAATCACATTGTATGATTTTAAATAATTTATTTCTTATAATGTGTTCAGAAAATAAGTATTTGGAAAATCATAAAAGTTATACTCAATATGTGCATTGTATTTATTCCATTTTCTAAAAACTGCTCCACCAGAAGATCTCTTCTCACCAAGCTGTTTGCCTATTGCAGACTACTGGGATTAACTAATCCCAGTTTTGTGCAGGTGTGTCCCTGGTGTCCTTAGACAGCTATCTGGTCTTGACCATAGTGGAGGTTGGAGTCTTGACTTTTCGAAGGTGTGGATAGGTGTCTTTTATACACCTTACAAGTTCAAACAAGTTCCACCCATACAGGTAACAAGGGAAGGATAGAAGATCTTCTTCAAGAAGAAGGATCAGGTCGGCGGAGGCCAAAATTCTTGCATGTTTGCAGGTGCTAAATTGTTATTTTTACTATATACTAAATTTTTTGCACTATTAAACAAATAAATAATTTTAAAAAACACAAGTGTGCCCATGATGACAGACTCCCATCGTTTAAGGTGGGACATCTTGCACCATTGGTGGCCGCAAAAGGTACAGAGCACCTTTGGTTGGTCCCATGTAACCATCAGTGCAAACATCAGGCCAGTGAGACATATATGCCAGGCAGTTTCACCATACAATCATCAAATATCCATCCCGTGACCTTCATTCTATGTTTTTGACTCACTTCCTTATGCACCTGCCTGACACTGGTTCTCTTTTATGTCCTTTGATACCTCTTTTAGATATGCAACAGAATCATGTGATTATTAAGAACCGACATCTGCACAACAACGTTGATCTGAATCAAACATTTTTTTTAGTGCATCTATTGTTTCTGTTAATGAGTGTAAATTCTTGATTAAATCAAGAACATTTTATATATGCACGGATTTTGTGCAGATTAATTATACCCAGGTTGTAAGTTCAAATAAAGAAAATAAGTAACTAGAGCAAGATGAAAAAATATAGAGTATAATTAAGTGAAAACAACCTTTACTCTCAAACAGAGAAATAGTCAGCACATCAAAAGTTTAACACTATACCTTTAATGTGCATTAATCTGGTTTTCATGTGATTAGGTGCTGAGTGTCAACACTGTTGCCACCTTCTGATGGCAAAGACAAAGAGATTTTCCATTTTTTAACATGGTAGGATTGCTAATACAGCACGAGTAAGGCATCTTCCCAGGCACCTTTTCTGCCATGGTTCGATGCAGTGAGACAGTCATTTTGAATTTCATAAAAGGTCCCAAGGGTTATGCGACAAAACAATCAACTCCACCAGGCTGTCCATGAAGACAGAGGTAGATTCTGGACCCATATTCAGGCTCTTACTTATGTTGACTCCAGTCCAATAACCACAGGACGGCATCCACAAGGGAATGACTCAAGGAGCCAAAAATGTCCCCGAAAGCCATGTCTTCTTCCACCCTACAAGCTTTGTGTTTTGAGAGGGACAACCAGACTTGGGTCAATGAGATGGAAGAAGGTGTAATTCTCTGACAAGGAAGCGTTTTATGTGGACAGTCCCGATTTCTTCCACAATCAGAAACATGACAAGGATATTGTGCTGAGATATTCTTTAAATAACACAGTAGAGGAGACCCCACAATCATGTTATGACCTTTTCCTGATTTATACTCTTTTATTGTGCTCCTTTTTCACATTTTCTAGAATGAACAATTGATTACAACAGAAACAAAACACTGAGCACTGAACATGAAGACAAGCCTTTTATACAATCTATTAACAATTTTTTAAAAATCATACAACTTCTTGGAATATATATATTCATCAGTTTACTTTCCCTGCACTTATATCATAGCTGGTGAATTAAGAAAAGAGGACAGGAAGTCAATATTTGAGGATTTGCAGGTTTAATTTCCTGAGATCAGTCTTTCAGTGCTGCTGCAAAACGTTGTACAGATGCTTCATACATATTCTTGTCTTATAAAAAATTGCATTAGCTCCAGAAAAAGTTTTTTTTTTCCTCATCATATAGTTTAGGAGGATTAATCACTGTTTAATAAAACTACATTAAACAATTAGGAATGAAAACATTCATTTACTTATATGAAGGAATCTACTTTTGCATGCTTGCTTGTATATACTGATCCTTTATTTGTAAAAATGTATCTAAGTCTGCCTCTATATTGCAAAAGATTTACAGTTTTGGAAAAATTTGTTTGTACTCCAGACACAGGATGTGAAAAAAAATCAAAGAAAGGAATCTGTGCTTTTATTATGGAAACATTTTTTTTAGAAATCTAACCTTTAATTGTATTACATTCATTTTAAAAGGGAAAAAATGTTACCATTTTAAAGTTGATCAAAGTTTTGAGGAAGATCTAATTAGAGTGCTATGACTATGGCTGCTGAGTGTCCATGACAACTGTTTGTGATGCCAGGAAAAGTAATTTCTGTCCTACCCACAAAGATGTAAACATGTTAAATTTGGTTAACTCTACTGGGACTAACTGGAACTGTTTGCTTTGGTCAAAATGAGACCAAGATATATTTTTTTACACTACAGGTGGATTTGTCTTTTAATAAAAGATGTACATCCTAAAAATAACCTAATTTCTTAATTACCATAGAGAATCTGAAATGTGTTGGACATGTTTCTCTTCGTAAGACCCTGGGTGTCTTGTTGGAGGGCATGGTCTCAGGTCTTAAAAACATTGGGAGATTTGAAATAAAAATTTGGTGGTGTCTACCAGTAAACTGAAAATGAGTTGTCATTGGGTATTTGAGTAGGATAATGTTCTAAAAGATATGGCCAAATCAACACAGAAATGTTTTAGCTGACCTAAAATAAAGTGAGCATCTCAGTCCTCAAACCTTAATCTTATGAAAAACCTGAGGGGTGAACAGAGGAGTGGGAGCTGAAGACGGGTTCCAGGACTTTGGACTATCTAGAGAGATATTCCTATGAAAATATTAGAGCAGAGCATGAAAGCAAAATATTGTTGTACAGGGTTTTGGCAGTATGGCTGCTAAGCATTTTTCCACTTATATTTTTGTTAAAATGTATTATTTCTATACATGGGATGTTTCACCACAAAATAAACTTAAAGATGGGGTATTTCAAAATTCTTCAAATTTCTATTTGTTTGCATCTGAAGTTTATTTCTCTTCCCACAGTTTACTCATCGGTAAAGGTTCCCCTCTCCGAGCTGGACTGGTTCACCAGCATATCGTCCTCGTCCTTCATGGAGTTGAGCATGTACTTGACCCCAGCTTTCACGCCGGTTTTCACCCCCGCCCCCAGAGCGTAGCCTGCCACGCCGGCAGTTCCACCCGTGGCCACCATCACAGCATCTGTTCCGAGGTCCACAGCGCTGAGGATGGCTCTCTCCTTGGCTGTTGCCGAGCAGTTTACCGAGGCGTAGTAAACCGCTGTGCCGAGGTTATAGAAGGTGCTGACCACAGGTATCCACTCCATCACTTTGTACACACGCTCCTCATCCTTGTTTATGCAGGTCCTCTGGGGGCTCCGCTTCATCCGCTGCCCTGAGGTTCTGGTGATTAAAAGTTCTTCCTCGGATCTGCACTGGTGGATCCAGCACTCAGACTCCAGGGATGTGGAAGGAAAGATGCGGCTGCCTTTCTTCAACACTGCTTGGTACATTCCAGGCATTAGAGGCCCACCGCTCGTCACACCAGCACACAGGACCCCGAGTCTTTCACAGCTTCTGACGGCATCCTCCAGTCGACCTGCAGCTCCTCTCACAGCTGTTCCCAGAAGCATGGTTCCGTTCACTCTGCTCCAACCCTCACAGTGGGCCTCCTCTGATGGTAGAGCTCCATCTCCCGATAAAGCCAGCTGTTGAATGTTGAACATCACACCATCTATATGTTGCCTTACTTTTTCACTCTCTGAAGGCAGTGCTGCTGATGTTGATACTGGTGTAGCTGTAGACCTGCTCATCTTCCTCTCCATAAGAGCCACCAACCCCATCAGGAGTTCCTCAGTATCCGACTTTCCCAGCAGGTCATACAGCTTCAGAACCAGGGTTTGAGCCTCCTGTGGGCAACCTGAGACCACCAGGACAGGCACTAACGAAAGTCCCAGCAGCTCCTGAGAGAACACAGAAGATAACGGATCATCCAGAGCACTGGCAGACAGCAGCTCCTCACAGCTGATTTTTCCTTGAATGCGGAGGTGATCTTGAATCTGACCCTTAAGATTAGCCAAAAGAGTCGATATCATTAGTTGAGCAGATTGGACCTTCTCCACATTTTGTGAAAGAGTCGCTCTAGGTTCAGATCTGTCTGTGGTACGGAGAGGTGGTTTGGGGCTAGAAGCGAGGGGACCAGGATTGTGCTGTTTCTTCTCAGCATCTTCATTGGTGGAAGTTTCCTTAAGGAGATTGTTACTCTTGGGCTGAGGAAGTTCGACTCTGCACACTGCCTGTTCAGTCAGCAGGAGCTGGATCAAAAGCAGCCACTTCCACTTGGAGAACATCCTCCCACTCTTCATAGAGGTCTTCCTCAAAGCCACTATCCCAAAAGCAAAATAATTCACAATCAAAATACATATTAAGGTGTTCAGGGCAAAAGTTTGCAGATACTTTTATTCAAGAGACAAGTTATAATTCTCTTAAAATACAATAGTCTCAAAATTGTGCAAATCAAGCTTATCTTGCAGACATTTCTGCTAAATAAACTACTTTTTTTAATATACATCTTTTTATTTCCATGCGGGACCTTATGCAGTCATATTGGCTGAGACTTACAAGACCCATTGGACCTCTGCTGGTTCTGTACAAATGGTGAGTGGATTGCTGAGTTTTATGTTTAGGTATTTTGATGTGTTACCCCCTTTTTTGTGATGTTGTTCATATTATAGCTGTGATCAGTCTGCTGTGAAAGGTCTACAGTATTAATGCAACCTAAGCCCAAAAAAAAGATGTGCCACATTTAGTGGGCTCTCTTTTACTGACGTAATAATCCGGAATAATCAACGGTGGATCTGGACATGGACTGGTCAGATGGTCTCCTGAGCAAATGTTTCTTTCCCGGAGAAAGCAATAAAGGAGTGCCGAGCTGTCCCGATGGATTACTGTGGAGGATCTTGGGTCTCTCACTTTGACCATTGAGACACTAGAAACATCTGGACAATTGGATTCATTATAACTAGATATCTGCTAAATAGTGCATGGCTGATTTTTTCCCAGGTATTGTAAATGTATGGCTTTAAGGCAGAAATTGGCAGGCTGCCTGGAAGCAGGAAGCTGCATGGTTGTTATAACGCTCAGACTCTTGCGATTTTCGAGCATGTTTGTTGCTGTGTGGGGAAACAAGTTGGAGAAGTTCTTAGCCGGCTGGAATGGAAATGACCCCCGATTTGGAAGGGAGACCACTCTGACAGACTCTAAGGCTAAGAAGGAAAAGAGATCTTTCTCTGTGCATTTCTTATCAATTGGAATCCGGCCTAGACCAAACATACTCCCTTGGATGGGAATCTATTAGCTGTATTCTGGCTCTGGATTATGGAATCAAAACACAGTTGAGCGTTTTTTTTTTTTTCCCCACCATGGACCCCTCCCTCCCTGACGTTTATCTGTTTCTCTCTGCATAGATGGGAGCGCTGCTCTGGCGGCTGCAAGCCCTTTAGTGACGTGGATCTCGTTGTTTTCTTTGCTGTTGTTTGTAAAGATCTTGGACAGGTTGTACTGTAAACTGAAATTTCCCCTCGGGGGATCAATAAAATATCTTTGAATTGAATAAAGTATCTTTGAATTAAATATAAAGGCAAAATATGCTAGTATCGTCCAGCATACTAGACGAAAACATTTTGTTTTAAAAACTCAACGTTTTTAGACTGTCAAAAACAAAACCCCAACAAACTCTGATATAGCCAGGTCACAAATAGGCCAAAAAGTCGGATTTCTGCCACTTTGGCCCAATGTGTGAATGTAGCCTTGATCATTTTTTCCTCAACTCCTTCAGTCATCCTATCTTCACAGCTCCAGTGGTTTAAGTTAATTACAGTCACCTGTCTATCACTCCACTTACAGTGGGGGAAATAATTATTTGACCCCTGGCTGATTTTGTAAGTTTGTCCAATGACAAAGAAATGAAAAGTCTCAGAAAATTATCATTTTATTTTAACAGTGATAGATAGCATATCAACAGGAAAATTAAAAAAAATACTTTAAATAAAAGATTGAAACTGATTTGCATTTCTTTGAGTAGTAAGTATTTGAACCCTCTAATGAAAAAAGACTTAAAACTTAATGGCAAAACCCTTGTTTGCAAGAACAGAGGTTAAACGTTTCTTGTAATTGATTACGAAGTTTGCAAACATTTTAGGAGGAATTTTGGCCCATTGTCGTGCTGGAACACTTATCCACGACCCATTTTCACTTTCCTGGCAGAAGGAAGGAGTTTGTCGCTCAGGATTTTACGATAAATGGCTCCGTCCATTTACCCGATTGATGTGGTGAAGTTCTCTTGGGCCCTTAGCAGAAAAACACCCCCAAAACAAAATGTTTCCACCTGCATGCTTGACGGTGGCGACAGTGTTTTGGGGGTCATAGGCAGCATTTCTCCTCCTCCAAACATGGCGAGATGAGTTAATGCCAAAGAGCACAGATTTGGTCTCATCTGAGCACAGCACTTTCTCCCAATCACTCTCTGAATCATTCAGGTGTTCGTTGGCGAACTTCAGACGGGCCTACACATGTGCCTTCTTGAGCAGGGGGACCTTGCAAGCACTGCAGGATTTTATTCCATTGTGGTGTAATGTGTTTCCAATGGTCTTCTTGGTGACTGTGGTCCCAGCTACTTTGAGGTCATTTACTAACTCATCTTGTGTAGTTCTAACAGGATTTCTCACCTTTCTCAGAATCACTGACACCCCATGAAGTGAGATCTTGCATGAAGCCCCAGACCGAGGTCGATTGATGGTCATTTTGTGGTACTTCTGTCCCAGCTTCTTGCTAATGGTTTTGTAGCCCATTCCAGCCTTGTGCAGGTCTACCATTTTGTCTCTGAATTCTTGGACTGCTCTTTGGTCTTTCCCATGTTGGAGAGTTTGGAGTTTGCTTGATTGATTGATTCTTTGGACAGATGTCTTTTATACAGGTGACTAGTTAAGACAGGTGTCTTTCATGAGGGTGATTTATTAAGTAGGAGTGTCTAACCACTCTGTGGGAGCCAGAACGCTTAATGGTTGGAAGGGATTTAAACACTTATTTCACTCAATTAAATGCAAATCAGTTTCTATTTTCTAATTAAAGTAACTTTTCAAATTTCCTTTTGATGTGCTCTCTGTCACCGTTAAAATAAACCTGCCATTAAAATGATTCTGTTCTGAAACTTTTCATTTCCTTGTCATCAGGCAAACTTACACAATCATCAAGCCCCCCGTATCAGTGCTGCAAGTGTTTTTTTCCTGTCAAACTTTCTATTTTTTTCCTTGTTTTCCAACTTTTTGAAGTCTTCTGTGGTTGTATAAGGCCTGGTTGTCTCTTCAATTTACTATTCTGTACACAATCTGCCTGCCTCCTGATTGCATTTGGGTTCACTACAACTATTCATAATATTCCATGCGAAATGGTGAAGTAAAGCAGTCTAAAACATGAAAGTACATCTGAAAAGACATAATTCTGTCATGAACACAAAGGGGGCTAGATTGCAGCATTGGCAATAAGTGCTAGTATTTACTTTGTGGTTCTTATTCCATCTCTGTCACAATTTCTATTATTCACTTTGTTTGCGGCTGCAATGATAAATGGTGAATAACTTGTACTTGTATTGCGCTTCACCTAGACCATTAAAACATTTAAGTTCAAATTTTCTATAAATTCATCCCCACCTACCTGAATAATCACCACGTTTTGCCGTCTACAGCTTATCAGGACAGGCGAGATGGTTTCCAAGATGTTGGAGGCGATTTCTTCTCGTTCTCTAAATATGCATTGCAGCCTTTTTTCTCTCGCTCTCTCTCTCTTGGCCTCCAATGAGAATCTGCTACTCTATACATGTCACCTCAGAGCCCTCCCTTTCTACCATCCGTCTTACAGCTGCCTCTTCTATTTGGCCTCATTGCTCAACAGGGAGCACAGGGCTTGAATATTGATTCACGTGGGGAAAGTCCATGTGGTATTAAGCAGTTTTGTTTATCTGTCCCGTTATCCACTCATCCCCCACCGTCCTTTTGCTCCCTTTCACACAGCCACTAGGTTTTGTATATGACCCACATACTGAAAATGAAAATCCACCCCCAACTCCTTGCAGCTTGAGCAAATTTAGTTGTTTTATAGCCAATAAGAAAGTGAAGAATGCGGGGTTGTTTTTTAAATAAAGACTGAGTAATTTCACATTTAGTCTGCTGGATATATTTAGATCTGTTTTCTGTCTTCACTCTATTTGATTTGTTGTTTGAGGATTATCTTTAATCCTTTGGGGCTTGCATTTCTGGTGAAGTTTATTAACACTGCTTGTATAGATTTCTAAATATCCTGACAATTATAATTTAGGACAGAGAATATTAGAGAAAGTGAATTAATAATTTTATAACATTTTATTCAGTGGGGGAAAATATGACAAAATAAAATTGAAAACTCCCTGCTACCACAACCTGAAACAGTTCATATAAACTAAATCTAACTGAACAGTTTTCGTAATTTGTACTTTTTTAGGTACATCAGTTTCTAGGCAGTTTTTTGATCAATAATTCATGAATTTCTAACTCTTGGATTTTAAATATGATGTGATGAATGAGCCTATTTGTATTAGCAACCTCCCAAATGTTGGAAGAGGACTCACTTATTCTGCTACCAGGAAAAGCCATCAGGATATTACGGAAGGAAAAAAAAAAACAGCCTTGTTTCCATTGAGCACTATAGTTGGTTGGTGGTTTAATATGCTATTTTGTCTGTTTCCTTTGTAAAACCGACCCATTCAACCGACCACACCATTTCTAGGTCCTCTTCAGTTGTAAGTCCATGGGACAGTGGTATGGTATGTTTTAGGCTGATCTACTGGTTTCACATAAGACAGTTCATCGACTGAGGAATAGTACATTATGTTTATTGTCACACTAGTATGAGGCCACATTTAGATTTAACCCCGTCCACCAAATGAGAGTCCAATTGGACAGGACTATAAAGTAGTCTACCGAACTGCACTGACCCGTGCCATACAACTTAGAGGAGACAAGGCAAAAATCACCTAAAAACCTCTTTTAGCGACATGGATACATACGTATCAAGTATCTTCTTCACACTTAAGGGTTACTTGTGGAGGTTACTGTGCTCGGACCGATTCTCTTTACTATATATATGCTTCCAGTTGGTAAAATAATTAGACAACATGGAATGAATTTACACAGTTATGCGGATGATATACAATTATATTTATCCATAAAACATGATGAAACCAATCAGATAGGTAAATTACAAGCATGTCTGGAAGACATCAAAACATGACTCTGAATTTTCTACATTTAAATTCAGACAAGACAGAAGTTGTTGTCTTTGGACCAGAACCTTTAAAAAGGAAAATGCTAAATCAATCACTTCATCTGTATGGAATTAATTTGGCCTCTGGTAATAATGTAAAGAATCTCTGTGTAATTTTTGACCAAGACATGACATTTAAATCCCATATTAAATGGGTTTCTAAGATTTCTTTCTTTCACCTCTGGAATATTGCTAAAATTAGAAACATCCTGTCCAGGAGTGATGCAGAGAAACTAGTCCATGCATTTGTTACTTCAAGGCTGGACTACTGTAATTCCTAATTATCAGGAAGTCCACAGAATGCAATTAAAAGCCTTCAGTTGATCCGAAATGCTGCAGCAAGAGTTCTGATGAATATTAAAAAGAGAGATTACATTTCTCCTGTTTTGGCTTCTCTCCATTGGCTCGCTGTTAAATCTAGAATAGAGTTTAAGATCCTCCTCCTTACTTATAAAGCCCTTAATAATCCAGCTCCATCGTACATCACAGATCTGATTGTTCCATATGTTCCTAACAGAGCACTTCGTTCTCAGAATGCAGGTTTACTGGTAGTTCCTATGATTTCTAAAAGTAGAATGGGAGGCAGATCTTTTAGTTATCAGGCTCCTTTCCTGTGGAACCAGCTCCCAGTTTTGGTCTGTGAGGCAGAGACTCTGTCTGTTTTCAAGACTAGGTTAAAAACCGTCCTTTTTGATAAAGCTTATAGTTAGTGGCTTAGGTTATCCTGAGCTATTTTTTTTGTTATGCTGTTATAGGCTTAGACTGTTGGAGGACAGATTGACCACTTTTCTTCTCTCCACTACTATTTTCTTCTATAACTCTCCAGATATATTTTATTCTGCTGTTGTTGCGATTGTTAACTCTTTTTTTCTCTTAGTATTTTTCTCCCCATAGAAGCTCCACATGGTCTGGTACCCTGCTCAACTGCGGTGCCCCCTGCTGGATGGGGAACATTGATCCAGATGATGCTCAAAGTCACCGAGCATTCTCCATGCTGTCTCTTCTCTGTCTTCTCAGACCCCCGGACGGTCGTGGCATATGACCGGTTGTACTGAGCCAGGTTCTGCTGGAGGTTTCTTCCTGTTAAAGGAGGTCTTTCCTCTCCACTGTCGCTACATGCTTGCTCAGTATGAGGGATTTCTAAGGAATAGCTGTGGTTGGAGTCTGCATGATCCGGGCACAACCTCACTTCAATGACTCCCTGCAATCTGCTGGGATTCCTTACTTAGAAAACTTTTAACTGATTGGAATGTTTGAGTAATTGTATTGAAATTAATTTTGTTGTAAAGTGCCTTGAGATGACAATTGTTGTGAATTGGGGCTATATAAATAAAAGTGAATTGAATTGAAAAGTGATTTCTAAAATAAGCATTTACTTTCCTATTGCAATCATAAACACTTGGAGTTTGCTCCATTAGGATTTTAACTGGAACAGTATAGTTTAGTCATTCGAAAATAAGACTGAATTTTCTTGCAAGAAAAACTGCAGGTCGTCTGGCACAAACAAAGGATGACTTTAAGGAAAGCCACCTCTTAAGCACTAATTATATTGCAGAAAGATTTTTAATTCAAATCTGGTGGAATCTCAGTAAATTTAAATTGTTTCTCTATTTACATACACTGACCTTTAATAATCCAAGTTTGGTTAGTGGTTGTTATAGATCCCTTTATTTGGCAATATTCTTCAGGCTATTTTTCAGGATTCCAGGAAGTTAACCTCTTCAAGGGATTTCTTTCAGTACGGAGGTGCAGCAGCTCCGCTCGAAGGTCCAGTCTGATGACAGAACTCCTCACCTTGTGACTGAGTCTAGCTCAACCTGAAAGGAAGTGCACTTCAGCCACTGATGTGTAAAATCTCATTCTGTCAGTCATCTCTTATGATCATAGATGATGTTTAAAATACAGACAGATCAGTAATTTAAGACATTCATCTTTTTCATCTGCACTATACCATAACAACCCCAGCATTAATCTAGACGAGGCCCCAATATGTGTATTTATCTCCCTCTTTATGATATCATCACTTGCGAGTGAAATACTTGAATTTCTTTGTTTAAGGCAGAGGTGGACCTCAAACTTAAAAGAGCTTATCCTCCCAGTCTTTACACTTGGCTGGTTCAGTGAACGTTGAAGGTCATGGCTTGAAGACACAAAGAGAACCGTAGTTGAGACCCTGAGATTTTCGAACCAGACACCCTCTTTTTCACAATTATGCTTGAGATCCTTTCCATTATCACCACAAACATGTTGCAGGACAAATAGGAAGCCCTGGCTGAATCTAGCCCTCTCTGTAACATCTTTTTGCCATAAATGCTGACATGGGTTGCAAAAGGACAGAATACCTCTTTAAAACATCCCTTGTACCTCATACTCTTGCAGTGCATCACCGGACACCCAGACCTGGTAATGTGTCCACAAAAGCACGTCCCGCGACGCTAACATGTAAACTACAGCAGACAGACGGACAGCCGCTCAGCTTGGTATTTGGTGTGGTGGCGGGGCAAAGCTTGGACCTTCGCGGCACAAACTGGCCGAGGAGCTGGGGTGTTTATTGATCCCTCAGAGATATAGGCACCCATTATGTGTAAAATTTTAATCAAAGTGTAATGGATTAAAAGGGGGCGGGGCGATTAAAGTGGGGAGGGGTGGGGTCAAAGGTCAACGCCTGGGGTTAAACAGGTGGTTGGGGGAGGGGTAGGCCCACGGGCAAAATACTTTCTGTCAAACGCTTGTCAAACTGGCGCCACTTAGGGAGGGGTAGGTTTCACCCACAGGGCAAAAATGTTCTGTCAAACTCACTCGTCAAACTGGCATTGAGGCTTTGTTTTTGTAGTAAAGGAGGAGTCTGGTATCTTGAGGAAAGCAATGTCTAAACAACAAAAAGCTAAAGCAGAGATGGCTGCCTCTCTCTCAACAACTCTGGTTTGTTCTAAAAGCGAGCCAACGGTTTTGAACAAGAAAAAGCAGACAGACGAAGAGCCTCGAGAGGTGGTAGATGCCTTTGAATCCGTTTTCAAAGAAAGTCAAATACCACAGAAGCTTCAGACCGATGCAGGGAAATAATTCTTTAATAAAAAGTTCAGTGCACTGATGAAAAAATACGGTATTGTGCATTTCAGCACAGCGAGCGATTTGAAGGCGTAGGTCATAGAAAGATTCAACAGAACTCTGAAAATTAGAATGTGGCGTTATTTTACTGCTAATAACACGCTGAGGTACGTAGATATTCTTCAAGACCTGCTTTCAAGCTACAACCACAGTTACCATTTGAGCATAAAAATGGCACGTAACCCCTGAAAACACAGATCTGGTTTTTGAAAATCTTTATGGATCTACACCTCGAACAAGATTTAAAATGAAATTCAAGCAAAACACTTTCTCATGAGCCATCCGGGTTCAAGTTACGATCATCGGCTGTTGGAGGGTGTTATTTGGCACTTTGTGTTTATTAGAGACTGAACATTGACCTGTTTAAATATCTTACCCCCCATTTAAACTTGTACTTATTAGAACTGTCAGCAACACTGAAACACATTATAAATAACTATACTCTGCATTATTTAACTGATGTTGGAATAGGGGTAAACATTTGGTTAATAGAGGGCGCTTTGTGCAGTGGGTACCGCAAATCGGCGAAACATCACAAGCAGAGCGAGTTGTCTGGAAAATGTGAGCGTACAGCAGCACGTGAGATACCAAGAGACTAAATGTTTTATTGTGTTTCTAACAGGAATAAATTCTAATATGCTACACCAAGAATCGACCAGGCGTCATTCTTAGAAATACAACAGTTACAGACACACACACGCACACACACTTGCTAAATCTGGACAAAACTAGTAAACCTGTTTGATTTAAACCTTTGAAAAGTGAAAAAAATGTGTTTAGTTCCTAAGGGTAAAATAATTTGAGATGCTGTGGTTGTTAAAGGTAGGTATATGAGTGTTAAAAGGTAAGCATAAGGATACTTGCTTAGTTCCTTGGTAACAGGTTAAAAAATCTTTTGGGTTAATTTCTAAGAGTTAATCAATTTTTATGATTTAACAAGTGAAGAAATCGGAAGAGTTAATCTATTTTAGCTTTGGAAGGTAAGTATTAAAAAGTATTCTTGCATCTATTTAATTTGACCATTTGATCATTTTTTATGGTAAATTCAGTGTTAGAGTTTTCTATTTGAAAGGTAAGTATTAAAAGGTTTTTATTAGGCTTTGTGGATTGATAGGGGGGTTAAGTCTTTTAATTCACTTTTTTACTTTTTAATTCAGTATTGGTCTCATTCTAATGTTCGATAAACAGCAGCTCCCAGGCTAGTTAAAGAATGAGAGGCCTGGTCTAATCTGAGAAATATAAAAAGCTCCATTCTATGATGCATTGCACCTTTCTATAGTTGTCACAATAAAACCATGTGCTTCAGTGTATTCTATTGAGATTACAAAAACTAAGCCAACACATTAAGTAACCCAGTTTGTTAATGGAGTCCATCTGTTTGGAGATGTTTAAAGCAGGGTTAGATGGTGAAACAATATTCCAGACTGGGTGTTGGAAGATTGATCGGTCGGGTAAGAAGAGCATCATTGTGAGAAGCAACCAAGAGGACCATGGGAACTCTGGACAGGCTGCTGAGATGAGTAACTCAACAAACTTTGCTGAAGCTTGGGAAAAAAGTTAACATTCCGCGTTAGTTAAACTCAACACATTTGGTTTCAGCTTGTGTAAAAACTAAAATTGTATTAAGCAATGGGTGTCCTCGCGATTTGCTAGAAAAGTCAACTAATCTGGGTTAAGAATTTACCAGTTGCCATACAACTGCTTGTACAATCACCTCTCTCTAATTTACCCCACCCTTACCCAGTCTGCCAGTTTAGGCAAAGTGTGGCGAGTGATTCAGATCGAAATCTTATGGAGAGAAAATAGTATCATATCGTTTGTGTGTGCGTAATGCTTGAGTTGTAACTTGTGTCTGCGTCTTTGTGTGTAACTTTGGATTTGTGTGTGCGTAATGCTTGAGTTGTAACTTGTGTCTGCGTCTTTGTGTGTAACTTTGGATTTGTGTGTGCGTAATACTTGATTTGTAACCCATAAAAACATTTTGTGCGTAACTTTGTGTACTTACATTTGTGTAATCTCATATACACACAAATATCAAAAACTTACAAGTACGAAATACAATTTACGCACGCACAACTCGAAATTACACTAGCTTAAAACTAACTATGAATTCAAAATGGCTCATACGCATACAATCCTCAAATATGTATGAATCAATCGCCTGATACACACAGACAAGACCACAGATCAGAGTTACAACTACAAGAGGGGGGTTGAGACTCTTTTCACGTCTGGAGATTTGTGCGTAGATGATGCGTTTAAATGCTGATCGAATGCTGGGTAATATGAGTTTTCTCTCCACCATTTCCCTCCAAACGTTTTTCCTTCTATAGTTGTTACTGAAGTGACAAATACTTGTAAAAGAAAGAAATAAAGAAAAAAATGAATGTGGCAGCACTCGAAATGTAATTTTTTAAAACATAAAAAAATATTTAAAACATTTATGCTTTTCTGAGACGTAGAAATAACATGGGTAACAAAAAAAAAAACAACTAAAAAACGACCACTAGGTGGTGGTCCGGTTAAGTTTGCTGGAAAAATCTGGCAGACTGAGAGGTAAGAAGACGAGAATGGCGGCGCATCTCGGGGGTCAACCCTCAGAAGTAAGTATATGCGAACACTTTACTATCTTATTATAAAGAGTCATTTTCCGGATTATTTTACATAACGTATTGTGTTTCGGGCTGTTGGATACATCTTTCTTCTTACATTTATCTTAGCAGAAGCTAATGTCTGTGTAAGCTAGGCTACTATAGCAGCCGTTAGCCAAGTCCATGTATTTAGTATCACACGCCAGTACAGTGAAGGACAAGATCTTCCTGATCCATAAAAATAATAGGTAGATTTAGCTCCAGGCAACCCTATTTTTACGGCGCCGACAAGCAAGCCGGCTTGCGGAGCTGAAGTTGGCTTGCGATTTAGACTGGCTTAAAGGGCGAGTCCACTTCATTCTAACTCTTCGACTACCAGACGTGTATTCATTCTGCTTCTGTTTTAAAAACTACAACACATAGACTTCTTAAACCTGGAAAATGGTTTTCGTAGTAATTGCGGAACATATAAGACCGATGTGTAATTTGTGAAAATTTGATTTTACCGGTTACATGTAATAAGGTGCAACTTTTGCACTTTTATTTTTTGCATCTGGACCACATGAGCTCTGGATCAGTTTAAAATGCACAATACTGAGATTTAAAACCTGAATTGGGTTGTTATGGATTGAATACTTGAAAACCAGCATATATAAAGACTGGTTTGTAAATGGTGAAATCTTTATTTTGAAGCCAGATAAATTCTTATCTGTGTTACGAATCTTAAAACACTGCCTGTTGGTGCTTGTCACACATTGAATTTGTAAATGACTGAGTATAGTATAAAGGGCTACTGAACTTTCAGGATTAGATAAAGCACAAAACAATTAAAGAGCATTTACTATTTGAAAATGGACAGTGCATGATGGTACGTAAACTTGGTATGTAGACAGCCAACTAGAAAACCATTCATTCAATATCTGTTGGTTCCAAAGGTCGCGCTAATGTATTTTAGTCATGATCACCAAGTAATCTGCTTTTCAGGTTTTCATTAGTCTAAATAAATAAATTATTTGTTGTCTCAACAGCAAGTTGTTGAAAATATGGCTCAGGCCTTAGTGTCTTCTCTTGTGAGGGAAATACGTGGCAATTTATCTACCTCTGCTACAACAACTCCATCCAGTAGCACAGCAAACACTTCTCTACCTTCAACCACAACAGTTAATCAAGCTCTAAAAAGGTAAGCTTTGAGAGCCTTTAGTTTAAATTTCAGACATTAAAAATATTGGTTTCATTTATTTCTGTTTGTCTTGACTATGTTCTAGGGCTGGGCGATAAGTTAATTTAATTGATTAATTATATTTTCTGTGTTTGAGGATTTTATTTTTGAAAAGTTTAGATTTTTGTTTTGTTTTGCCCGTGCTGTCTTTGGACTTACATAGCTCACAGTGATGTCCATCCCCGCCTAGGATCCATCTTGTTTTACAAGGATACTTTACAGCTTAATCTGACTTTAAATTCAGGTCAGCTCTAACATGGAATGATTGAAATAAAAGCACGTTTTTGAAAGTATTATTTTTTTTACTTGCAATTTCCTTTTAAACAAAGCACAGGTTGGAAACATATGAAATGAAATCAGATTTTGTATGAAAAACAAATGGAGATTTTTTTTTTTAAGCCATATCGCCCAGTGCTACCATGTCAGATTTTGGACATTTTACAGTGTTGGATTTTACTATATATGTCTTGTCTCAAACCCATATTTCTTTCTGTCTTTTCAAAGGCAATTTCCAAACCTTTTTAATAAGTCAGAGGCCAAGAAAGGCAAAGGCAGGATCAGCAGCCCCAGCCGTCCCAAAAGAGTCACAAATCTTGCCATATATGTCCTGCCAGGCCCCACCAACCTCACCCCTAGAGCTTCAGAGGAGCTTGTCTTAGCCCATGCTGGTTTAGGAAAAAGAGTGTTGTCTATCTCAGAAGAAAGCAAACATTATGAGGTCATAAAGCTTATAATATAAAGATAGTACTGACATTAGTGTAGTTATAGTATTTTTTTGTTTATTAATTTTTTTGTTAAAAATGTTCTGGGTTTTGCTACAATTCCACTTACTGTTGTAACTTTAAAGTTGAATGCTTTCCCTTTCTTATTTAACAGATTGTCAGACAGATAGAGGGAGAGTTTTTAAAACTCAAGCCACTGAATGGAAGATGGATGTTCTACAAAGCAACAGGTTGAAATTACTATTTTGAAAAAAAGGGAGTTGTTTTGTTAACTTTAAAAGTAAAAAAGCAATCATTACAGTTCCGTTAATTTGTTTTTATGTTGTCAGGTGGGGGTGGTCAGAGAAAGCTGTCTGTTATACCCATGGATGCAGAGGGTTACAGTGGACAACAACTTCGGTCTGCATCAAATAATGGCAAGATAGTCCTCTTTTTGGTACCACTACAGGAGGACATGGACACAGAGCCACTTCCCTTTGATGCAGCAGAATTTTCCAAAATGCCTCAGGTACCCTGTCTTACATGCCAAACTACTATGCCACTACAAATGCTGGCACTACATGCTGGAAACTGCAAACCACTGTCTGATGTAAGTTGGTTTAATGGTTTCTATTATGTGTTTTCCATCTATAATTGCAATTCTTTGTTTTTCTTTACCTTAAATTCATGGTTCAGTTTGTTTACACATATTTATGAACTAATTCAGAGCATGTTTAATATAATGCTTGTATTGTACTATGGGAGTTTGATGTTAACTATAACACAAAGATTCAACTGCATTGGTTTTCAGTGTAGATGGATACAAATCTTGTGTGCTATGGATGGTTGCACAGGACTATCAGGTTTAGCTTTACAAGTAATTTTGGACATCAACTTAAGTTGATTAAATGCTGAGATCATTAACGTTATTTATTAAACACAATAGACTTACTGCTGATTGTGGGTAAAGAAAGCTTTTTTGAAAGCCTTCAAACAGTTCTTTCTCAGCAAGTCGGGAAAAAGGAAGGGACACGACTTTCTGTGACTCCCTATATAAAGTAGGTGCTGCAGGAAAGCAGAATACAATTTGTTTATTTCCACAGGGGATCTATGTATATTCATATAATGGGAGTTGTTGGGGCAATCAAAGGCATTATCCGCCACAAAAGTCCTTCATTTCACCAATGTTTCATAATAAATCACTTGAACTATTACCCAATGTGTTTGGAGCAACTTGGAGGTCCTTTGTTGTTGTCTTCAGGGTTGTTTTAGAGGCTTTTAATCAAACTACACTAAAGCGCAATTTCAGTTACGTCACTGCCGTGCTCCATCCCAGCTGTAGTCTGAGCAGGACTTTCACTTTGTGCTCTATGTCGGTCACTTAGACAGAACTTGCTACTGCAGACATAAATGTGTTGGAAGTTTGTGAATTTCCAAATTGCACTTACAAAATGACCAACTGGACTAAGCTTCTATGGCCTCCCTTTCTGCTATCTACGCAGACTACAGTTAGCATGGCGGACAGCTGCCACACCATTGAATTCACTGCTTTTTGTATGTGGGAATTGGTTGGATTAAAAGCCTATAAAACACCCCTGCAGAAAACAACACTGCACCTCCGAAACACGCTGACCTCTAGGGGAATAGTGTTTGGGATTCTTGACAAAACATTGGTGAAATGAATTAATTCTGTGGCAGATAATACCTAATTTAAAGGTTGTACTTTAGCTGCCCTGTTATTTGGATTTACGCTGATCATCAATGGAGATAAACTTCTCTCCAAGGACTTCAAGTCAGTACAAACTTGTCTGGGTCAGTAAATGAACGTAACAAATGCTAGAAAAAAGGTCCAAGTTGAAAAACAAACAAAACGGTACTTACCCCTTAAGTTATGCACATTTTTGATGATCACAACATTAAAACCAAACTTATAACTTATTTGGAGTTTAGATGTTTACTAATTATACAGTTCTCCTGTTCTTTACAGAGCTGCCCCATATGCCAGAGGGACTTCTTGAAGTCTGTGCTTCCTTACCATGCTAGTGAATGCTATGAGAGGTATTAGTGTTCGGGGGTATGGGTATACTTAAAACATTCTCTAAAAAGCTTTTGCAATTCTAAAAGGTAAGGGATGTGTCATCTATCCAGAAATTCCAGAAATTGTGTTATTTGGTCAATTACATGTAATAAATCCATTTGAATATTTTTAATTAGACCACACAATGTTATATAACCACATCTCAAAGAAGGATTCTTAATAAAAATTAAAAAGATTATGGACAACCCTGAGCATTGTCTTCATAAGACTGTCTTACAGCAACAGAGTGTCTTCAGTCAGAGGCTTCTTCAGTTTCGCTGCAACACAGACCGCTACAAGAAATCCTTTCTCCCCACAGCCATCATGGTCTACAACAACTCCTTGAAAAAATTTAATGAGCTACAACAACACTTAATTTCCCTCTGGGATTGTGATGGACCGAGCACAGGAATGATAGAAGGCATCAGAGTAAATGTCAAAAACTGAGTTTCTTTATATAACCCAACAAATAAGCTACTATAACAAATACAAAAATGAAGAAAGTAGGCCTGTCAAAGAGGTGAAAGTAACCAAACTCCAAAGTAACTAGTAGCAAAATGACCTAACAAAATGACACATTGGGGAGGAGTTATATAGTGGCTGGTCAGCCCACAGGGAGGGACAAAAAAGGGGCAAGACACAAAACCTAACCCCCCCCTCCTTTTATGCAATGGGTGGTATGGTCCAAACAGCTCTGCCCCTTGGCCACCTGCTGGTTCCTCAGACAAGGGACTGGCACAGCTGCAGTAACTCAAACACAACAACTATATTAAAACAAATATAAGGAAAAAAATATAAATAAATAAAATAAACGTCCAAAAACAAATTAAGTTTACTGCCATTGATACATTTGTGTGGCTGTTGATGCAGCCGTCACAGGGATCAATAAAGTATTTTTGAATTTGAATTGAATTACATTTATTACTTTTTTATGATTATACTTAATACTTAATAAAATATTTCTAAATGTACTCTGCCTCGGAATGTTTAACATAGTGGATGTTGGTCAATCCTACTAAAACCATAACTTCTTTATTAAACAGTCAGGCTCCATTGGAGGTGGACCCGGGCCACCCAGGACCATCATCTGCTACTCCAGGACCATACACTCCTGCAGAAACCGATTGTATTGAAGGTGATATACTCCAGCAGACAAGGCTTAGTTTTTAGAAGGATGTTAGAAAAGAATCCAAATTGTGATTAATTTATGCATAAAGTTGTTGGGTAATTACTCGGTTTGTACGGAAACTTAAATTAATACTGGAGTGTTTATGTACGTATATGACTAACTGATCATATTTTTTCCAATTTTCTGTATGATCAAGTACTTTTTTATTATTCTCCATTCACCTCTTCCATATTTAAAAAATACACCACCTAAAGTGGCTTTCTGTAGCAAATTATGTGACCATTACTAACATAAAAAGCGTCTGGTTTTTTACTTAATTATTAATTTGTAAATTTGCAATATTGTATATAAAAATGAATTAAATCTTTCCTATTTGTCAGCATGGAAAGATGTTATTGATCCGCAGAAGTCAGTTGAGCTGTTCCTCAAACAACTGAAGCATGGAGGTGAGCACCAGAGAACACTTCTTCTCACTCTGGATGCTGGAGACACCGATGAGGAGCGGGATATGTCACTCATCTCATTTTACAAGCACAAACGTGACAAGAACCAGTGGGCAGCTCCTTTTCGCTGTCGCATTCAAGGTAATGCTTTAAGACTCTGTTTAACTACTATTGTAAAGAATTTTTTTAACCAAACAGTCCTATTTGTTTGTAGGAGACGCTGCAGTTGGTCGAGGTGTGACAAGACATATCATCTCATCTGCCATAGCCAAACTGAAAAAAGGATTTAAAATGAACTTTGGTAAGTACTGTAACCTTCCATTTTTTCTGTGTTGTAGCCATGTTTACCACAGGTTCTAAAAATATAAAAATATCTAAAAACAACACAAAGTAGCCTTGCATAACGTTGTGGGATGGCAGTGGCTCAGGTAGGAAAGATTTCATCCTGTAATTGGTTGCAATTACAGTATGTTCAACTTCTCTCTCTATTAGTCTAAAGCCTAGTTTATAATTCTCTTTATAAGGCATACGCTTTCTGTTGATGGAGACAGAAAGATAGAAAATGGGGCTCTACTCAATCTGTCGTTGTGTAGGTGACAGAGGCCTTGCGTCAACGGATAATGGCACTGTATCAAACCACTTCAACGTAGACGGACAAATATAAACTAGGCTTACGTCTTTGACCTTGAGCCAGACACTTCATCTGCCTTGCCTACTGGTCAGTGTGCCCCAGGGCAGCTGTGGGGCTCCTTTAAACTTGATAAAGTGCTATACAAGTACAGGCCATTTACCATATCAAAACTGATATGTCATACAGCTTTAAATGTGAAGTGTATAATGGTGCGTGTAATATGTTAAATTTGGGATTGATTTACTTGTATTACTGTTTTTTATTGTTTAGGAAATGCTGCACTGACAGCGATGTTTGAAGGGGAAACTGATCACCTAGTACCAACCACATCAGCAGTGCTTGTTGAGAGTGAGCTTTTTGTCATGGCTGGTCGGCTGATTGGCCACTCAGTAATTAATGGAGGCCCAACCTTGTCAGGAATCAGCTTGGCAGTGGTGAAGGCCTTAACAAGTGGTTCAAAAGAATTGGCCACTACATACCTATCCTTAGAGGACTGCCCGGATATTGACGACAGAGAGACCATTGGTCTTGTAAGTACAGTATATCAACACAATCACTTTTAAAATTGCAATACAGCTCATTCATAAATGAGTGATTCTTCTATTTTTTATATCCATAAATGCATTAATAATGGTGTCTTTTAGCTGCTGAAAGAAGAAATGACTGAGGAAGAAAACTCAAGAATGTGCAGCCTGTGTAGAGAATGGTATTTCCCAGTACCTACCAAGGGGACAAATAAACTCCTCCTCCTACAGCAGCTCCTCACTCACGCTGTAATAAAAAATCTTCACATCTTTCTTTGAATTTGTTTTTCATAAACTCATATAAGTTTATTGTGTTAACTAGCTTCAGTTTAGAATGTGCTAATATATGCAACACTCAAAAGTTAATAAAATGAAAGTTCTCCATTTACAGATCCTCAGTCGACTCAGTGTGCAAATAAAGCACCTGAAAAAGGGACTGAAAGAAACTGGTATCTGGCCACTGATAACTTCCAGACCGGATGTGGTGCCCCTCCTTTTCCCCAGAGAGAGTGAAGTGGTAATCACACCCCAGGTGCCCTCAAAGAACATTAAAACAATTTAGAGATATATCCAAAAGTGTGGTTTTAATTTAAAGAACAATTTTGTCTGTAACAATTTGTAAACATTTCACAATTCCAGATTGTCCTGCAGTCTATCATTTGGCCTCAGATGAGACAAACTGATGAGAGTGAGGACAGTGATGACTTGGAATTAGAAGCTATGCAGGTGACGGCGTTCTTCCGTCAGTTTGTTGAAGAAGGTAAAACTTGTGCGTGACATTTTTGACATGATTCTCTGTGTTCTTAAGATCTATTAAACACTGGTTCAATACACACCATCACCAGTATAGGGGGCCTGACGAAATCCATTCACCTCAGAATGTCGATTCCTATTTAACTAGATCCTGAATTGATCCAAAATGTTAGTTTCAAGTCTTAAAATATATTTTTCAAACATTTACAGTGTTTGTCAGGCAACAGCCTCCATAGTGTGTTCTTCCAGCATGGGACATGTCTGAGGTGCTACCAACGTGTTAGCTAACTAGTTGTAGCTGGTAGCCTGATGCTTCAGCATGGACGACAAAAAGGAAATGCAGCCTGCCCTGTCTTTTCTGGAGCATACCAAATATTTCCTACTTATTTTTTTTTTTCAAGTATTAAAGAAAAAAACGTTATAAAAAAAAAATAAAGAAAAAAAGTTTTAGTCTTTTTATTAAATTTGTCTTCTCAAAATATCTCTGCCTTTTATTTTTTGTTGTTTAAAAGCTCTTGGACGACCAGTTGCAATTTGATATCTTGTACATTTTGAACCACTTCTCTCAACAGTAAAACTAAATAATATAACATGTTCCACAGTCTCTTCTTGAAGACAAGGTTTTAACAGACTGTAAAATACATTTTGTTTAGATGCTACTTCTGTCTGTGCTACAAAACCAACCTCTGTAGCACCAGTGCTAGAAGCTGAAAAAGTGAACATACAGCCTTGTTTGTTACATTCACGACTCACTACATCATACACTTGGCGGATCAAGTTGTGTGTATTACAAACACAAGTGATGCACGATAGTCACACGGCCACTTCCACCCGGTAGCAAATTAATGGAATCTTCTTGTCACAGATATAGTGACAAATTCATAACTTAACATATTCCATCTTATAAAGAATAGTTGATCCTGAAATTATCAACCCCCCCATTATAAAAAGTATTAAGAAAACGAAAAAAAAAAAAAAAAACTAAGTCGATAATTGTTTCTAAATCAAATTGTCACCCCAAGAATCAGAATTGAATTGAGGTGTTGTACGATTAATTCCCCATTTATATATACATATATTTTTTTTCTGCTAATGACATATTTGCCCACATAAAAATCACTTCTACATGCATATTGTGTAAATATAAGCACTGTTCAGATCCAGTGAAAACAGTTTGCTCTTATTGCACTATTTCTACATGAAAATTAATGTACAATTTGTAAATAATCGTTTAAATTCCTTTTTCTAGCATCTTCAGATAATTTGCGTCAGCTCATGAGATTCTGGGTTGGCTGGGAGGTTCCATGCCAGGATTTGAAGCTTGAAGTCGTGCAGTCAACTGGACCAAAACACCTGCCCACCTCATCCACCTGCAGTGAGCGTTTACGTCTTCCAAGCCACTACAGATCTTATCCTGCTCTGTTGGCAGACATGATGGTGTGTATCAAGTCTGTAGAGACTGGTTTTGGTCTTGTCTGAATACTGAGCTCTATGGTGTTTCTTCAATGACAGTTAATGATTCGGATAAATGATTACTATTAACACTTTAAAGACGTTTAGATATTACAACTTTTATTTGTTCGGTAAGGCACTTTGGACACACAGTTCATTTGTATACAGTGGGTTATACATTTACTTCATTTATACAGCCTTTCTAATCTTGTGTTACATTTGTAATGTCATTTCTTTTGGCTGTTGCAGTGTTCAAACTATGTCCGTGTTTGTAATAGACTTCTTTAAACAAAGATGCTGAAATACTTTGTTTTTCAGTTTGACACAAAGGAATTTAATTATAGTTTGTACCAAGTAATGCTTCAACATATTGCACTGTATGCAAATAAATGTCCATGCCACAAGACTCCGAAGACTGTAGAGGGTCAATATGTTCCCGCAACAGCTCCATCTGATCATCCGTGAGGGGGCTGTCCAACTCTGGTACTCTCACTTCAGCATGTGGATCAGGAACTAGACCACTGTTCTCCCAGTCTATAAGGGGGATCTGCATTCACATACATAAGGTGAAATAAAATGTTTTAGATTGCAGAAAGACTATCTAATCAAATTATATCTAATTAGCTATAATAATAATAATAATAAAGACTGAAGTACCTCTGGGTCAACAACTGGGTGCATTATCTGTCCTAGTTCCCAAAGCTGATTTGGTGTAAGGTTCTGTTCAGTTCTCAATGGGTGATTGTCCCATCCTTGTCTAAATGTGTTGAGGTTAACTTTCAAGCGAGGCAAAAACACATAGTGGCAACAAAACAAATGCAGAGGGTTGCTGAGATCCAAGAGATCCTGCTCCTCCAGTGAGTGCAGAATGTTGTAGAAAACACACGTGACCCCCATCCATAGATCACGCCAAAGCCTTTCTATCCTGTAAAGATGTACATGTAAAATTATATATATATGTATATAATCACACACACCCAATATATTATTCTCTAATTTGTTTTAAGGATTTGCACTAAGCTCACAAACCTTTGGTTGTGCACACTTTTCCCAGCAATGAAGCTTCCATTCTCAGGACCTCGCACAGTCAACATCAGACGGGCCACTCCAACATTTTCTCCACCATGATCTGCCCGCACCCTGAAATTGTTAATTACTATTACTGCGAGCGATAATATACAGAGGTCATGCTAGGTTTAAAAACCTCACCTCAAATGTACAGATTATACTAATTTATGAGTCATGACTTATTTGGTCAGTTTTTTGAATAAATACAATTGCAGAAGGATCTTACCTAAGTGGATACCCTAACTCTTCAACAGCGTGACAGAAGAAGGCCAAGGTGGTGTCTGATCGGTTGTTGTTTGCTGCTCCCAGGTACACTATCTGTGAAAAACAAAGTTTATTAAAATAACTTTTTTTTTTAAATCATACAAATATTTGTAACCATTTCCTCTAGTGGGACAAACAGGATTGTTCTAAGACAATTAAATTTTAACCCATTAAAAAAAAAAAAACATTTAAGACTATACATTTTTTCATAGTCCCCTTTGTATAGTTCCTGGAAGACAAAATGTGGTTTAAAAAAAAAATCGTATAAATGTACATTCCTCCATACCATTATATACCAACATATTAACTTATATTTAAATAGTGTGGGAGGGTGAAACCCAAGAAAGTAAAAAAACATCTTATGAGAAACTGAATGACCTCCAGAGAAATTAACTATTATGCCAAGCTTTTTATTTTCTTTAACTCAGATTTTTCAGTTAAAATGACTTTTTTTATTATTATTGCCTGTTGCTTACCTTGCGGGAATAACCATCTATCCCACCGAACAACACAATGTTGTACCTGTGGAAAAGCAGACAACAAAAGATGTTTATAACCTTTCCAATTCTATTCACTGGGGGAAAAGTACTAGTGCTTAAGACTAGTGGTATAGAGTATCATAATGTAAATTCAATTTTAGCATTTCAACTGTAAAATATTCACTAATTTCAATGAGCCATAAAGTAGAGAAAATTCAACAAATTAGTTATACAAATAAAACTGAAAACTGTAACTAACAGCAATTCTTAGTGATTTCAGAGACCTTTTACAAGTAAAATAGCTTCCCATAAGTCTTTAACCAATACAAATACATTAAAAAAAATCACTACAATATAATGACATACAAAACAAAACAAAAATAATACTGGTACTAGGGATGTAACAAAATCCTTGTTTTCAAACTAACACAATACTGATAATTGGATCTGAGTACTTGCCGATACAGAGTACCAATCCCAATACTTTTATCACACTAAAAAAGTGCAATGAATTGGAAGTTTTCCTTTCTGCTTGTTACAAAAAAAGGTGAATTAGGTAAAAATGTGTATTATTAAAAATGACCACAATCATCCAATTTCAAGTCAAAATTAAACATTTTCTGTGAAATTTATTGCAGAGTTTCCACATTGTATAGGTTTAATCCAATTACATTAGAACAGTATTGGGCCAATACTCGATACCAGTATCGGTGCATCCCTAACTTCTACTCTTACTGTTCTTCTGCTTTGAAAATTCAAAGCAATCATTCAATTAAAAACTGCATTACTTAATTATACATTTATATTTGGACAATTTTGTGGGTTATTTATGACCTCTAGCTAAAACTTATGAAGACCGATTATGAAAGAGGCAAAGAGCCTCCAGGTTCCAGAAGCTTGACCATGAGCAAAGTAACAAAATATTTTCCACATAAATAAGGCACGTCATAGTATTAATTAAAGAAACAAATTAATACGATCCCAAAAAGAGATTCAAATTCTATATTATTATATTTCATTAAGTGTTTCACTGCCCTAAGCATTTAAATAATATATGGGTATAATAGTTAAGAGACTTATTAAACTACCAGACAATATTTACATAAATTGAAATACATAAAAGCTGTAGTGTCAGCTAAATATATAGAATGGTAATTTATCATCTTATTGTGTTTACTCTAGGTAAATGCAGTGTTTTGGTATTTTAAATAAGCCTCAAACTTTGTTTTTAAACTGTAGAAAACATACAATTAAAAAAATAAATCCCACCTTATGAGCTTGTGATTTGTATCTATATGCACTAGGTACTTTGGACAGGGCACTGAATATGTTCTACGAACAACACATCCCAACTGAGTCATTCTAGATAATATTCCAATGCTGTCCACTCGGTGCATTGAGGCTTTGACTCTGTCCCATCCCACATGATGTCCTTGTGCCTTCAAGGTCCCTTTTACCAAACGATATCCAGCATGTGGCATTCTGGCTTTTATTTCTGTGACAAGTGCATCAAGTTCTGTGTCAGAACATGTACTGTAGAAATTGCGGACCGACAAATTGTTCTCTGCCATCCTCCTAAATAGGGTAGCACGTGACACTCCCCATAACTTAGCAATAGTGTTCACGGATAGTCCAGTTTCAAGCAGATGAACCAGATGTTCAGTAGAGATATTGATCCTAGGGCATCCGCTTCTTGTTGGTCTCTCAACCCTAACATGTGCTGGAGGTTCTTGGCTGTTTCTGTGGTGTTGAATAGCGTTGTTCAAATCAGTCAACCTCGCTGTGACATCCTGCGACAGTTGAATGTGTTGAGAAAGAGCATCAATGAAGACCATCTCTTGATTACAAACAAACGCTAAATAGTCAATATCCAAAGGCATGTGTTGAAGTGCATGTGTGACACGCTGATGAAGTCTCTCCAAGATGTGTTGTTTCAATAAGTTCTACAAAAGACAGCATTGGGTTAATATTTTTTAAAAGGAACCACACAGTGGTAATACATTTAGCTTTGAAAGCAAATAAGATACAACTTACAACTCGTGAATGGAACGTGTTTTGCAAATGTCAAAACGAACATAAGAAGTAGAAGTTTACAGTGCTGCTCATGGTGAGCCATTGCATATTTCATTCTGTCCATTTCAAGGTTTAAAACATAACAGGACAGCCTAACTATTTAGAAGCATAAAGTATGCATAATTATAACCTGCTGACATTAGTGCAGGATGAATTTGTAAGGTTACTAACTTTTTAAAGCCCTGATTTAAATATATATATTTTAAATGGCAATGTTTAATTTTGAAAATTAGTAAACAATTCTACAGATTAAATTTGTCTAATGTCAACACAATATAAGGTTCTAAAATGCATCTCAATATAATCATAGTACTACTTACCCATATGTCTTGTTGGTTTCTCTCCATTTCACGAAGTAAGTCCTCACAAAACAAAAACAAAAAAGTTTATTAGGGATGCACCAATCCATTTTCTTTGTTTCTGATACAGATATCTGAGGTTCAGTACTGAAATACATAAACTGTGTGCCATGAGGAAAGGCACTAGGGATGCAATAATACCACTTTTTTCAATCTGATACGATACCCACACTTGGATAGGAGTACTTGCCGATACACAGTACTGATGGCAAGACTTCTACCACACAGAAAAATGCAATAAATTGGAAGATAGAGAACAAAATAAAAAATGCTTCTTACAACAAATAATGGTGAATTTGAAAAAAGTATTAATAACAAATGACAACAAAGGTAAAATTTCAGGTGAAAAAGAAATTTTCTGTGAAATTATTGCAGTTTTCACATTTTAAGTATTCGTTTATGACATTGGTTCACTGTAACCGATACCATTACAGTACATAAGAACGGTATCGGCACCAATACCAGTATCGGTATCATCAGACGGTCAAAAACTATTGTCTGATGAGATCAAATTGTCCTTTCCCAATTTGGAACCCACCTTCAGCATAGTCCCATCAAGAGTTTCACAAATTACACATCGGTCTTATATGTTCCGCAATTACTACGAAAACCATTTTCCAGGTTTAAGAAGTCTATGTGTTGTAGTTTTTAAAACAGAAGCAGAATGAATACACGTCTGGTAGTCGAAGAGTTAGAATGAAGTGGACTCGCCCTTTAAGCCAGTCTAAATCGCAAGCCAACTTCAGCTCCGCAAGCCGGCTTGCTTGTCGGCGCCGTAAAAATAGGGTTGCCTGGAGCTAAATCTACCTATTATTTTTATGGATCAGGAAGATCTTGTCCTTCACTGTACTGGCGTGTGATACTAAATACATGGACTTGGCTAACGGCTGCTATAGTAGCCTAGCTTACACAGACATTAGCTTCTGCTAAGATAAATGTAAGAAGAAAGATGTATCCAACAGCCCGAAACACAATACGTTATGTAAAATAATCCGGAAAATGACTCTTTATAATAAGATAGTAAAGTGTTCGCATATACTTACTTCTGAGGGTTGACCCCCGAGATGCGCCGCCATTCTCGTCTTCTTACCTCTCAGTCTGCCAGATTTTTCCAGCAAACTTAACCGGACCACCACCTAGTGGTCGTTTTTTAGTTGTTTTTTTTTTTGTTACCCATGTTATTTCTACGTCTCAGAAAAGCATAAATGTTTTAAATATTTTTTTATGTTTTAAAAAATTACATTTCGAGTGCTGCCACATTCATTTTTTTCTTTATTTCTTTCTTTTACAAGTATTTGTCACTTCAGTAACAACTATAGAAGGAAAAACGTTTGGAGGGAAATGGTGGAGAGAAAACTCATATTACCCAGCATTCGATCAGCATTTAAACGCATCATCTACGCACAAATCTCCAGACGTGAAAAGAGTCTCAACCCCCCTCTTGTAGTTGTAACTCTGATCTGTGGTCTTGTCTGTGTGTATCAGGCGATTGATTCATACATATTTGAGGATTGTATGCGTATGAGCCATTTTGAATTCATAGTTAGTTTTAAGCTAGTGTAATTTCGAGTTGTGCGTGCGTAAATTGTATTTCGTACTTGTAAGTTTTTGATATTTGTGTGTATATGAGATTACACAAATGTAAGTACACAAAGTTACGCACAAAATGTTTTTATGGGTTACAAATCAAGTATTACGCACACACAAATCCAAAGTTACACACAAAGACGCAGACACAAGTTACAACTCAAGCATTACGCACACACAAA